>OX451216.1:95284734-95760293 GCA_949628195.1 Phasia obesa
TTCGGAGAAGCTGAAATGAACTATTGATTTGTAAATTGTTGCGCGAAAGCCCGGTTATCTCCTAAACGGGTGATCCGATTGACTTCAAATTTGTTGTGAAATGTTGGAATTGATCTCCTCTTTAAAGTGGTATAACTCCTGTTTAGATTAAGATTATAGGTTTTCGGAAAAAGTCAGTTTCAGTTGATTTTTGGAGAAGCTGAAATGAACTATTGATTTGTAAATTGTTGCGCGAAAACCCGGTTATCTCCTAAAAGGGGATCCGATTGACTTCAAATTTATTGTGAAATGTTGGTACTGATCTCCTCTTTAAAGCGGTATAACTCCTGTTTAGATTAAGATTATAGGTTTTCCGAAAAGCCAGATCCAGTTGATTTTCGGAGAAGCTGAAATGAACTATTGATTTGTAAATTGTTGCGCGAGAACCCGGTTATCTCCTAAACGGATAATACGATTGCCTTCAAATTTGTTTTAAAATATTTTAGTGATCTCTTTAAAGTGGTATAACTCCTGTTTAGATTAAGATTATAGGTTTTTCGAAAAAGTCAGTTTCAGTTGATTTTTGGAGAAGCTGAAATGAACAATTGATTTGTAAATTGTTGCGCGAAAGCCCGGTTATCTCCTAAAACGGTGATCCGATTGACTTCAAATTTATTGTGAAATGTTGGTACTGATCTCCTCTTTAAAGTGGTATAACTCCTGTTTAGATTAAGATTATAGGTTTTCCGAAAAAGCCAGATCCAGTTGATTTTCGGAGAAGCTGAAATGAACTATTGATTTGTAAATTGTTGCGCGAGAACCCGGTTATCTCCTAAACTGATTATACGATTGCCTTCAAATTTGTTTTAAAATATTTAGTGATCTCCTCTTTAAAGTGGTATAACTCCTGTTTAGATTAAGATTATAGGTTTTCCGAAAAAGTCAGTTTCACTTGATTTTTGGAGAAGCTGAAATGAACTATTGATTTGTAAATTGTTGCGCGAAAACCCGGTTATCTCCTAAAAGGGGGATCCGATTGACTTCAAATTTGTTGTGAAATGTTGGTACTGATCTCCTCTTTAAAGTGGTATAACTCCTGTTTAGATTAAGATTATAGGTTTTCCGAAAAAGCCAGTTCCAGTTGATTTTCGGAGAAGCTGAAATGAACTATTGATTTGTAAATTGTTACGTGAGAACCCGGTTATCTCCTAAACGGATAATACGATTGCCTTCAAATGTCTTTTAAAATATTGGTAGTGATCTCCTCTTCAAAGTGGTGTAACTCCTGTTTAGATTAAAATTATAGGTTTTCCGAAAAAGTCAGTTTCAGTTAATTTTCGGAGAAGCTGAAATGTACTATAGATTTGTAAATTGTTGCGCGAAAGCCCGTTTATCTCCTAAAACGGTGATCCGATTGACTTCAAATTTGTTGTGAAATGTTGGAATTGATCTCCTCTTTCAAGTGGTATAACTCCTGTTTAGATTAAGATTATAGGTTTTCCGAAAAAGTCAGTTTCAGTTGATTTTCGGAGAAGCTGAAATGAACTATTGATTTGTAAATTGCTGCGCGAAAGCCCGTTTATCTCCTAAAACGGTGATCTGATTGACTTCAAATTTGTTGTGAAATGTTGGAATTGATCTCCTCTTTAAAGTGGTATAACTCCTGTTTAGATTAAGATTATAGGTTTTCCGAAAAAGTCAGTTTCATTTGATTTTCGGAGAAGCTGAAATGAACTATTGATTTGTAAATTGTTGTGTGAGAACCCGGTTATCTCCTAAACGGATAATACGATTGCCTTCAAATGTGTTTTAAAATATTGGTAGTGATCTCCTCTTTAAAGTGGTATAACTCCTGTTTAGATTAAGATTATAGGTTTTTCGAAAAAGTCAGTTTCAGCTGATTTTCGGAGAAGCTGAAATGAACTATTGATTTGTAAATTGTTGCGCGAAAGCCCGTTTATCTCCTAAAACGGTGATCCGATTGACTTCAAATTTGTTGTGAAATGTTGGAATTGATCTCCTCTTTCAAGTGGTATAACTCCTGTTTAGATTAAGATTATAGGTTTTCCGAAAAAGTCAGTTTCAGTTGATTTTCGGAGAAGCTGAAATGAACTATTGATTTGTAAATTGTTGCGCGAAAGCCCGTTTATCTCCTAAAACGGTGATCCGATTGACTTCAAATTTGTTATGAAATGTTGGAATTGATCTCCTCTTTAAAGTGGTATAACTCCTGTTTAGATTAAGATTATAGGTTTTCCGAAAAAGTCAGTTTCATTTGATTTTCGGAGAAGCTGAAATGAACTATTGATTTGTAAATTGTTGTGCGAGAACCCGGTTATCTCCTAAACGGATAATACGATTGACTTCAAATTAGTTTTAAAATATTGGTAGTGATCTCCTCTTTAAAGTGGTATAACTCCTGTTTAGATTAAGATTATAGGGTTTTTCGAAAAAGTCGGTTTCAGTTGATTTTCGGAGAAGCTGAAATGAACTATTGATTTGTAAATTGTTGCGCAAAAACCCGGTTATCTCCTAAACGGTTGATCCGATTGACTTCAAATTTGTTGTGAAATGTTGGTATTGATCCCCTCTTTAAAGTGGTATATCTCCTGTTTGGGTTAATATTATAGGTTTTCCGAAAAAGTCAGTTTCAGTAAATTTTCGGAGAAGCTGAATGAACTATTGATTTGTAAATTGTTGCGTGTAAACCCGGTTATCTTCTAAACGGGTGATCCGATTGACTTCATATTTATTGTGAAATGTTGGTATTGATCCCCTCTTTAAAGTGGTATACCTCCTGTTTAGGTTAAGATTATAGGTTTTCCGGAAAAGTCAGTTTCTGTTGGTTTTCGGAGAAGCTGAAATGAACTATTGATTTGTAAATTGTTGCGCGAAAGCCCGGTTATCTCCTAAACGGGTGATCCGATTGACTTCAAATTTGTTGTGAAATGTTGGAATTGATCTCCTCTTTAAAGTGGTATAACTCCTGTTTAGATTAAAATTATAGGTTTTCCGAAAAAGTCAGTTTCAGTTGATTTTCGGAGAAGCTGAAATGTACTATAGATTTGTAAATTGTTGCGCGAAAACCCTGTTATCTCTTAAACGGGTGATCCAATTGACTTCAAATTTGTTGTAAAATATTGGTATTGATCTCCTCTTTTAAGTGGTATACCTTCTGTTTAGGTTAAGATTATAGGTTTTCCGGAAGAGTCAGTTTCTGTTGGTTTTCGGAGAAGCTTAAATGAAAAATTGATTTGTAAATTGTTGCGCGAAAACACAGTTATCTCCTAAACGGGTGATCCGATTGACTTCAAATCTGTTGTGAAATGTTGGTATTGATCTCCTCTTTAAAGTGGTATACCTCCTGTTTAGGTTAAGATTATAGGTTTTCCGAAAAAGTTAGTTTATGTTGGTCTTCGGAGAAGCTGAAATGAACTATTGATTCGTAAATTGATCCCCTCTTTAAAGTGGTATACCTCCTGTTTAAGTTTAGATTATACGTTTTCCGGAAAAGTCAGTTTCTCTTGGTTTTCGGAGAAGATGAAATGAACTATTTATTTGTAAATTGTTGCGCGAAAGCCCGGTTATCTCCTAAACGGGTGATCCAATTGACTTCAAATTTGTTGTAAAATGTTGGTATTGATCTCCTCTTTTAAGTGGTATACCTTCTGTTTAGGTTAAGATTATAGGTTTTCCGGAAAAGTCAGTTTCTGTTGGTTTTCGGAGAAGCTGAAATGAACTATTGATTTGTAAATTGTTGCGCGAAAGCCAGGTTATCTCCTAAACGGGTGATCCGATTGACTTCAAATTTGTTGTGAAATGTTGGAATTGATCTCCTCTTTAAAGTGGTATAACTCCTGTTTAGATTAAGATTATAGGTTTTCCGAAAAAGTCAGTTTCAGTTGATTTTTGGAGAAGCTGAAATGAACTATTGATTTGTAAATTGTTGCGCGAAAACCCGGTTATCTCCTAAAAGGGGGATCCGATTGACTTCAAATTTATTGTGAAATGTTGGTACTGATCTCCTCTTTAAAGCGGTATAACTCCTGTTTAGATTAAGATTATAGGTTTTCCGAAAAAGCCAGATCCAGCTGATTTTCGGAGAAGCTGAAATGAACTATTGATTTGTAAATTGTTGCGCGAGAACCCGGTTATCTCCTAAACGGATAATACGATTGCCTTCAAATTTGTTTTAAAATATTTTAGTGATCTCTTTAAAGTGGTATAACTCCTGTTTAGATTAAGATTATAGGTTTTTCGAAAAAGTCAGTTTCAGCTGATTTTCGGAGAAGCTGAAATGAACTATTGATTTGTAAATTGTTGCGCGAAAGCCCGTTTATCTCCTAAAACGGTGATCCGATTGACTTCAAATTTGTTGTGAAATGTTGGAATTGATCTCCTCTTTCAAGTGGTATAACTCCTGTTTAGATTAAGATTATAGGTTTTCCGAAAAAGTCAGTTTCAGTTGATTTTCGGAGAAGCTGAAATGAACTATTGATTTGTAAATTGTTGCGCGAAAGCCCGTTTATCTCCTAAAACGGTGATCCGATTGACTTCAAATTTGTTATGAAATGTTGGAATTGATCTCCTCTTTAAAGTGGTATAACTCCTGTTTAGATTAAGATTATAGGTTTTCCGAAAAAGTCAGTTTCATTTGATTTTCGGAGAAGCTGAAATGAACTATTGATTTGTAAATTGTTGTGCGAGAACCCGGTTATCTCCTAAACGGATAATACGATTGACTTCAAATTAGTTTTAAAATATTGGTAGTGATCTCCTCTTTAAAGTGGTATAAGTCCTGTTTAGATTAAGATTATAGGGTTTTTCGAAAAAGTCGGTTTCAGTTGATTTTCGGAGAAGCTGAAATGAACTATTGATTTGTAAATTGTTGCGCAAAAACCCGGTTATCTCCTAAACGGTTGATCCGATTGACTTCAAATTTGTTGTGAAATGTTGGTATTGATCCCCTCTTTAAAGTGGTATATCTCCTGTTTGGGTTAAGATTATAGGTTTTCCGAAAAAGTCAGTTTCAGTAAATTTTCGGAGAAGCTGAATGAACTATTGATTTGTAAATTGTTGCGTGTAAACCCGGTTATCTTCTAAACGGGTGATCCGATTGACTTCATATTTATTGTGAAATGTTGGTATTGATCCCCTCTTTAAAGTGGTATACCTCCTGTTTAGGTTAAGATTATAGGTTTTCCGGAAAAGTCAGTTTCTGTTGGTTTTCGGAGAAGCTGAAATGAACTATTGATTTGTAAATTGTTGCGCGAAAGCCCGGTTATCTCCTAAACGGGTGATCCGATTGACTTCAAATTTGTTGTGAAATGTTGGAATTGATCTCCTCTTTAAAGTGGTATAACTCCTGTTTAGATTAAAATTATAGGTTTTCCGAAAAAGTCAGTTTCAGTTGATTTTCGGAGAAGCTGAAATGTACTATAGATTTGTAAATTGTTGCGCGAAAACCCTGTTATCTCTTAAACGGGTGATCCAATTGACTTCAAATTTGTTGTAAAATATTGGTATTGATCTCCTCTTTTAAGTGGTATACCTTCTGTTTAGGTTAAGATTATAGGTTTTCCGGAAGAGTCAGTTTCTGTTGGTTTTCGGAGAAGCTTAAATGAAAAATTGATTTGTAAATTGTTGCGCGAAAACACAGTTATCTCCTAAACGGGTGATCCGATTGACTTCAAATCTGTTGTGAAATGTTGGTATTGATCTCCTCTTTAAAGTGGTATACCTCCTGTTTAGGTTAAGATTATAGGTTTTCCGAAAAAGTTAGTTTATGTTGGTCTTCGGAGAAGCTGAAATGAACTATTGATTCGTAAATTGATCCCCTCTTTAAAGTGGTATACCTCCTGTTTAAGTTTAGATTATACGTTTTCCGGAAAAGTCAGTTTCTCTTGGTTTTCGGAGAAGATGAAATGAACTATTTATTTGTAAATTGTTGCGCGAAAGCCCGGTTATCTCCTAAACGGGTGATCCAATTGACTTCAAATTTGTTGTAAAATGTTGGTATTGATCTCCTCTCTTAAGTGGTATACCTTCTGTTTAGGTTAAGATTATAGGTTTTCCGGAAAAGTCAGTTTCTGTTGGTTTTCGGAGAAGCTGAAATGAACTATTGATTTGTAAATTGTTGCGCGAAAGCCAGGTTATCTCCTAAACGGGTGATCCGATTGACTTCAAATTTGTTGTGAAATGTTGGAATTGATCTCCTCTTTAAAGTGGTATAACTCCTGTTTAGATTAAGATTATAGGTTTTCCGAAAAAGTCAGTTTCAGTTGATTTTTGGAGAAGCTGAAATGAACTATTGATTTGTAAATTGTTGCGCGAAAACCCGGTTATCTCCTAAAAGGGGGATCCGATTGACTTCAAATTTATTGTGAAATGTTGGTACTGATCTCCTCTTTAAAGCGGTATAACTCCTGTTTAGATTAAGATTATAGGTTTTCCGAAAAAGCCAGATCCAGCTGATTTTCGGAGAAGCTGAAATGAACTATTGATTTGTAAATTGTTGCGCGAGAACCCGGTTATCTCCTAAACGGATAATACGATTGCCTTCAAATTTGTTTTAAAATATTTTAGTGATCTCTTTAAAGTGGTATAACTCCTGTTTAGATTAAGATTATAGGTTTTTCGAAAAAGTCAGTTTCAGTTGATTTTCGGAGAAGCTGAAATGAACAATTGATTTGTAAATTGTTGCGCGAAAGCCCGGTTATCTCCTAAAACGGTGATCCGATTGACTTCAAATTTATTGTGAAATGTTGGTACTGATCTCCTCTTTAAAGTGGTATAACTCCTGTTTAGATTAAGATTATAGGTTTTCCGAAAAAGCCAGATCCAGTTGATTTTCGGAGAAGCTGAAATGAACTATTGATTTGTAAATTGTTGCGCGAGAACCCGGTTATCTCCTAAACGGATAATACGATTGCCTTCAAATTTGTTTTAAAATATTTTAGTGATCTCCTCTTTAAAGTGGTATAACTCCTGTTTAGATTAAGATTATAGGTTTTCCGAAAAAGTCAGTTTCACTTGATTTTTGGAGAAGCTGAAATGAACTATTGATTTGTAAATTGTTGCGCGAAAACCCGGTTATCTCCTAAAAGGGGGCTCCGATTGACTTCAAATTTGTTGTGAAATGTTGGTACTGATCACCTCTTTAAAGTGGTATAACTCCTGTTTACATTAAGATTATAGGTTTTCCGAAAAAGCCAGTTCCAGTTGATTTTCGGAGAAGCTGAAATGAACTATTGATTTGTAAATTGTTGCGTGAGAACCCGGTTATCTCCTAAACGGATAATACGATTGCCTTCAAATGTGTTTTAAAATATTGGTAGTGATCTCCTCTTTAAAGTGGTATTACTCCTGTTTAGATTAAGATTATAGGTTTTTCGAAAAAGTCAGTTTCAGTTGATTTTCGGAGAAGCTGAAATGTACTATAGATTTGTAAATTGTTGCGCGAAAACCCTGTTATCTCTTAAACGGGTGATCCAATTGACTTCAAATTTGTTGTAAAATATTGGTATTGATCTCCTCTTTTAAGTGGTATACCTTCTGTTTAGGTTAAGATTATAGGTTTTCCGGAAGAGTCAGTTTCTGTTGGTTTTCGGAGAAGCTTAAATGAAAAATTGATTTGTAAATTGTTGCGCGAAAACACAGTTATCTCCTAAACGGGTGATCCGATTGACTTCAAATCTGTTGTGAAATGTTGGTATTGATCTCCTCTTTAAAGTGGTATACCTCCTGTTTAGGTTTAGATTATAGGTTTTCCGAAAAAGTTAGTTTATGTTGGTCTTCGGAGAAGCTGAAATGAACTATTGATTTGTAAATTGTTGCGCGAAAACCCGGTTATCTCCTAAAAGGGGGATCCGATTGACTTCAAATTTATTGTGAAATGTTGGTACTGATCTCCTCTTTAAAGTGGTATAACTCCTGTTTAGATTAAGATTATAGGTTTTCCGAAAAAGCCAGATCCAGTTGATTTTCGGAGAAGCTGAAATGAACTATTGATTTGTAAATTGTTGCGCGAGAACCCGGTTATCTCCTAAACGGATAATACGATTGCCTTCAAATTTGTTTTAAAATATTTTAGTGATCTCTTTAAAGTGGTATAACTCCTGTTTAGATTAAGATTATAGGTTTTTCGAAAAAGTCAGTTTCAGTTGATTTTCGGAGAAGCTGAAATGAACAATTGATTTGTAAATTGTTGCGCGAAAGCCCGGTTATCTCCTAAAACGGTGATCCGATTGACTTCAAATTTATTGTGAAATGTTGGTACTGATCTCCTCTTTAAAATGGTATAACTCCTGTTTAGCTTAAGATTATAGGTTTTCCGAAAAAGCCAGATCCAGTTGATTTTCGGAGAAGCTGAAATGAACTATTGATTTGTAAATTGTTGCGCGAGAACCCGGTTATCTCCTAAACGGATAATACGATTGCCTTCAAATTTGTTTTAAAATATTTTAGTGATCTCCTCTTTAAAGTGGTATAACTCCTGTGTAGATTAAGATTATAGGTTTTTCGAAAAAGTCAGTTTCAGTTGATTTTCGGAGAAGCTGAAATGAATAATTGATTTGTAAATTGTTGCGCGAATGCCCGGTTATCTCCTAAAACGGTGATCCGATTGACTTCAAATTTGTTGTGAAATGTTGGAATTGATCTCCTCTTTCAAGTGGTATAACTCCTGTTTAGATTAAGATTATAGGTTTTCCGAAAAAGTCAGTTTCAGTTGATTTTCGGAGAAGCTGAAATGAACTATTTATTTGTAAATTGTTGCGCGACAGCCCGTTTATCTCCTAAAATGGTGATCCGATTGACTTCAAATTTGTTGTGAAATGTTGGAATTGATCTCCTCTTTAAAGTGGTATAACTCCTGTTTAGATTAAGATTATAGGTTTTCCGAAAAAGTCAGTTTCATTTGATTTTCGGAGAAGCTGAAATGAACTATTGATTTGTAAATTGTTGTGCGAGAACCCGGTTATCTGCTAAACGGATAATACGATTGACTTCAAATTTGTTTTAAAATATTGGTAGTGATCTCCTCTTTAAAGTGGTATAACTCCTGTTTAGATTAAGATTATAGGGTTTTTCGAAAAAGTCAGTTTCAGTTGATTTTCGGAGCAGCTGAAATGAACTATTGATTTGTAAATTGTTGCGCGAAAACCCGGTTATCTCCTAAACGGGTGATCCGATTGCCTTCAAATTTGTTGTGAAATGTTGGTATTGATCCCCTCTTTAAAGTGGTATACCTCCTGTTTAGGTTAAGATTATAAGTTTTCCGGAAAAGTCAGTTTCAGTTGATTTTCGGAGAAGCTGAATGAGCTATTGATTTGTAAATTGTTGCGCGTAAACCCGGTTATCTCCTAAACGGGTGATCCGATTGACTTCATATTTGTTGTGAAATGTTGGTATTGATCCCCTCTTTAAAGTGGTATACCTCCTGTATAGGTTAAGATTATAGGTTTTCCGGAAAAGTCAGTTTCTGTTGGTTTTCGGAGAAGCTGAATGAACTATTGATTTGTACATTGTTGCGCGTAAACCCGGTTATCTCCTAAACGGGTGATCCGATTGACTTCATATTTGTTGTGAAATGTTGGTATTGATCCCCTCTTTAAAGTGGTATACCTCCTGTTTAGGTTAAGATTATAGGTTTTCCGGAAAAGTCAGTTTCTGTTGGTTTTCGGAAAAGCTGAAATGAACTATTGATTTGTATATTGTTGCGCGAAAGCCCGGTTATCTCCTAACCTTCGGGTGATCCGATTGACTTCAAATTTGTTGTGATATGTTGGAATTGATCTCCTCTTTAAAGTGGTATAACTCCTGTTTAGATTAAGATTATAGGTTTTCCGAAAAAGTCAGTTTCAGTTGATATTCGGAGAAGCTGAAATGTACTATAGATTTGTAAATTGTTGCGCGAAAACCCGGTTATCTCCTAAACGGGTGATCCGATTGACTTCAAAGTTGTTGTTAAATGTTGGTATTGATCCCCTCTTTAAAGTGGTATACCTCCTGTTTAGGTTAAGATTATAGGTTTTCCGAAAAAGTCAGTTTCAGTTGATTTTTGGAGAAGCTGAAGTGAACTATTGATTTATAAATTGTTGCGCGAAAGCCCGTTTATCTCCTAAAACGGTGATCCGATTGACTTCAAATTTGTTTTAAAATTTGGCATTGACCCCCTCTTTAAAGTGGTATACCTCCTGTGTGGGTTAAGATTATAGGTTTTCCGAAAAAGTCAGTTTCAGTTAATTTTCGGAGAAGCTGAAATGAACTATTGATTTTTAAATTGTTCCGCGAAAACCCGGTTATCTCCTAAAACGGTGATCCGATTGACTTCAAATTTGTTGTGCAATGTTGGAATTGATCTCCTCTTTCAAGTGGTATAACTCCTGTTTAGATTAAGATTATAGGTTTTCCGAAAAAGTCAGTTTCAGTTGATTTTCGGAGAAGCTGAAATGAACTATTGATTTGTAAATTGTTGTGCGAAAGCCCGTTTATCTCCTAAAACGGTGATCCGATTGACTTCAAATTTGTTGTGAAATGTTGGAATTGATCTCCTCTTTAAAGTGGTATAACTCCTGTTTAGATTAAGATTATAGGTTTTCCGAAAAAGTCAGTTTCATTTGATTTTCGGAGAAGCTGAAATGAACTATTGATGTCTAAATTGTTGTGCGAGAACCCGGTTATCTCCTAAACGGATAATACGATTGACTTCAAATTTGTTTTAAAATATTGGTAGTGATCTCCTCTTTAAAGTGGTATAACTCCTGTTTAGATTAAGATTATAGGGTTTTTCGAAAAAGTCGGTTTCAGTTGATTTTCGGAGAAGCTGAAATGAACTATTGATTTGTAAATTGTTGCGCAAAAACCCGGTTATCTCCTAAACGGTTGATCCGATTGACTTCAAATTTGTTGTGAAATGTTGGTATTGATCCCCTCTTTAAAGTGGTATACCTCCTGTTTGGGTTAAGATTATAGGTTTTCCGAAAAAGTCAGTTTCAGTAAATTTTCGGAGAAGCTGAATGAACTATTGATTTGTAAATTGTTGCGTGTAAACCCGGTTATCTCCTAAACGGGTGATCCGATTGACTTCATATTTATTGTGAAATGTTGGTGTTGATCCCCTCTTTAAAGTGGTAGACCTCCTGTTTAGGTTAAGATTATAGGTTTTCCGGAAAAGTCAGTTTCTGTTGGTTTTCGGAGAAGCTGAAATGAACTATTGATTTGTAAATTGTTGCGCGAAAGCCCGGTTATCTCCTAAACGGGTGATCCGATTGACTTCAAATTTGTTGTGAAATGTTGGAATTGATCTCCTCTTTAAAGTGGTATAACTCCTGTTTAGATTAAAATTATAGGTTTTCCGAAAAAGTCAGTTTCAGTTGATTTTCGGAGAAGCTGAAATGTACTATAGATTTGTAAATTGTTGCGCGAAAACCCTGTTATCTCTTAAACGGGTGATCCAATTGACTTCAAATTTGTTGTAAAATATTGGTATTGATCTCCTCTTTTAAGTGGTATACCTTCTGTTTAGGTTAAGATTATAGGTTTTCCGGAAGAGTCAGTTTCTGTTGGTTTTCGGAGAAGCTTAAATGAAAAATTGATTTGTAAATTGTTGCGCGAAAACACAGTTATCTCCTAAACGGGTGATCCGATTGACTTCAAATCTGTTGTGAAATGTTGGTATTGATCTCCTCTTTAAAGTGGTATACCTCCTGTTTAGGTTAAGATTATAGGTTTTCCGAAAAAGTTAGTTTATGTTGGTCTTCGGAGAAGCTGAAATGAACTATTGATTTGTAAATTGTTGCGCGAAAACCCGGTTATCTCCTAAAAGGGGGATCCGATTGACTTCAAATTTATTGTGAAATGTTGGTACTGATCTCCTCTTTAAAGTGGTATAACTCCTGTTTAGATTAAGATTATAGGTTTTCCGAAAAAGCCAGATCCAGTTGATTTTCGGAGAAGCTGAAATGAACTATTGATTTGTAAATTGTTGCGCGAGAACCCGGTTATCTCCTAAACGGATAATACGATTGCCTTCAAATTTGTTTTAAAATATTTTAGTGATCTCTTTAAAGTGGTATAACTCCTGTTTAGATTAAGATTATAGGTTTTTCGAAAAAGTCAGTTTCAGTTGATTTTCGGAGAAGCTGAAATGAACAATTGATTTGTAAATTGTTGCGCGAAAGCCCGGTTATCTCCTAAAACGGTGATCCGATTGACTTCAAATTTATTGTGAAATGTTGGTACTGATCTCCTCTTTAAAATGGTATAACTCCTGTTTAGATTAAGATTATAGGTTTTCCGAAAAAGCCAGATCCAGTTGATTTTCGGAGAAGCTGAAATGAACTATTGATTTGTAAATTGTTGCGCGAGAACCCGGTTATCTCCTAAACGGATTATACGATTGCCTTCAAATTTGTTTTAAAATATTTTAGTGATCTCCTCTTTAAAGTGGTATAACTCCTGTGTAGATTAAGATTATAGGTTTTTCGAAAAAGTCAGTTTCAGTTGATTTTCGGAGAAGCTGAAATGAACAATTGATTTGTAAATTGTTGCGCGAATGCCCGGTTATCTCCTAAAACGGTGATCCGATTGACTTCAAATTTGTTGTGAAATGTTGGAATTGATCTCCTCTTTCAAGTGGTATAACTCCTGTTTAGATTAAGATTATAGGTTTTCCGAAAAAGTCAGTTTCAGTTGATTTTCGGAGAAGCTGAAATGAACTATTGATTTGTAAATTGTTGCGCGACAGCCCGTTTATCTCCTAAAATGGTGATCCGATTGACTTCAAATTTGTTGTGAAATGTTGGAATTGATCTCCTCTTTAAAGTGGTATAACTCCTGTTTAGATTAAGATTATAGGTTTTCCGAAAAAGTCAGTTTCATTTGATTTTCGGAGAAGCTGAAATGAACTATTGATTTGTAAATTGTTGTGCGAGAACCCGGTTATCTGCTAAACGGATTATACGATTGACTTCAAATTTGTTTTAAAATATTGGTAGTGATCTCCTCTTTAAAGTGGTATAACTCCTGTTTAGATTAAGATTATAGGGTTTTTCGAAAAAGTCAGTTTCAGTTGATTTTCGGAGCAGCTGAAATGAACTATTGATTTGTAAATTGTTGCGCGAAAACCCGGTTATCTCCTAAACGGGTGATCCGATTGCCTTCAAATTTGTTGTGAAATGTTGGTATTGATCCCCTCTTTAAAGTGGTATACCTCCTGTTTAGGTTAAGATTATAAGTTTTCCGGAAAAGTCAGTTTCAGTTGATTTTCGGAGAAGCTGAATGAGCTATTGATTTGTAAATTGTTGCGCGTAAACCCGGTTATCTCCTAAACGGGTGATCCGATTGACTTCATATTTGTTGTGAAATGTTGGTATTGATCCCCTCTTTAAAGTGGTATACCTCCTGTATAGGTTAAGATTATAGGTTTTCCGGAAAAGTCAGTTTCTGTTGGTTTTCGGAGAAGCTGAATGAACTATTGATTTGTACATTGTTGCGCGTAAACCCGGTTATCTCCTAAACGGGTGATCCGATTGACTTCATATTTGTTGTGAAATGTTGGTATTGATCCCCTCTTTAAAGTGGTATACCTCCTGTTTAGGTTAAGATTATAGGTTTTTTCGGAAAAGTCAGTTTCTGTTGGTTTTCGGAAAAGCTGAAATGAACTATTGATTTGTATATTGTTGCGCGAAAGCCCGGTTATCTCCTAACCTTCGGGTGATCCGATTGACTTCAAATTTGTTGTGATATGTTGGAATTGATCTCCTCTTTAAAGTGGTATAACTCCTGTTTAGATTAAGATTATAGGTTTTCCGAAAAAGTCAGTTTCAGTTGATATTCGGAGAAGCTGAAATGTACTATAGATTTGTAAATTGTTGCGCGAAAACCCGGTTATCTCCTAAACGGGTGATCCGATTGACTTCAAAGTTGTTGTGAAATGTTGGTATTGATCCCCTCTTTAAAGTGGTATACCTCCTGTTTAGGTTAAGATTATAGGTTTTCCGAAAAAGTCAGTTTCAGTTGATTTTTGGAGAAGCTGAAGTGAACTATTGATTTGTAAATTGTTGCGCGAAAGCCCGTTTATCTCCTAAAACGGTGATCCGATTGACTTCAAATTTGTTTTAAAATTTGGCATTGACCCCCTCTTTAAAGTGGTATACCTCCTGTGTGGGTTAAGATTATAGGTTTTCCGAAAAAGTCAGTTTCAGTTAATTTTCGGAGAAGCTGAAATGAACTATTGATTTTTAAATTGTTCCGCGAAAACCCGGTTATCTCCTAAACGGGTGATCCGATTGACTTCAAATTTGTTGTGAAATGTTGGTATTGATCCCCTCTTTAAAGTGGTATACCTCCTGTTTAGGTTAAGATTATAGGTTTTCCGGAAAAGTCAGTTTCTGTTGGTTTTCGGAGAAGCTGAAATGAACTATTGATTTGTAAATTGTTGCGCGAAAGCCCGGTTATCTCCTAAACGGGTGATCCGATTGACTTCAAATTTGTTGTGAAATGTTGGAATTGATCTCCTCTTTAAAGTGGTGTAACTCCTGTTTAGATTAAAATTATAGGTTTTCCGAAAAAGTCAGTTTCAGTTGATTTTCGGAGAAGCTGAAATGTACTATAGATTTGTAAATTGTTGCGCGAAAACCCGGTTATCTCCTAAACGGGTGATCCGATTGACTTCAAATTTGTTGTGAAATGTTGGTATTGATCCCCTCTTTAAAGTGGTATACCTCCTGTTTAGGTTAAGATTATAGGTTTTCCGAAAAAGTCAGTTTCACTTGATTTTTGGAGAAGCTGAAATGAACTATTGATTTGTAAATTGTTGCGCGAAAACCCGGTTATCTCCTAAAAGAGGGATCCGATTGACTTCAAATTTGTTGTGAAATGTTGGTACTAATCTCCTCTTTAAAGTGGTATAACTCCTGTTTAGATTAAGATTATAGGTTTTCCGAAAAAGCCAGTTCCAGTTGATTTTCGGAGAAGCTGAAATGAACTATTGATTTGTAAATTGTTGCGTGAGAACCCGGTTATCTTCTAAACGGATAATACGATTGCCTTCAAATGTGTTTTAAAATATTGGTAGTGATCTCCTCTTTAAAGTGGTATAACTCCTGTTTAGATTAAGATTATAGGTTTTTCGAAAAAGTCAGTTTCAGCTGATTTTCGGAGAAGCTGAAATGAACAATTGATTTGTAAATTGTTGCGCGAAAGCCCGTTTATCTCCTAAAACGGTGATCCGATTGACTTCAAATTTGTTGTGAAATGTTGGAATTGATCTCCTCTTTCAAGTGGTATAACTCCTGTTTAGATTAAGATTATAGGTTTTCCGAAAAAGTCAGTTTCAGTTGATTTTCGGAGAAGCTGAAATGAGCTATTGATTTGTAAATTGTTGCGCGAAAGCCCGTTTATCTCCTAAAACGGTGATCCGATTGACTTCAAATTTGTTGTGAAATGTTGGAATTGATCTCCTCTTTAAAGTGGTATAACTCCTGTTTAGATTAAGATTATAGGTTTTCCGAAAACGTCAGTTTCATTTGATTTTCGGAGAAGCTGAAATGAACTATTGATTTGTAAATTGTTGTGCGAGAACCCGGTTATCTCCTAAACGGATAATACGATTGACTTCAAATTTGTTTTAAAATATTGGTAGTGATCTCCTCTTTAAAGTGGTATAACTCCTGTTTAGATTAAGATTATAGGGTTTTTCGAAAAAGTCAGTTTCAGTTGATTTTCGGAGAAGCTGAAATGAACTATTGATTTGTAAATTGTTGCGCAAAAACCCGGTTATCTCCTAAACGGTTGATCCGATTGACTTCAAATTTGTTGTGAAATGTTGGTATTGATCCCCTCTTTAAAGTGGTATACCTCCTGTTTGGGTTAAGATTATAGGTTTTCCGAAAAAGTCAGTTTCAGTAAATTTTTGGAGAAGCTGAATGAACTATTGATTTGTAAATTGTTGCGCGTAAACCCGGTTATCTCCTAAACGGGTGATCCGATTGACTTCATATTTATTGTGAAATGTTGGTATTGATCCCCTCTTTAAAGTGGTATACCTCCTGTTTAGGTTAAGATTATAGATTTTCCGGAAAAGTCAGTTTCTGTTGGTTTTCGGAGAAGCTGAAATGAACTATTGATTTGTAAATTGTTGCGCGAAAGCCCGGTTATCTCCTAAACGGGTGATCCGATTGACTTCAAATTTGTTGTGAAATGTTAGAAGTGATCTCCTCTTTAAAGTGGTATAACTCCTGTTTAGATTAAAATTATAGGTTTTCCGAAAAAGTCAGTTTCAGTTGATTTTCGGAGAAGCTGAAATGAACTATTTATTTGTAAATTGTTGCGCGAAAGCCCGGTTATCTCCTAAACGGGTGATCCAATTGACTTCAAATTTGTTGTAAAATGTTGGTATTGATCTCCTCTTTTAAGTGGTATACCTTCTGTTTAGGTTAAGATTATAGGTTTTCCAGAAAAGTCAGTTTCTGTTGGTTTTCGGAGAAGCTGAAATGAACTATTGATTTGTAAATTGTTGCGCGAAAGCCCGGTTATCTCCTAAACGGATAATACGATTGCCTTCAAATTTGTTTTAAAATATTTTAGTGATCTCCTCTTTAAAGTGGTATAACTCCTGTTTAGATTAAGATTATAGGTTTTTCGAAAAAGTCAGTTTCAGTTGATTTTCGGAGAAGCTGAAATGAACAATTGATTTGTAAATTGTTGCGCGAAAGCCCGGTTATCTCCTAAAACGGTGATCCGATTGACTTCAAATTTGTTGTGAAATGTTGGAATTGATCTCCTCTTTCAAGTGGTATAACTCCTGTTTAGATTAAGATTATAGGTTTTCCGAAAAAGTCAGTTTCAGTTGATTTTCGGAGAAGCTGAAATGAACTATTGATTTGTAAATTGTTGCGCGAAAGCCCGTTTATCTCCTAAAATGGTGATCCGATTGACTTCAAATTTGTTGTGAAATGTTAGAATTGATCTCCTCTTTAAAGTGGTATAACTCCTGTTTAGATTAAGATTATAGGTTTTCCGAAAAAGTCAGTTTCATTTGATTTTCGGAGAAGCTGAAATGAACTATTGATTTGTAAATTGTTGTGCGAGAACCCGGTTATCTGCTAAACGGATAATACGATTGACTTCAAATTTGTTTTAAAATATTGGTAGTGATCTCCTCTTTAAAGTGGTATAACTCCTGTTTAGATTAAGATTATAGGGTTTTTCGTAAAAGTCAGTTTCAGTTGATTTTCGGAGCAGCTGAAATGAACTATTGATTTGTAAATTGTTGCGCGAAAACCCGGTTATCTCCTAAACGGGTGATCCGATTGCCTTCAAATTTGTTGTGAAATGTTGGTATTGATCCCCTCTTTAAAGTGGTATACCTCCTGTTTAGGTTAAGATTATAAGTTTTCCGGAAAAGTCAGTTTCAGTTGATTTTCGAGGAAGCTGAATGAGCTATTGATTTGTAAATTGTTGCGCGTAAACCCGGTTATCTCCTAAACGGGTGATCCGATTGACTTCATATTTGTTGTGAAATGTTGGTATTGATCCCCTCTTTAAAGTGGTATACCTCCTGTATAGGTTAAGATTATAGGTTTTCCGGAAAAGTCAGTTTCTGTTGGTTTTCGGAGAAGCTGAATGAACTATTGATTTGTACATTGTTGCGCGTAAACCCGGTTATCTCCTAAACGGGTGATCCGATTGACTTCATATTTGTTGTGAAATGCTGGTATTGATCCCCTCTTTAAAGTGGTATACCTCCTGTTTAGGTTAAGATTATAGGTTTTCCGGAAAAGTCAGTTTCTGTTGGTTTTCGGAAAAGCTGAAATGAACTATTGATTTGTATATTGTTGCGCGAAAGCCCGGTTATCTCCTAACCTTCGGGTGATCCGATTGACTTCAAATTTGTTGTGAAATGTTGGTATTGATCCCCTCTTTAAAGTGGTATACCTCCTGTTTGGGTTAAGATTATAGGTTTTCCGAAAAAGTCAGTTTCAGTAAATTTTCGGAGAAGCTGAATGAACTATTGATTTGTAAATTGTTGCGCGTAAACCCGGTTATCTCCTAAACGGGTAATCCGATTGACTTCATATTTATTGTGAAATGTTGGTATTGATCCCCTCTTTAAAGTGGTATACCTCCTGTTTAGGTTAAGATTATAGGTTTTCCGGAAAAGTCAGTTTCTGTTGGTTTTCGGAGAAGCTGAAATGAACTATTGATTTGTAAATTGTTGCGCGAAAGCCCGGTTATCTCCTAAACGGGTGATCCGATTGACTTCAAATTTGTTGTGAAATGTTAGAATTGATCTCCTCTTTAAAGTGGTATAACTCCTGTTTAGATTAAAATTATAGGTTTTCCGAAAAAGTCAGTTTCAGTTGATTTTCGGAGAAGCTGAAATGAACTATTTATTTGTAAATTGTTGCGCGAAAGCCCGGTTATCTCCTAAACGGGTGATCCAATTGACTTCAAATTTGTTGTAAAATGTTGGTATTGATCTCCTCTTTTAAGTGGTATACCTTCTGTTTAGGTTAAGATTATAGGTTTTCCAGAAAAGTCAGTTTCTGTTGGTTTTCGGAGAAGCTGAAATGAACTATTGATTTGTAAATTGTTGCGCGAAAGCCCGGTTATCTCCTAAACGGATAATACGATTGCCTTCAAATTTGTTTTAAAATATTTTAGTGATCTCCTCTTTAAAGTGGTATAACTCCTGTTTAGATTAAGATTATAGGTTTTTCGAAAAAGTCAGTTTCAGTTGATTTTCGGAGAAGCTGAAATGAACAATTGATTTGTAAATTGTTGCGCGAGAACCCGGTTATCTGCTAAACGGATAATACGATTGACTTCAAATTTGTTTTAAAATATTGGTAGTGATCTCCTCTTTAAAGTGGTATAACTCCTGTTTAGATTAAGATTATAGGGTTTTTCGTAAAAGTCAGTTTCAGTTGATTTTCGGAGCAGCTGAAATGAACTATTGATTTGTAAATTGTTGCGCGAAAGCCCGGTTATCTCCTAAACGGGTGATCCGATTGCCTTCAAATTTGTTGTGAAATGTTGGTATTGATCCCCTCTTTAAAGTGGTATACCTCCTGTTTAGGTTAAGATTATAAGTTTTCCGGAAAAGTCAGTTTCAGCTGATTTTCGAGGAAGCTGAATGAGCTATTGATTTGTAAATTGTTGCGCGTAAACCCGGTTATCTCCTAAACGGGTGATCCGATTGACTTCATATTTGTTGTGAAATGTTGGTATTGATCCCCTCTTTAAAGTGGTATACCTCCTGTATAGGTTAAGATTATAGGTTTTCCGGAAAAGTCAGTTTCTGTTGGTTTTCGGAGAAGCTGAATGAACTATTGATTTGTACATTGTTGCGCGTAAACCCGGTTATCTCCTAAACGGGTGATCCGATTGACTTCATATTTGTTGTGAAATGTTGGTATTGATCCCCTCTTTAAAGTGGTATACCTCCTGTTTAGGTTAAGATTATAGGTTTTCCGGAAAAGTCAGTTTCTGTTGGTTTTCGGAAAAGCTGAAATGAACTATTGATTTGTATATTGTTGCGCGAAAGCCCGGTTATCTCCTAACCTTCGGGTGATCCGATTGACTTCAAATTTGTTGTGAAATGTTGGTATTGATCCCCTCTTTAAAGTGGTATACCTCCTGTTTGGGTTAAGATTATAGGTTTTCCGAAAAAGTCAGTTTCAGTAAATTTTCGGAGAAGCTGAATGAACTATTGATTTGTAAATTGTTGCGCGTAAACCCGGTTATCTCCTAAACGGGTAATCCGATTGACTTCATATTTATTGTGAAATGTTGGTATTGATCCCCTCTTTAAAGTGGTATACCTCCTGTTTAGGTTAAGATTATAGGTTTTCCGGAAAAGTCAGTTTCTGTTGGTTTTCGGAGAAGCTGAAATGAACTATTGATTTGTAAATTGTTGCGCGAAAGCCCGGTTATCTCCTAAACGGGTGATCCGATTGACTTCAAATTTGTTGTGAAATGTTAGAATTGATCTTCTCTTTAAAGTGGTATAACTCCTGTTTAGATTAAAATTATAGGTTTTCCGAAAAAGTCAGTTTCAGTTGATTTTCGGAGAAGCTGAAATGAACTATTTATTTGTAAATTGTTGCGCGAAAGCCCGGTTATCTCCTAAACGGGTGATCCAATTGACTTCAAATTTGTTGTAAAATGTTGGTATTGATCTCCTCTTTTAAGTGGTATACCTTCTGTTTAGGTTAAGATTATAGGTTTTCCAGAAAAGTCAGTTTCTGTTGGTTTTCGGAGAAGCTGAAATGAACTATTGATTTGTAAATTGTTGCGCGAAAGCCCGGTTATCTCCTAAACGGATAATACGATTGCCTTCAAATTTGTTTTAAAATATTTTAGTGATCTCCTCTTTAAAGTGGTATAACTCCTGTTTAGATTAAGATTATAGGTTTTTCGAAAAAGTCAGTTTCAGTTGATTTTCGGAGAAGCTGAAATGAACAATTGATTTGTAAATTGTTGCGCGAAAGCCCGGTTATCTCCTAAAACGGTGATCCGATTGACTTCAAATTTGTTGTGAAATGTTGGAATTGATCTCCTCTTTCAAGTGGTATAACTCCTGTTTAGATTAAGATTATAGGTTTTCCGAAAAAGTCAGTTTCAGTTGATTTTCGGAGAAGCTGAAATGAACTATTGATTTGTAAATTGTTGCGCGAAAGCCCGTTTATCTCCTAAAATGGTGATCCGATTGACTTCAAATTTGTTATGAAATGTTAGAATTGATCTCCTCTTTAAAGTGGTATAACTCCTGTTTAGATTAAGATTATAGGTTTTCCGAAAAAGTCAGTTTCATTTGATTTTCGGAGAAGCTGAAATGAACTATTGATTTGAAAATTGTTGTGCGAGAACCCGGTTATCTGCTAAACGGATAATACGATTGACTTCAAATTTGTTTTAAAATATTGGTAGTGATCTCCTCTTTAAAGTGGTATAACTCCTGTTTAGATTAAGATTATAGGGTTTTTCGAAAAAGTCAGTTTCAGTTGATTTTCGGAGCAGCTGAAATGAACTATTGATTTGTAAATTGTTGCGCGAAAACCCGGTTATCTCCTAAACGGGTGATCCGATTGCCTTCAAATTTGTTGTGAAATGTTGGTATTGATCCCCTCTTTAAAGTGGTATACCTCCTGTTTAGGTTAAGATTATAAGTTTTCCGGAAAAGTCAGTTTCAGTTGATTTTCGAGGAAGCTGAATGAGCTATTGATTTGTAAATTGTTGCGCGTAAACCCGGTTATCTCCTAAACGGGTGATCCGATTGACTTCATATTTGTTGTGAAATGTTGGTATTGATCCCCTCTTTAAAGTGGTATACCTCCTGTATAGGTTAAGATTATAGGTTTTCCGGAAAAGTCAGTTTCTGTTGGTTTTCGGAGAAGCTGAATGAACTATTGATTTGTACATTGTTGCGCGTAAACCCGGTTATCTCCTAAACGGGTGATCCGATTGACTTCATATTTGTTGTGAAATGTTGGTATTGATCCCCTCTTTAAAGTGGTATACCTCCTGTTTAGGTTAAGATTATAGGTTTTCCGGAAAAGTCAGTTTCTGTTGGTTTTCGGAAAAGCTGAAATGAACTATTGATTTGTATATTGTTGCGCGAAAGCCCGGTTATCTCCTAACCTTCGGGTGATCCGATTGACTTCAAATTTGCTGTGATATGTTGGAATTGATCTCCTCTTTAAAGTGGTATAACTCCTGTTTAGATTAAGATTATAGGTTTTCCGAAAAAGTCAGTTTCAGTTGATATTCGGAGAAGCTGAAATGTACTATAGATTTGTAAATTGTTGCGCGAAAACCCGGTTATCTCCTAAACGGGTGATCCGATTGACTTCAAAGTTGTTGTTAAATGTTGGTATTGATCCCCTCTTTAAAGTGGTATACCTCCTGTTTAGGTTAAGATTATAGGTTTTCCAAAAAAGTCAGTTTCAGTTGATTTTTGGAGAAGCTGAAGTGAACTATTGATTTGTAAATTGTTGCGCGAAAGCCCGTTTATCTCCTAAAACGGTGATCCGATTGACTTCAAATTTGTTTTAAAATTTGGCATTGACCCCCTCTTTAAAGTGGTATACCTCCTGTGTGGGTTAAGATTATAGGTTTTCCGAAAAAGTCAGTTTCAGTTAATTTTCGGAGAAGCTGAAATGAACTATTGATTTTTAAATTGTTCCGCGAAAACCCGGTTATCTCCTAAACGGGTGATCCGATTGACTTCAAATTTGTTGTGAAATGTTGGTATTGATCCCCTCTTTAAAGTGGTATACCTCCTGTTTAGGTTAAGATTATAGGTTTTCCGGAAAAGTCAGTTTCTGTTGGTTTTCGGAGAAGCTGAAATGAACTATTGATTTGTAAATTGTTGCGCGAAAGCCCGGTTATCTCCTAAACGGGTGATCCGATTGACTTCAAATTTGTTGTGAAATGTTGGAATTGATCTCCTCTTTAAAGTGGTGTAACTCCTGTTTAGATTAAAATTATAGGTTTTCCGAAAAAGTCAGTTTCAGCTGATTTTCGGAGAAGCTGAAATGTACTATAGATTTGTAAATTGTTGCGCGAAAACCCGGTTATCTCCTAAACGGGTGATCCGATTGACTTCAAATTTGTTGTGAAATGTTGGTATTGATCCCCTCTTTAAAGTGGTATACCTCCTGTTTAGGTTAAGATTATAGGTTTTCCGAAAAAGTCAGTTTCACTTGATTTTTGGAGAAGCTGAAATGAACTATTGGTTTGTAAATTGTTGCGCGAAAACCCGGTTATCTCCTAAAAGAGGGATCCGATTGACTTCAAATTTGTTGTGAAATGTTGGTACTAATCTCCTCTTTAAAGTGGTATAACTCCTGTTTAGATTAAGATTATAGGTTTTCCGAAAAAGCCAGTTCCAGTTGATTTTCGGAGAAGCTGAAATGAACTATTGATTTGTAAATTGTTGCGTGAGAACCCGGTTATCTTCTAAACGGATAATACGATTGCCTTCAAATGTGTTTTAAAATATTGGTAGTGATCTCCTCTTTAAAGTGGTATAACTCCTGTTTAGATTAAGATTATAGGTTTTTCGAAAAAGTCAGTTTCAGCTGATTTTCGGAGAAGCTGAAATGAACAATTGATTTGTAAATTGTTGCGCGAAAGCCCGTTTATCTCCTAAAACGGTGATCCGATTGACTTCAAATTTGTTGTGAAATGTTGGAATTGATCTCCTCTTTCAAGTGGTATAACTCCTGTTTAGATTAAGATTATAGGTTTTCCGAAAAAGTCAGTTTCAGTTGATTTTCGGAGAAGCTGAAATGAACTATTGATTTGTAAATTGTTGCGCGAAAGCCCGTTTATCTCCTAAAACGGTGATCCGATTGACTTCAAATTTGTTGTGAAATGTTGGAATTGATCTCCTCTTTAAAGTGGTATAACTCCTGTTTAGATTAAGATTATAGGTTTTCCGAAAAAGTCAGTTTCATTTGATTTTCGGAGAAGCTGAAATGAACTATTGATTTGTAAATTGTTGTGCGAGAACCCGGTTATCTCCTAAACGGATAATACGATTGACTTCAAATTTGTTTTAAAATATTGCTAGTGATCTCCTCTTTAAAGTGGTATAACTCCTGTTTAGATTAAGATTATAGGGTTTTTCGAAAAAGTCAGTTTCAGTTGATTTTCGGAGAAGCTGAAATGAACTATTGATTTGTAAATTGTTGCGCAAAAACCCGGTTATCTCCTAAACGGTTGATCCGATTGACTTCAAATTTGTTGTGAAATGTTGGTATTGATCCCCTCTTTAAAGTGGTATACCTCCTGTTTGGGTTAAGATTATAGGTTTTCCGAAAAAGTCAGTTTCAGTAAATTTTCGGAGAAGCTGAATGAACTATTGATTTGTAAATTGTTGCGCGTAAACCCGGTTATCTCCTAAACGGGTGATCCGATTGACTTCATATTTATTGTGAAATGTTGGTATTGATCCCCTCTTTAAAGTGGTATACCTCCTGTTTAGGTTAAGATTATAGGTTTTCCGGAAAAATCAGTTTCTGTTGATTTTCGGAGAAGCTGAAATGAACTATTTATTTGTAAATTGTTGCGCGAAAGCCCGGTTATCTCCTAAACGGGTGATCCAATTGACTTCAAATTTGTTGTAAAATGTTGGTATTGATCTCCTCTTTTAAGTGGTATACCTTCTGTTTAGGTTAAGATTATAGGTTTTCCGGAAAAGTCAGTTTCTGTTGGTTTTCGGAGAAGCTGAAATGAACTATTGATTTGTAAATTGTTGCGCGAAAGCCCGGTTATCTCCTAAACGGGTGATCCAATTGACTTCAAATTTGTTGTGAAATGTTGGTATTGATCCCCTCTTTAAAGTGGTATACCTCCTGTTTGGGTTAAGATTATAGGTTTTCCGAAAAAGTCAGTTTCAGTAAATTTTCGGAGAAGCTGAAATGAACTATTGATTTGTAAATTGTTGCGCGAAAGCCCGGTTATCTCCTAAACGGGTGATCCGATTGACTTCATATTTATTGTGAAATGTTGGTATTGATCCCCTCTTTAAAGTGGTATACCTCCTGTTTAGGTTAAGATTATAGGTTTTCCGGAAAAATCAGTTTCTGTTGATTTTCGGAGAAGCTGAAATGAACTATTTATTTGTAAATTGTTGCGCGAAAGCCCGGTTATCTCCTAAACGGGTGATCCAATTGACTTCAAATTTGTTGTAAAATGTTGGTATTGATCTCCTCTTTTAAGTGGTATACCTTCTGTTTAGGTTAAGATTATAGGTTTTCCGGAAAAGTCAGTTTCTGTTGGTTTTCGGAGAAGCTGAAATGAACTATTGATTTGTAAATTGTTGCGCGAAAGCCCGGTTATCTCCTAAACGGGTGATCCGATTGACTTCAAATTTGTTGTGAAATGTTAGAATTGATCTCCTCTTTAAAGTGGTATAACTCCTGTTTAGATTAAAATTATAGGTTTTCCGAAAAAGTCAGTTTCAGTTGATTTTCGGAGAAGCTGAAATGAACTATTTATTTGTAAATTGTTGCGCGAAAGCCCGGTTATCTCCTAAACGGGTGATCCAATTGACTTCAAATTTGTTGTAAAATGTTGGTATTGATCTCCTCTTTTAAGTGGTATACCTTCTGTTTAGGTTAAGATTATAGGTTTTCCGGAAAAGTCAGTTTCTGTTGGTTTTCGGAGAAGCTGAAATGAACTATTGATTTGTAAATTGTTGCGCGAAAGCCCGGTTATCTCCTAAACGGATAATACGATTGCCTTCAAATTTGTTTTAAAATATTTTAGTGATCTCCTCTTTAAAGTGGTATAACTCCTGTTTAGATAAGATTATAGGTTTTTCGAAAAAGTCAGTTTCAGTTGATTTTCGGAGAAGCTGAAATGAACAATTGATTTGTAAATTGTTGCGCGAAAGCCCGGTTATCTCCTAAAACGGTGATCCGATTGACTTCAAATTTGTTGTGAAATGTTGGAATTGATCTCCTCTTTCAAGTGGTATAAATCCTGTTTAGATTAAGATTATAGGTTTTCCGAAAAAGTCAGTTTCAGTTGATTTTCGGAGAAGCTGAAATGAACTATTGATTTGTAAATTGTTGCGCGAAAGCCCGTTTATCTCCTAAAATGGTGATCCGATTGACTTCAAATTTGTTCTGAAAATTTAGAATTGATCTCCTCTTTAAAGTGGTATAACTCCTGTTTAGATTAAGATTATACGTTTTCCGAAAAAGTCAGTTTCATTTGATTTTCGGAGAAGCTGAAATGAACTATTGATTTGTAAATTGTTGTGCGAGAACCCGGTTATCTGCTAAACGGATAATACGATTGACTTCAAATTTGTTTTAAAATATTGGTAGTGATCTCCTCTTTAAAGTGGTATAACTCCTGTTTAGATTAAGATTATAGGGTTTTTCGAAAAAGTCAGTTTCAGTTGATTTTCGGAGCAGCTGAAATGAACTATTGATTTGTAAATTGTTGCGCGAAAACCCGGTTATCTCCTAAACGGGTAATCCGATTGCCTTCAAATTTGTTGTGAAATGTTGGTATTGATCCCCTCTTTAAAGTGGTATACCTCCTGTTTAGGTTAAGATTATAAGTTTTCCGGAAAAGTCAGTTTCAGTTGATTTTCGGAGAAGCTGAATGAGCTATTGATTTGTAAATTGTTGCGCGTAAACCCGGTTATCTCCTAAACGGGTGATCCGATTGACTTCATATTTGTTGTGAAATGTTGGTATTGATCCCCTCTTTAAAGTGGTATACCTCCTGTATAGGTTAAGATTATAGGTTTTCCGGAAAAGTCAGTTTCTGTTGGTTTTCGGAGAAGCTGAATGAACTATTGATTTGTACATTGTTGCGCGTAAACCCGGTTATCTCCTAAACGGGTGATCCGATTGACTTCATATTTGTTGTGAAATGTTGGTATTGATCCCCTCTTTAAAGTGGTATACCTCCTGTTTAGGTTAAGATTATAGGTTTTCCGGAAAAGTCAGTTTCTGTTGGTTTTCGGAAAAGCTGAAATGAACTATTGATTTGTATATTGTTGCGCGAAAGCCCGGTTATCTCCTAACCTTCGGGTGATCCGATTGACTTCAAATTTGTTGTGATATGTTGGAATTGATCTCCTCTTTAAAGTGGTATAACTCCTGTTTAGATTAAGATTATAGGTTTTCCGAAAAAGTCAGTTTCAGTTGATATTCGGAGAAGCTGAAATGTACTATAGATTTGTAAATTGTTGCGCGAAAACCCGGTTATCTCCTAAACGGGTGATCCGATTGACTTCAAAGTTGTTGTTAAATGTTGGTATTGATCCCCTCTTTAAAGTGGTATACCTCCTGTTTAGGTTAAGATTATAGGTTTTCCGAAAAAGTCAGTTTCAGTTGATTTTTGGAGAAGCTGAAGTGAACTATTGATTTGTAAATTGTTGCGCGAAAGCCCGTTTATCTCCTAAAACGGTGATCCGATTGACTTCAAATTTGTTTTAAAATTTGGCATTGACCCCCTCTTTAAAGTGGTATACCTCCTGTGTGGGTTAAGATTATAGGTTTTCCGAAAAAGTCAGTTTCAGTTAATTTTCGGAGAAGCTGAAATGAACTATTGATTTGTAAATTGTTGCGCGAAAGCCCGTTTATCTCCTAAAATGGTGATCCGATTGACTTCAAATTTGTTGTGAAATGTTAGAATTGATCTCCTCTTTAAAGTGGTATAACTCCTGTTTAGATTAAGATTATAGGTTTTCCGGAAAAGTCAGTTTCTGTTGGTTTTCGGAGAAGCTGAAATGAACTATTGATTTGTAAATTGTTGCGCGTAAACCCGGTTATCTCCTAAACGGGTGATCCGATTGACTTCAAATTTGTTGTGAAATGTTGGAATTGATCTCCTCTTTAAAGTGGTATAACTCCTGTTTAGATTAAAATTATAGGTTTTCCGAAAAAGTCAGTTTCAGTTGATTTTTGGAGAAGCTGAAATGTACTATAGATTTGTAAATTGTTGCGCGAATACCCTGTTATCTCTTAAACGGGTGATCCAATTGACTTCAAATTTGTTGTAAAATATTGGTATTGATCTCCTCTTTTAAGTGGTATACCTTCTGTTTAGGTTAAGATTATAGGTTTTCCGGAAGAGTCAGTTTCTGTTGGTTTTCGGAGAAGCTTAAATGAAAAATTGATTTGTAAATTGTTGCGCGAAAACACAGTTATCTCCTAAACGGGTGATCCAATTGACTTCAAATCTGTTGTGAAATGTTGGTATTGATCTCCTCTTTAAAGTGGTATACCTCCTGTTTAGGTTAAGATTATAGGTTTTCCGAAAAAGTTAGTTTATGTTGGTCTTCGGAGAAGCTGAAATGAACTATTGATTCGTAAATTGATCCCCTCTTTAAAGTGGTATACCTCCTGTTTAAGTTTAGATTATACGTTTTCCGGAAAAGTCAGTTTCTCTTGGTTTTCGGAGAAGATGAAATGAACTATTTATTTGTAAATTGTTGCGCGAAAGCCCGGTTATCTCCTAAACGGGTGATCCAATTGACTTCAAATTTGTTGTAAAATGTTGGTATTGATCTCCTCTTTTAAGTGGTATACCTTCTGTTTAGGTTAAGATTATAGGTTTTCAGGAAAAGTCAGTTTCTGTTGGTTTTCGGAGAAGCTGAAATGAACTATTGATTTGTAAATTGTTGCGCGAAAGCCCGGTTATCTCCTAAACGGGTGATCCGAATGACTTCAAATTTGTTGTGAAATGTTGGAATTGATCTCCTCTTTAAAGTGGTATAACTTCTGTTTATATTAAAATTATAGGTTTTCCGAAAAAGTCAGTTTCAGTTGATTTTCGGAGAAGCTGAAATGTACTATAGATTTGTAAATTGTTAGGCGAAAACCCTGTTATCTCTTAAACGGGTGATCCAATTGACTTAAAATTTGTTGTAAAATATTGGTATTGATCTCCTCTTTTAAGTGGTATACCTTCTGTTTAGGTTAAGATTATAGGTTTTCCGGAAGAGTCAGTTTCTGTTGGTTTTCGGAGAAGCTTAAATCAAAAATTGATTTGTAAATTGTTGCGCGAAAACACAGTTATCTCCTAAACGGGTGATCCGATTGACTTCAAATCTGTTGTGAAATGTTGGTATTGATCTCCTCTTTGAAGTGGTATACCTCCTGTTTAGGTTAAGATTATAGGTTTTCCGAAAAAGTTAGTTTATGTTGGTCTTCGGAGAAGCTGAAATGAACTATTGATTCGTAAATTGAAACCCTCTTTAAAGTGGTATACCTCCTGTCTAAGTTTAGATTATACGTTTTCCGGAAAAGTCAGTTTCTCTTGGTTTTCGGAGAAGATGAAATGAACTATTTATTTGTAAATTGTTGCGCGAAAGCCCGGTTATCTCCTAAACGGGTGATCCAATTGACTTCAAATTTGTTGTAAAATGTTGGTATTGATCTCCTCTTTTAAGTGGTATACCTTCTGTTTAGGTTAAGATTATAGGTTTTCCGGTAAAGTCAGTTTCTGTTGGTTTTCGGAGAAGCTTAAATGAACAATTGATTAGTAAATTGTTGCGCGAAAACCCAGTTATCTCCTAAACGGGTGATCCGATTGCCTTCATATTTGTTGTGAAATGTTGGTATTGATCTCCTCTTTAAAGTGGTATACCTCCTGTTTAGGTTAAGGTTATAGGTTTTCCGAAAAAGTTAGTTTATGTTGGTTTTCAGAGAAGCTGAAATGAACTATTGATTCGTAAATTGTTGCGCGAAAATCCGGTTATCTCTTAAACGGGTGATCAAATTTATTGCGAAATGTTGGTACTGATCCCCTCTTTAAAGTGGTATACCACCTGTTTAGGTTGAGAATATAAGTTTTCCGGAAAAGTCAGATTCAGTTGATTTTCGGAGAAGCTTAATGAACTATTGATTTGTAAATTGTTGCGCGGAAACCCGGTTATCTCATAAACGGGTGATCCGATTGACTTCATATTTGTTGTAAAATGTTGGTATTGATCTCCTCTTTTAAGTGGTATACCCTCTGTTTAGGTTAAGATTATAGGTTTTCCGGAAAAGTCAGTTTCTGTTGGTTTTCGGAGAAGCTGAAATGTACTATAGATTTGTAAATTGTTGCGCGGATACCCTGTTATCTCTTAAACGGGTAATCCAATTGACTTCAAATTTGTTGTAAAATGTTGGTATTGATCTCCTCTTTTAAGTGGTATACCTTCTGTTTAGGTTAAGATTATAGGTTTTCCGGAAAAGTCAGTTTCTGTTGGTTTTCGGAGAAGCTGAAATGAACTATTGATTTGTAAATTGTTGCGCGAAAGCCCGGTTATCTCCTAAACGGGTGATCCGATTGACTTCAAATTTGTTGTGAAATGTTGGAATTGATCTCCTCTTTAAAGTGGTATAACTCCTGTTTATATTAAAATTATAGGTTTTCCGAAAAAGTCAGTTTCAGTTGATTTTCGGAGAAGCTGAAATGTACTATAGATTTGTAAATTGTTGCGCGAAAACCCTGTTATCTCTTAAACGGGTGATCCAATTGACTTCAAATTTGTTGTAAAATATTGGTATTGATCTCCTCTTTTAAGTGGTATACCTTCTGTTTAGGTTAAGATTATAGGTTTTCCGGAGGAGTCAGTTTCTGTTGGTTTTCGGAGAAGCTTAAATGAAAAATTGATTTGTAAATTGTTGCGCGAAAACACAGTTATCTCCTAAACGGGTGATCCGATTGACTTCAAATCTGTTGTGAAATGTTGGTATTGATCTCCTCTTTAAAGTGGTATACCTCCTGTTTAGGTTAAGATTATAGGTTTTCCGAAAAAGTTAGTTTATGTTGGTCTTCGGAGAAGCGGAAATGAACTATTGATTCGTAAATTGAAACCCTCTTTAAAGTGGTATACCTCCTGTCTAAGTTTAGATTATACGTTTTCCGGAAAAGTCAGTTTCTCTTGGTTTTCGGAGAAGCTGAAATGAACTATTGATTTGTAAATTGTTGCGCGAAAGCCCGGTTATCTCCTAAACGGGTGATCCGATTGCCTTCAAATTTGTTGTGAAATGTTGGTATTGATCCCCTCTTTAAAGTGGTATACCTCCTGTTTAGGTTAAGATTATAAGTTTTCCGGAAAAGTCAGTTTCAGTTGATTTTCGAGGAAGCTGAATGAGCTATTGATTTGTAAATTGTTGCGCGTAAACCCGGTTATCTCCTAAACGGGTGATCCGATTGACTTCATATTTGTTGTGAAATGTTGGTATTGATCCCCTCTTTAAAGTGGTATACCTCCTGTATAGGTTAAGATTATAGGTTTTCCGGAAAAGTCAGTTTCTGTTGGTTTTCGGAGAAGCTGAATGAACTATTGATTTGTACATTGTTGCGCGTAAACCCGGTTATCTCCTAAACGGGTGATCCGATTGACTTCATATTTGTTGTGAAATGTTGGTATTGATCCCCTCTTTAAAGTGGTATACCTCCTGTTTAGGTTAAGATTATAGGTTTTCCGGAAAAGTCAGTTTCTGTTGGTTTTCGGAAAAGCTGAAATGAACTATTGATTTGTATATTGTTGCGCGAAAGCCCGGTTATCTCCTAACCTTCGGGTGATCCGATTGACTTCAAATTTGCTGTGATATGTTGGAATTGATCTCCTCTTTAAAGTGGTATAACTCCTGTTTAGATTAAGATTATAGGTTTTCCGAAAAAGTCAGTTTCAGTTGATATTCGGAGAAGCTGAAATGTACTATAGATTTGTAAATTGTTGCGCGAAAACCCGGTTATCTCCTAAACGGGTGATCCGATTGACTTCAAAGTTGTTGTTAAATGTTGGTATTGATCCCCTCTTTAAAGTGGTATACCTCCTGTTTAGGTTAAGATTATAGGTTTTCCAAAAAAGTCAGTTTCAGTTGATTTTTGGAGAAGCTGAAGTGAACTATTGATTTGTAAATTGTTGCGCGAAAGCCCGTTTATCTCCTAAAACGGTGATCCGATTGACTTCAAATTTGTTTTAAAATTTGGCATTGACCCCCTCTTTAAAGTGGTATACCTCCTGTGTGGGTTAAGATTATAGGTTTTCCGAAAAAGTCAGTTTCAGTTAATTTTCGGAGAAGCTGAAATGAACTATTGATTTTTAAATTGTTCCGCGAAAACCCGGTTATCTCCTAAACGGGTGATCCGATTGACTTCAAATTTGTTGTGAAATGTTGGTATTGATCCCCTCTTTAAAGTGGTATACCTCCTGTTTAGGTTAAGATTATAGGTTTTCCGGAAAAGTCAGTTTCTGTTGGTTTTCGGAGAAGCTGAAATGAACTATTGATTTGTAAATTGTTGCGCGAAAGCCCGGTTATCTCCTAAACGGGTGATCCGATTGACTTCAAATTTGTTGTGAAATGTTGGAATTGATCTCCTCTTTAAAGTGGTGTAACTCCTGTTTAGATTAAAATTATAGGTTTTCCGAAAAAGTCAGTTTCAGCTGATTTTCGGAGAAGCTGAAATGTACTATAGATTTGTAAATTGTTGCGCGAAAACCCGGTTATCTCCCTAAACGGGTGATCCGATTGACTTCAAATTTGTTGTGAAATGTTGGTATTGATCCCCTCTTTAAAGTGGTATACCTCCTGTTTAGGTTAAGATTATAGGTTTTCCGAAAAAGTCAGTTTCACTTGATTTTTGGAGAAGCTGAAATGAACTATTGATTTGTAAATTGTTGCGCGAAAACCCGGTTATCTCCTAAAAGGGGGATCCGATTGACTTCAAATTTGTTATGAAATGTTGGAATTGATCTCCTCTTTAAAGTGGTATAACTCCTGTTTAGATTAAGATTATAGGTTTTCCGAAAAAGTCAGTTTCATTTGATTTTCGGAGAAGCTGAAATGAACTATTGATTTGTAAATTGTTGCGCAAAAACCCGGTTATCTCCTAAACGGTTGATCCGATTGACTTCAAATTTGTTGTGAAATGTTGGTATTGATCCCCTCTTTAAAGTGGTATATCTCCTGTTTGGGTTAAGATTATAGGTTTTCCGAAAAAGTCAGTTTCAGTAAATTTTCGGAGAAGCTGAATGAACTATTGATTTGTAAATTGTTGCGTGTAAACCCGGTTATCTCCTAAACGGGTGATCCGATTGACTTCATATTTATTGTGAAATGTTGGTATTGATCCCCTCTTTAAAGTGGTATACCTCCTGTTTAGGTTAAGATTATAGGTTTTCCGGAAAAGTCAGTTTCTGTTGGTTTTCGGAGAAGCTAAAATGAACTATTGATTTGTAAATTGTTGCGCGAAAGCCCGGTTATCTCCTAAACGGGTGATCCGATTGACTTCAAATTTGTTGTGAAATGTTGGAATTGATCTCCTCTTTAAAGTGGTATAACTCCTGTTTAGATTAAAATTATAGGTTTTCCGAAAAAGTCAGTTTCAGTTGATTTTCGGAGAAGCTGAAATGTACTATAGATTTGTAAATTGTTGCGCGAAAAACCCTGTTATCTCTTAAACGGGTGATCCAATTGACTTCAAATTTGTTGTAAAATATTGGTATTGATCTCCTCTTTTAAGTGGTATACCTTCTGTTTAGGTTAAGATTATAGGTTTTCCGGAAGAGTCAGTTTCTGTTGGTTTTCGGAGAAGCTTAAATGAAAAATTGATTTGTAAATTGTTGCGCGAAAACACAGTTATCTCCTAAACGGGTGATCCGATTGACTTCAAATCTGTTGTGAAATGTTGGTATTGATCTCCTCTTTAAAGTGGTATACCTCCTGTTTAGGTTAAGATTATAGGTTTTCCGAAAAAGTTAGTTTATGTTGGTCTTCGGAGAAGCTGAAATGAACTATTGATTCGTAAATTGATCCCCTCTTTAAAGTGGTATACCTCCTGTTTAAGTTTAGATTATACGTTTTCTGGAAAAGTCAGTTTCTCTTGGTTTCCGGAGAAGATGAAATGAACTATTTATTTGTAAATTGTTGCGCGAAAGCCCGGTTATCTCCTAAACGGGTGATCCAATTGACTTCAAATTTGTTGTAAAATGTTGGTATTGATCTCCTCTTTTAAGTGGTATACCTTCTGTTTAGGTTAAGATTATAGGTTTTCCGGAAAAGTCAGTTTCTGTTGGTTTTCGGAGAAGCTGAAATAAACTATTGATTTGTAAATTGTTGCGCGAAAGCCCGGTTATCTCCTAAACGGGTGATCCGATTGACTTCAAATTTGTTGTGAAATGTTGGAATTGATCTCCTCTTTAAAGTGGTATAACTCCTGTTTAGATTAAGATTATAGGTTTTCCGAAAAAGTCAGTTTCAGTTGATTTTTGGAGAAGCTGAAATGAACTATTGATTTGTAAATTGTTGCGCGAAAACCCGGTTATCTCCTAAAAGGGGGATCCGATTGACTTCAAATTTATTGTGAAATGTTGGTACTGATCTCCTCTTTAAAGCGGTATAACTCCTGTTTAGATTAAGATTATAGGTTTTCCGAAAAAGCCAGATCCAGTTGATTTTCGGAGAAGCTGAAATGAACTATTGATTTGTAAATTGTTGCGCGAGAACCCGGTTATCTCCTAAACGGATAATACGATTGCCTTCAAATTTGTTTTTAAAATATTTTAGTGATCTCTTTAAAGTGGTATAACTCCTGTTTAGATTAAGATTATAGGTTTTTCGAAAAAGTCAGTTTCAGTTGATTTTCGGAGAAGCTGAAATGAACAATTGATTTGTAAATTGTTGCGCGAAAAGCCCGGTTATCTCCTAAAACGGTGATCCGATTTGACTTCAAATTTATTGTGAAATGTTGGTACTGATCTCCTCTTTAAAGTGGTATAACTCCTGTTTAGATTAAGATTATAGGTTTTCTGAAAAAGCCAGTTCCAGTTGATTTTCGGAGAAGCTGAAATGAACTATTGATTTGTAAATTGTTGCGTGAGAACCCGATTATCTCCTAAACGGATAATACGATTGCCTTCAAATGTGTTTTAAAATATTGGTAGTGATCTCCTCTTCAAAGTGGTGTAACTCCTGTTTAGATTAAAATTATAGGTTTTCCGAAAAAGTCAGTTTCAGTTAATTTTCGGAGAAGCTGAAATGTACTATAGATTTGTAAATTGTTGCGCGAAAGCCCGTTTATCTCCTAAAACGGTGATCCGATTGACTTCAAATTTGTTGTGAAATGTTGGAATTGATCTCCTCTTTCAAGTGGTATAACTCCTGTTTAGATTAAGATTATAGGTTTTCCGAAAAAGTCAGTTTCAGTTGATTTTCGGAGAAGCTGAAATGAACTATTGATTTGTAAATTGCTGCGCGAAAGCCCGTTTATCTCCTAAAACGGTGATCCGATTGACTTCAAATTTGTTGTGAAATGTTGGAATTGATCTCCTCTTTAAAGTGGTATAACTCCTGTTTAGATTAAGATTATAGGTTTTCCGAAAAAGTCAGTTTCATTTGATTTTCGGAGAAGCTGAAATGAACTATTGATTTGTAAATTGTTGCGTGAGAACCCGGTTATCTCCTAAACGGATAATACGATTGCCTTCAAATGTGTTTTAAAATATTGGTAGTGATCTCCTCTTCAAAGTGGTGTAACTCCTGTTTAGATTAAAATTATAGGTTTTCCGAAAAAGTCAGTTTCAGTTAATTTTCGGAGAAGCTGAAATGTACTATAGATTTGTAAATTGTTGCGCGAAAGCCCGTTTATCTCCTAAAACGGTGATCCGATTGACTTCAAATTTGTTGTGAAATGTTGGAATTGATCTCCTCTTTCAAGTGGTGTAACTCCTGTTTAGATTAAGATTATAGGTTTTCCGAAAAAGTCAGTTTCAGTTGATTTTCGGAGGAGCTGAAATGAACTATTGATTTGTAAATTGTTGCGCGAAAGCCCGGTTATCTCCTAAACGGGTGATCCGATTGACTTCAAATTTGTTGTGAAATGTTGGAATTGATCTCCTCTTTAAAGTGGTATAACTCCTGTTTAGATTAAGATTATAGGTTTTCCGAAAAAGTCAGTTTCAGCTGATTTTCGGAGAAGCTGAAATGAACTATTGATTTGTAAATTGCTGCGCGAAAGCCCGTTTATCTCCTAAAACGGTGATCCGATTGACTTCAAATTGGTTGTGAAATGTTGGAATTGATCTCCTCTTTCAAGTGGTATAACTCCTGTTTAGATTAAGATTATAGGTTTTCCGAAAAAGTCAGTTTCAGTTGATTTTCGGAGAAGCTGAAATGAACTATTGATTTGTAAATTGTTGCGCGAAAGCCCGTTTATCTCCTAAAACGGTGATCCGATTGACTTCAAATTTGTTATGAAATGTTGGAATTGATCTCCTCTTTAAAGTGGTATAACTCCTGTTTAGATTAAGATTATAGGTTTTCCGAAAAAGTCAGTTTCATTTGATTTTCGGAGAAGCTGAAATGAACTATTGATTTGTAAATTGTTGTGCGAGAACCCGGTTATCTCCTAAACGGATAATACGATTGACTTCAAATTTGTTTTAAAATATTGGTAGTGATCTCCTCTTTAAAGTGGTATAACTCCTGTTTAGATTAAGATTATAGGGTTTTTCGAAAAAGTCGGTTTCAGTTGATTTTCGGAGAAGCTGAAATGAACTATTGATTTGTAAATTGTTGCGCAAAAACCCGGTTATCTCCTAAACGGTTGATCCGATTGACTTCAAATTTGTTGTGAAATGTTGGTATTGATCCCCTCTTTAAAGTGGTATATCTCCTGTTTGGGTTAAGATTATAGGTTTTCCGAAAAAGTCAGTTTCAGTAAATTTTCGGAGAAGCTGAATGAACTATTGATTTGTAAATTGTTGCGTGTAAACCCGGTTATCTCCTAAACGGGTGATCCGATTGACTTCATATTTATTGTGAAATGTTGGTATTGATCCCCTCTTTAAAGTGGTATACCTCCTGTTTAGGTTAAGATTATAGGTTTTCCGGAAAAGTCAGTTTCTGTTGGTTTTCGGAGAAGCTGAAATGAACTATTGATTTGTAAATTGTTGCGCGAAAGCCCGGTTATCTCCTAAACGGGTGATCTGATTGACTTCAAATTTGTTGTGAAATGTTGGAATTGATCTCCTCTTTAAAGTGGTATAACTCCTGTTTAGATTAAAATTATAGGTTTTCCGAAAAAGTCAGTTTCAGTTGATTTTCGGAGAAGCTGAAATGTACTATAGATTTGTAAATTGTTTCGCGAAAACCCTGTTATCTCTTAAACGGGTGATCCAATTGACTTCAAATTTGTTGTAAAATATTGGTATTGATCTCCTCTTTTAAGTGGTATACCTTCTGTTTAGGTTAAGATTATAGGTTTTCCGGAAGAGTCAGTTTCTGTTGGTTTTCGGAGAAGCTTAAATGAAAAATTGATTTGTAAATTGTTGCGCGAAAACACAGTTATCTCCTAAACGGGTGATCCGATTGACTTCAAATCTGTTGTGAAATGTTGGTATTGATCTCCTCTTTAAAGTGGTATACCTCCTGTTTAGGTTAAGATTATAGGTTTTCCGAAAAAGTTAGTTTATGTTGGTCTTCGGAGAAGCTGAAATGAACTATTGATTCGTAAATTGATCCCCTCTTTAAAGTGGTATACCTCCTGTTTAAGTTTAGATTATACGTTTTCCGGAAAAGTCAGTTTCTCTTGGTTTTCGGAGAAGATAAAATGAACTATTTATTTGTAAATTGTTGCGCGAAAGCCCGGTTATCTCCTAAACGGGTGATCCAATTGACTTCAAATTTGTTGTAAAATGTTGGTATTGATCTCCTCTTTTAAGTGGTATACCTTCTGTTTAGGTTAAGATTATAGGTTTTCCGGAAAAGTCAGTTTCTGTTGGTTTTCGGAGAAGCTGAAATGAACTATTGATTTGTAAATTGTTGCGCGAAAGCCCGGTTATCTCCTAAACGGGTGATCCGATTGACTTCAAATTTGTTGTGAAATGTTGGAATTGATCTCCTCTTTAAAGTGGTATAACTCCTGTTTAGATTAAGATTATAGGTTTTCGGAAAAAGTCAGTTTCAGTTGATTTTTGGAGAAGCTGAAATGAACTATTGATTTGTAAATTGTTGCGCGAAAACCCGGTTATCTCCTAAAAGGGGATCCGATTGACTTCAAATTTATTGTGAAATGTTGGTACTGATCTCCTCTTTAAAGCGGTATAACTCCTGTTTAGATTAAGATTATAGGTTTTCCGAAAAAGCCAGATCCAGTTGATTTTCGGAGAAGCTGAAATGAACTATTGATTTGTAAATTGTTGCGCGAGAACCCGGTTATTTCCTAAACGGATAATACGATTGCCTTCAAATTTGTTTTAAAATATTTTAGTGATCTCTTTAAAGTGGTATAACTCCTGTTTAGATTAAGATTATAGGTTTTTCGAAAAAGTCAGTTTCAGTTGATTTTTGGAGAAGCTGAAATGAACAATTGATTTGTAAATTGTTGCGCGAAAGCCCGGTTATCTCCTAAAACGGTGATCCGATTGACTTCAAATTTATTGTGAAATGTTGGTACTGATCTCCTCTTTAAAGTGGTATAACTCCTGTTTAGATTAAGATTATAGGTTTTCCGAAAAAGCCAGATCCAGTTGATTTTCGGAGAAGCTGAAATGAACTATTGATTTGTAAATTGTTGCGCGAGAACCCGGTTATCTCCTAAACGGATAATACGATTGCCTTCAAATTTGTTTTAAAATATTTTAGTGATCTCCTCTTTAAAGTGGTATAACTCCTGTTTAGATTAAGATTATAGGTTTTCCGAAAAAGTCAGTTTCACTTGATTTTTGGAGAAGCTGAAATGAACTATTGATTTGTAAATTGTTGCGCGAAAACCCTGTTATCTCCTAAAAGGGGGATCCGATTGACTTCAAATTTGTTGTGAAATGTTGGTACTGATCTCCTCTTTAAAGTGGTATAACTCCTGTTTAGATTAAGATTATAGGTTTTCCGAAAAAGCCAGTTCCAGTTGATTTTCGGAGAAGCTGAAATGAACTATTGATTTGTAAATTGTTACGTGAGAACCCGGTTATCTCCTAAACGGATAATACGATTGCCTTCAAATGTCTTTTAAAATATTGGTAGTGATCTCCTCTTCAAAGTGGTGTAACTCCTGTTTAGATTAAAATTATAGGTTTTCCGAAAAAGTCAGTTTCAGTTAATTTTCGGAGAAGCTGAAATGTACTATAGATTTGTAAATTGTTGCGCGAAAGCCCGTTTATCTCCTAAAACGGTGATCCGATTGACTTCAAATTTGTTGTGAAATGTTGGAATTGATCTCCTCTTTCAAGTGGTATAACTCCTGTTTAGATTAAGATTATAGGTTTTCCGAAAAAGTCAGTTTCAGTTGATTTTCGGAGAAGCTGAAATGAACTATTGATTTGTAAATTGCTGCGCGAAAGCCCGTTTATCTCCTAAAACGGTGATCCGATTGACTTCAAATTTGTTGTGAAATGTTGGAATTGATCTCCTCTTTAAAGTGGTATAACTCCTGTTTAGATTAAGATTATAGGTTTTCCGAAAAAGTCAGTTTCATTTGATTTTCGGAGAAGCTGAAATGAACTATTGATTTGTAAATTGTTGTGTGAGAACCCGGTTATCTCCTAAACGGATAATACGATTGCCTTCAAATGTGTTTTAAAATATTGGTAGTGATCTCCTCTTTAAAGTGGTATAACTCCTGTTTAGATTAAGATTATAGGTTTTTCGAAAAAGTCAGTTTCAGCTGATTTTCGGAGAAGCTGAAATGAACTATTGATTTGTAAATTGTTGCGCGAAAGCCCGTTTATCTCCTAAAACGGTGATCCGATTGACTTCAAATTTGTTGTGAAATGTTGGAATTGATCTCCTCTTTCAAGTGGTATAACTCCTGTTTAGATTAAGATTATAGGTTTTCCGAAAAAGTCAGTTTCAGTTGATTTTCGGAGAAGCTGAAATGAACTATTGATTTGTAAATTGTTGCGCGAAAGCCCGTTTATCTCCTAAAACGGTGATCCGATTGACTTCAAATTTGTTATGAAATGTTGGAATTGATCTCCTCTTTAAAGTGGTATAACTCCTGTTTAGATTAAGATTATAGGTTTTCCGAAAAAGTCAGTTTCATTTGATTTTCGGAGAAGCTGAAATGAACTATTGATTTGTAAATTGTTGTGCGAGAACCCGGTTATCTCCTAAACGGATAATACGATTGACTTCAAATTAGTTTTAAAATATTGGTAGTGATCTCCTCTTTAAAGTGGTATAACTCCTGTTTAGATTAAGATTATAGGGTTTTTCGAAAAAGTCGGTTTCAGTTGATTTTCGGAGAAGCTGAAATGAACTATTGATTTGTAAATTGTTGCGCAAAAACCCGGTTATCTCCTAAACGGTTGATCCGATTGACTTCAAATTTGTTGTGAAATGTTGGTATTGATCCCCTCTTTAAAGTGGTATATCTCCTGTTTGGGTTAATATTATAGGTTTTCCGAAAAAGTCAGTTTCAGTAAATTTTCGGAGAAGCTGAATGAACTATTGATTTGTAAATTGTTGCGTGTAAACCCGGTTATCTTCTAAACGGGTGATCCGATTGACTTCATATTTATTGTGAAATGTTGGTATTGATCCCCTCTTTAAAGTGGTATACCTCCTGTTTAGGTTAAGATTATAGGTTTTCCGGAAAAGTCAGTTTCTGTTGGTTTTCGGAGAAGCTGAAATGAACTATTGATTTGTAAATTGTTGCGCGAAAGCCCGGTTATCTCCTAAACGGGTGATCCGATTGACTTCAAATTTGTTGTGAAATGTTGGAATTGATCTCCTCTTTAAAGTGGTATAACTCCTGTTTAGATTAAAATTATAGGTTTTCCGAAAAAGTCAGTTTCAATTGATTTTCGGAGAAGCTGAAATGTACTATAGATTTGTAAATTGTTGCGCGAAAACCCTGTTATCTCTTAAACGGGTGATCCAATTGACTTCAAATTTGTTGTAAAATATTGGTATTGATCTCCTCTTTTAAGTGGTATACCTTCTGTTTAGGTTAAGATTATAGGTTTTCCGGAAGAGTCAGTTTCTGTTGGTTTTCGGAGAAGCTTAAATGAAAAATTGATTTGTAAATTGTTGCGCGAAAACACAGTTATCTCCTAAACGGGTGATCCGATTGACTTCAAATCTGTTGTGAAATGTTGGTATTGATCTCCTCTTTAAAGTGGTATACCTCCTGTTTAGGTTAAGATTATAGGTTTTCCGAAAAAGTTAGTTTATGTTGGTCTTCGGAGAAGCTGAAATGAACTATTGATTCGTAAATTGATCCCCTCTTTAAAGTGGTATACCTCCTGTTTAAGTTTAGATTATACGTTTTCCGGAAAAGTCAGTTTCTCTTGGTTTTCGGAGAAGATGAAATGAACTATTTATTTGTAAATTGTTGCGCGAAAGCCCGGTTATCTCCTAAACGGGTGATCCAATTGACTTCAAATTTGTTGTAAAATGTTGGTATTGATCTCCTCTTTTAAGTGGTATACCTTCTGTTTAGGTTAAGATTATAGGTTTTCCGGAAAAGTCAGTTTCTGTTGGTTTTCGGAGAAGCTGAAATGAACTATTGATTTGTAAATTGTTGCGCGAAAGCCAGGTTATCTCCTAAACGGGTGATCCGATTGACTTCAAATTTGTTGTGAAATGTTGGAATTGATCTCCTCTTTAAAGTGGTATAACTCCTGTTTAGATTAAGATTATAGGTTTTCCGAAAAAGTCAGTTTCAGTTGATTTTTGGAGAAGCTGAAATGAACTATTGATTTGTAAATTGTTGCGCGAAAACCCGGTTATCTCCTAAAAGGGGGATCCGATTGACTTCAAATTTATTGTGAAATGTTGGTACTGATCTCCTCTTTAAAGCGGTATAACTCCTGTTTAGATTAAGATTATAGGTTTTCCGAAAAAGCCAGATCCAGCTGATTTTCGGAGAAGCTGAAATGAACTATTGATTTGTAAATTGTTGCGCGAGAAACCGGTTATCTCCTAAACGGATAATACGATTGCCTTCAAATTTGTTTTAAAATATTTTAGTGATCTCTTTAAAGTGGTATAACTCCTGTTTAGATTAAGATTATAGGTTTTTCGAAAAAGTCAGTTTCAGCTGATTTTCGGAGAAGCTGAAATGAACTATTGATTTGTAAATTGTTGCGCGAAAGCCCGTTTATCTCCTAAAACGGTGATCCGATTGACTTCAAATTTGTTGTGAAATGTTGGAATTGATCTCCTCTTTCAAGTGGTATAACTCCTGTTTAGATTAAGATTATAGGTTTTCCGAAAAAGTCAGTTTCAGTTGATTTTCGGAGAAGCTGAAATGAACTATTGATTTGTAAATTGTTGCGCGAAAGCCCGTTTATCTCCTAAAACGGTGATCCGATTGACTTCAAATTTGTTATGAAATGTTGGAATTGATCTCCTCTTTAAAGTGGTATAACTCCTGTTTAGATTAAGATTATAGGTTTTCCGAAAAAGTCAGTTTCATTTGATTTTCGGAGAAGCTGAAATGAACTATTGATTTGTAAATTGTTGTGCGAGAACCCGGTTATCTCCTAAACGGATAATACGATTGACTTCAAATTAGTTTTAAAATATTGGTAGTGATCTCCTCTTTAAAGTGGTATAACTCCTGTTTAGATTAAGATTATAGGGTTTTTCGAAAAAGTCGGTTTCAGTTGATTTTCGGAGAAGCTGAAATGAACTATTGATTTGTAAATTGTTGCGCAAAAACCCGGTTATCTCCTAAACGGTTGATCCGATTGACTTCAAATTTGTTGTGAAATGTTGGTATTGATCCCCTCTTTAAAGTGGTATATCTCCTGTTTGGGTTAAGATTATAGGTTTTCCGAAAAAGTCAGATTCAGTAAATTTTCGGAGAAGCTGAATGAACTATTGATTTGTAAATTGTTGCGTGTAAACCCGGTTATCTTCTAAACGGGTGATCCGATTGACTTCATATTTATTGTGAAATGTTGGTATTGATCCCCTCTTTAAAGTGGTATACCTCCTGTTTAGGTTAAGATTATAGGTTTTCCGGAAAAGTCAGTTTCTGTTGGTTTTCGGAGAAGCTGAAATGAACTATTGATTTGTAAATTGTTGCGCGAAAGCCCGGTTATCTCCTAAACGGGTGATCCGATTGACTTCAAATTTGTTGTGAAATGTTGGAATTGATCTCCTCTTTAAAGTGGTATAACTCCTGTTTAGATTAAAATTATAGGTTTTCCGAAAAAGTCAGTTTCAGTTGATTTTCGGAGAAGCTGAAATGTACTATAGATTTGTAAATTGTTGCGCGAAAACCCTGTTATCTCTTAAACGGGTGATCCAATTGACTTCAAATTTGTTGTAAAATATTGGTATTGATCTCCTCTTTTAAGTGGTATACCTTCTGTTTAGGTTAAGATTATAGGTTTTCCGGAAGAGTCAGTTTCTGTTGGTTTTCGGAGAAGCTTAAATGAAAAATTGATTTGTAAATTGTTGCGCGAAAACACAGTTATCTCCTAAACGGGTGATCCGATTGACTTCAAATCTGTTGTGAAATGTTGGTATTGATCTCCTCTTTAAAGTGGTATACCTCCTGTTTAGGTTAAGATTATAGGTTTTCCGAAAAAGTTAGTTTATGTTGGTCTTCGGAGAAGCTGAAATGAACTATTGATTCGTAAATTGATCCCCTCTTTAAAGTGGTATACCTCCTGTTTAAGTTTAGATTATACGTTTTCCGGAAAAGTCAGTTTCTCTTGGTTTTCGGAGAAGATGAAATGAACTATTTATTTGTAAATTGTTGCGCGAAAGCCCGGTTATCTCCTAAACGGGTGATCCAATTGACTTCAAATTTGTTGTAAAATGTTGGTATTGATCTCCTCTCTTAAGTGGTATACCTTCTGTTTAGGTTAAGATTATAGGTTTTCCGGAAAAGTCAGTTTCTGTTGGTTTTCGGAGAAGCTGAAATGAACTATTGATTTGTAAATTGTTGCGCGAAAGCCAGGTTATCTCCTAAACGGGTGATCCGATTGACTTCAAATTTGTTGTGAAATGTTGGAATTGATCTCCTCTTTAAAGTGGTATAACTCCTGTTTAGATTAAGATTATAGGTTTTCCGAAAAAGTCAGTTTCAGTTGATTTTTGGAGAAGCTGAAATGAACTATTGATTTGTAAATTGTTGCGCGAAAACCCGGTTATCTCCTAAAAGGGGGATCCGATTGACTTCAAATTTATTGTGAAATGTTGGTACTGATCTCCTCTTTAAAGCGGTATACCTCCTGTTTAGATTAAGATTATAGGTTTTCCGAAAAAGCCAGATCCAGCTGATTTTCGGAGAAGCTGAAATGAACTATTGATTTGTAAATTGTTGCGCGAGAACCCGGTTATCTCCTAAACGGATAATACGATTGCCTTCAAATTTGTTTTAAAATATTTTAGTGATCTCTTTAAAGTGGTATAACTCCTGTTTAGATTAAGATTATAGGTTTTTCGAAAAAGTCAGTTTCAGTTGATTTTCGGAGAAGCTGAAATGAACAATTGATTTGTAAATTGTTGCGCGAAAGCCCGGTTATCTCCTAAAACGGTGATCCGATTGACTTCAAATTTATTGTGAAATGTTGGTACTGATCTCCTCTTTAAAGTGGTATAACTCCTGTTTAGATTAAGATTATAGGTTTTCCGAAAAAGCCAGATCCAGTTGATTTTCGGAGAAGCTGAAATGAACTATTGATTTGTAAATTGTTGCGCGAGAACCCGGTTATCTCCTAAACGGATAATACGATTGCCTTCAAATTTGTTTTAAAATATTTTAGTGATCTCCTCTTTAAAGTGGTATAACTCCTGTTTAGATTAAGATTATAGGTTTTCCGAAAAAGTCAGTTTCACTTGATTTTTGGAGAAGCTGAAATGAACTATTGATTTGTAAATTGTTGCGCGAAAACCCGGTTATCTCCTAAAAGGGGGATCCGATTGACTTCAAATTTGTTGTGAAATGTTGGTACTGATCTCCTCTTTAAAGTGGTATAACTCCTGTTTACATTAAGATTATAGGTTTTCCGAAAAAGCCAGTTCCAGTTGATTTTCGGAGAAGCTGAAATGAACTATTGATTTGTAAATTGTTGCGTGAGAACCCGGTTATCTCCTAAACGGATAATACGATTGCCTTCAAATGTGTTTTAAAATATTGGTAGTGATCTCCTCTTTAAAGTGGTATAACTCCTGTTTAGATTAAGATTATAGGTTTTTCGAAAAAGTCAGTTTCAGTTGATTTTCGGAGAAGCTGAAATGTACTATAGATTTGTAAATTGTTGCGCGAAAACCCTGTTATCTCTTTAACGGGTGATCCAATTGACTTCAAATTTGTTGTAAAATATTGGTATTGATCTTCTCTTTTAAGTGGTATACCTTCTGTTTAGGTTAAGATTATAGGTTTTCCGGAAGAGTCAGTTTCTGTTGGTTTTCGGAGAAGCTTAAATGAAAAATTGATTTGTAAATTGTTGCGCGAAAACACAGTTATCTCCTTAACGGGTGATCCGATTGACTTCAAATCTGTTGTGAAATGTTGGTATTGATCTCCTCTTTAAAGTGGTATACCTCCTGTTTAGGTTAAGATTATAGGTTTTCCGAAAAAGTTAGTTTATGTTGGTCTTCGGAGAAGCTGAAATGAACTATTGATTTGTAAATTGTTGCGCGAAAACCCGGTTATCTCCTAAAAGGGGGATCCGATTGACTTCAAATTTATTGTGAAATGTTGGTACTGATCTCCTCTTTAAAGTGGTATAACTCCTGTTTAGATTAAGATTATAGGTTTTCCGAAAAAGCCAGATCCAGTTGATTTTCGGAGAAGCTGAAATGAACTATTGATTTGTAAATTGTTGCGCGAGAACCCGGTTATCTCCTAAACGGATAATACGATTGCCTTCAAATTTGTTTTAAAATATTTTAGTGATCTCTTTAAAGTGGTATAACTCCTGTTTAGATTAAGATTATAGGTTTTTCGAAAAAGTCAGTTTCAGTTGATTTTCGGAGAAGCTGAAATGAACAATTGATTTGTAAATTGTTGCGCGAAAGCCCGGTTATCTCCTAAAACGGTGATCCGATTGACTTCAAATTTATTGTGAAATGTTGGTACTGATCTCCTCTTTAAAATGGTATAACTCCTGTTTAGATTAAGATTATAGGTTTTCCGAAAAAGCCAGATCCAGTTGATTTTCGGAGAAGCTGAAATGAACTATTGATTTGTAAATTGTTGCGCGAGAACCCGGTTATCTCCTAAACGGATAATACGATTGCCTTCAAATTTGTTTTAAAATATTTTAGTGATCTCCTCTTTAAAGTGGTATAACTCCTGTGTAGATTAAGATTATAGGTTTTTCGAAAAAGTCAGTTTCAGTTGATTTTCGGAGAAGCTGAAATGAATAATTGATTTGTAAATTGTTGCGCGAATGCCCGGTTATCTCCTAAAACGGTGATCCGATTGACTTCAAATTTGTTGTGAAATGTTGGAATTGATCTCCTCTTTCAAGTGGTATAACTCCTGTTTAGATTAAGATTATAGGTTTTCCGAAAAAGTCAGTTTCAGTTGATTTTCGGAGAAGCTGAAATGAACTATTTATTTGTAAATTGTTGCGCGACAGCCCGTTTATCTCCTAAAATGGTGATCCGATTGACTTCAAATTTGTTGTGAAATGTTGGAATTGATCTCCTCTTTAAAGTGGTATAACTCCTGTTTAGATTAAGATTATAGGTTTTCCGAAAAAGTCAGTTTCATTTGATTTTCGGAGAAGCTGAAATGAACTATTGATTTGTAAATTGTTGTGCGAGAACCCGGTTATCTGCTAAACGGATAATACGATTGACTTCAAATTTGTTTTAAAATATTGGTAGTGATCTCCTCTTTAAAGTGGTATAACTCCTGTTTAGATTAAGATTATAGGGTTTTTCGAAAAAGTCAGTTTCAGTTGATTTTCGGAGCAGCTGAAATGAACTATTGATTTGTAAATTGTTGCGCGAAAACCCGGTTATCTCCTAAACGGGTGATCCGATTGCCTTCAAATTTGTTGTGAAATGTTGGTATTGATCCCCTCTTTAAAGTGGTATACCTCCTGTTTAGGTTAAGATTATAAGTTTTCCGGAAAAGTCAGTTTCAGTTGATTTTCGGAGAAGCTGAATGAGCTATTGATTTGTAAATTGTTGCGCGTAAACCCGGTTATCTCCTAAACGGGTGATCCGATTGACTTCATATTTGTTGTGAAATGTTGGTATTGATCCCCTCTTTAAAGTGGTATACCTCCTGTATAGGTTAAGATTATAGGTTTTCCGGAAAAGTCAGTTTCTGTTGGTTTTCGGAGAAGCTGAATGAACTATTGATTTGTACATTGTTGCGCGTAAACCCGGTTATCTCCTAAACGGGTGATCCGATTGACTTCATATTTGTTGTGAAATGTTGGTATTGATCCCCTCTTTAAAGTGGTATACCTCCTGTTTAGGTTAAGATTATAGGTTTTCCGGAAAAGTCAGTTTCTGTTGGTTTTCGGAAAAGCTGAAATGAACTATTGATTTGTATATTGTTGCGCGAAAGCCCGGTTATCTCCTAACCTTCGGGTGATCCGATTGACTTCAAATTTGTTGTGATATGTTGGAATTGATCTCCTCTTTAAAGTGGTATAACTCCTGTTTAGATTAAGATTATAGGTTTTCCGAAAAAGTCAGTTTCAGTTGATATTCGGAGAAGCTGAAATGTACTATAGATTTGTAAATTGTTGCGCGAAAACCCGGTTATCTCCTAAACGGGTGATCCGATTGACTTCAAAGTTGTTGTTAAATGTTGGTATTGATCCCCTCTTTAAAGTGGTATACCTCCTGTTTAGGTTAAGATTATAGGTTTTCCGAAAAAGTCAGTTTCAGTTGATTTTTGGAGAAGCTGAAGTGAACTATTGATTTGTAAATTGTTGCGCGAAAGCCCGTTTATCTCCTAAAACGGTGATCCGATTGACTTCAAATTTGTTTTAAAATTTGGCATTGACCCCCTCTTTAAAGTGGTATACCTCCTGTGTGGGTTAAGATTATAGGTTTTCCGAAAAAGTCAGTTTCAGTTAATTTTCGGAGAAGCTGAAATGAACTATTGATTTTTAAATTGTTCCGCGAAAACCCGGTTATCTCCTAAAACGGTGATCCGATTGACTTCAAATTTGTTGTGCAATGTTGGAATTGATCTCCTCTTTCAAGTGGTATAACTCCTGTTTAGATTAAGATTATAGGTTTTCCGAAAAAGTCAGTTTCAGTTGATTTTCGGAGAAGCTGAAATGAACTATTGATTTGTAAATTGTTGTGCGAAAGCCCGTTTATCTCCTAAAACGGTGATCCGATTGACTTCAAATTTGTTGTGAAATGTTGGAATTGATCTCCTCTTTAAAGTGGTATAACTCCTGTTTAGATTAAGATTATAGGTTTTCCGAAAAAGTCAGTTTCATTTGATTTTCGGAGAAGCTGAAATGAACTATTGATGTCTAAATTGTTGTGCGAGAACCCGGTTATCTCCTAAACGGATAATACGATTGACTTCAAATTTGTTTTAAAATATTGGTAGTGATCTCCTCTTTAAAGTGGTATAACTCCTGTTTAGATTAAGATTATAGGGTTTTTCGAAAAAGTCGGTTTCAGTTGATTTTCGGAGAAGCTGAAATGAACTATTGATTTGTAAATTGTTGCGCAAAAACCCGGTTATCTCCTAAACGGTTGATCCGATTGACTTCAAATTTGTTGTGAAATGTTGGTATTGATCCCCTCTTTAAAGTGGTATACCTCCTGTTTGGGTTAAGATTATAGGTTTTCCGAAAAAGTCAGTTTCAGTAAATTTTCGGAGAAGCTGAATGAACTATTGATTTGTAAATTGTTGCGTGTAAACCCGGTTATCTCCTAAACGGGTGATCCGATTGACTTCATATTTATTGTGAAATGTTGGTGTTGATCCCCTCTTTAAAGTGGTAGACCTCCTGTTTAGGTTAAGATTATAGGTTTTCCGGAAAAGTCAGTTTCTGTTGGTTTTCGGAGAAGCTGAAATGAACTATTGATTTGTAAATTGTTGCGCGAAAGCCCGGTTATCTCCTAAACGGGTGATCCGATTGACTTCAAATTTGTTGTGAAATGTTGGAATTGATCTCCTCTTTAAAGTGGTATAACTCCTGTTTAGATTAAAATTATAGGTTTTCCGAAAAAGTCAGTTTCAGTTGATTTTCGGAGAAGCTGAAATGTACTATAGATTTGTAAATTGTTGCGCGAAAACCCTGTTATCTCTTAAACGGGTGATCCAATTGACTTCAAATTTGTTGTAAAATATTGGTATTGATCTCCTCTTTTAAGTGGTATACCTTCTGTTTAGGTTAAGATTATAGGTTTTCCGGAAGAGTCAGTTTCTGTTGGTTTTCGGAGAAGCTTAAATGAAAAATTGATTTGTAAATTGTTGCGCGAAAACACAGTTATCTCCTAAACGGGTGATCCGATTGACTTCAAATCTGTTGTGAAATGTTGGTATTGATCTCCTCTTTAAAGTGGTATACCTCCTGTTTAGGTTAAGATTATAGGTTTTCCGAAAAAGTTAGTTTATGTTGGTCTTCGGAGAAGCTGAAATGAACTATTGATTTGTAAATTGTTGCGCGAAAACCCGGTTATCTCCTAAAAGGGGGATCCGATTGACTTCAAATTTATTGTGAAATGTTGGTACTGATCTCCTCTTTAAAGTGGTATAACTCCTGTTTAGATTAAGATTATAGGTTTTCCGAAAAAGCCAGATCCAGTTGATTTTCGGAGAAGCTGAAATGAACTATTGATTTGTAAATTGTTGCGCGAGAACCCGGTTATCTCCTAAACGGATAATACGATTGCCTTCAAATTTGTTTTAAAATATTTTAGTGATCTCTTTAAAGTGGTATAACTCCTGTTTAGATTAAGATTATAGGTTTTTCGAAAAAGTCAGTTTCAGTTGATTTTCGGAGAAGCTGAAATGAACAATTGATTTGTAAATTGTTGCGCGAAAGCCCGGTTATCTCCTAAAACGGTGATCCGATTGACTTCAAATTTATTGTGAAATGTTGGTACTGATCTCCTCTTTAAAATGGTATAACTCCTGTTTAGATTAAGATTATAGGTTTTCCGAAAAAGCCAGATCCAGTTGATTTTCGGAGAAGCTGAAATGAACTATTGATTTGTAAATTGTTGCGCGAGAACCCGGTTATCTCCTAAACGGATTATACGATTGCCTTCAAATTTGTTTTAAAATATTTTAGTGATCTCCTCTTTAAAGTGGTATAACTCCTGTGTAGATTAAGATTATAGGTTTTTCGAAAAAGTCAGTTTCAGTTGATTTTCGGAGAAGCTGAAATGAACAATTGATTTGTAAATTGTTGCGCGAATGCCCGGTTATCTCCTAAAACGGTGATCCGATTGACTTCAAATTTGTTGTGAAATGTTGGAATTGATCTCCTCTTTCAAGTGGTATAACTCCTGTTTAGATTAAGATTATAGGTTTTCCGAAAAAGTCAGTTTCAGTTGATTTTCGGAGAAGCTGAAATGAACTATTGATTTGTAAATTGTTGCGCGACAGCCCGTTTATCTCCTAAAATGGTGATCCGATTGACTTCAAATTTGTTGTGAAATGTTGGAATTGATCTCCTCTTTAAAGTGGTATAACTCCTGTTTAGATTAAGATTATAGGTTTTCCGAAAAAGTCAGTTTCATTTGATTTTCGGAGAAGCTGAAATGAACTATTGATTTGTAAATTGTTGTGCGAGAACCCGGTTATCTGCTAAACGGATTATACGATTGACTTCAAATTTGTTTTAAAATATTGGTAGTGATCTCCTCTTTAAAGTGGTATAACTCCTGTTTAGATTAAGATTATAGGGTTTTTCGAAAAAGTCAGTTTCAGTTGATTTTCGGAGCAGCTGAAATGAACTATTGATTTGTAAATTGTTGCGCGAAAACCCGGTTATCTCCTAAACGGGTGATCCGATTGCCTTCAAATTTGTTGTGAAATGTTGGTATTGATCCCCTCTTTAAAGTGGTATACCTCCTGTTTAGGTTAAGATTATAAGTTTTCCGGAAAAGTCAGTTTCAGTTGATTTTCGGAGAAGCTGAATGAGCTATTGATTTGTAAATTGTTGCGCGTAAACCCGGTTATCTCCTAAACGGGTGATCCGATTGACTTCATATTTGTTGTGAAATGTTGGTATTGATCCCCTCTTTAAAGTGGTATACCTCCTGTATAGGTTAAGATTATAGGTTTTCCGGAAAAGTCAGTTTCTGTTGGTTTTCGGAGAAGCTGAATGAACTATTGATTTGTACATTGTTGCGCGTAAACCCGGTTATCTCCTAAACGGGTGATCCGATTGACTTCATATTTGTTGTGAAATGTTGGTATTGATCCCCTCTTTAAAGTGGTATACCTCCTGTTTAGGTTAAGATTATAGGTTTTCCGGAAAAGTCAGTTTCTGTTGGTTTTCGGAAAAGCTGAAATGAACTATTGATTTGTATATTGTTGCGCGAAAGCCCGGTTATCTCCTAACCTTCGGGTGATCCGATTGACTTCAAATTTGTTGTGATATGTTGGAATTGATCTCCTCTTTAAAGTGGTATAACTCCTGTTTAGATTAAGATTATAGGTTTTCCGAAAAAGTCAGTTTCAGTTGATATTCGGAGAAGCTGAAATGTACTATAGATTTGTAAATTGTTGCGCGAAAACCCGGTTATCTCCTAAACGGGTGATCCGATTGACTTCAAAGTTGTTGTGAAATGTTGGTATTGATCCCCTCTTTAAAGTGGTATACCTCCTGTTTAGGTTAAGATTATAGGTTTTCCGAAAAAGTCAGTTTCAGTTGATTTTTGGAGAAGCTGAAGTGAACTATTGATTTGTAAATTGTTGCGCGAAAGCCCGTTTATCTCCTAAAACGGTGATCCGATTGACTTCAAATTTGTTTTAAAATTTGGCATTGACCCCCTCTTTAAAGTGGTATACCTCCTGTGTGGGTTAAGATTATAGGTTTTCCGAAAAAGTCAGTTTCAGTTAATTTTCGGAGAAGCTGAAATGAACTATTGATTTTTAAATTGTTCCGCGAAAACCCGGTTATCTCCTAAACGGGTGATCCGATTGACTTCAAATTTGTTGTGAAATGTTGGTATTGATCCCCTCTTTAAAGTGGTATACCTCCTGTTTAGGTTAAGATTACAGGTTTTCCGGAAAAGTCAGTTTCTGTTGGTTTTCGGAGAAGCTGAAATGAACTATTGATTTGTAAATTGTTGCGCGAAAGCCCGGTTATCTCCTAAACGGGTGATCCGATTGACTTCAAATTTGTTGTGAAATGTTGGAATTGATCTCCTCTTTAAAGTGGTGTAACTCCTGTTTAGATTAAAATTATAGGTTTTCCGAAAAAGTCAGTTTCAGTTGATTTTCGGAGAAGCTGAAATGTACTATAGATTTGTAAATTGTTGCGCGAAAACCCGGTTATCTCCTAAACGGGTGATCCGATTGACTTCAAATTTGTTGTGAAATGTTGGTATTGATCCCCTCTTTAAAGTGGTATACCTCCTGTTTAGGTTAAGGTTATAGGTTTTCCGAAAAAGTCAGTTTCACTTGATTTTTGGAGAAGCTGAAATGAACTATTGATTTGTAAATTGTTGCGCGAAAACCCGGTTATCTCCTAAAAGAGGGATCCGATTGACTTCAAATTTGTTGTGAAATGTTGGTACTAATCTCCTCTTTAAAGTGGTATAACTCCTGTTTAGATTAAGATTATAGGTTTTCCGAAAAAGCCAGTTCCAGTTGATTTTCGGAGAAGCTGAAATGAACTATTGATTTGTAAATTGTTGCGTGAGAACCCGGTTATCTTCTAAACGGATAATACGATTGCCTTCAAATGTGTTTTAAAATATTGGTAGTGATCTCCTCTTTAAAGTGGTATAACTCCTGTTTAGATTAAGATTATAGGTTTTTCGAAAAAGTCAGTTTCAGCTGATTTTCGGAGAAGCTGAAATGAACAATTGATTTGTAAATTGTTGCGCGAAAGCCCGTTTATCTCCTAAAACGGTGATCCGATTGACTTCAAATTTGTTGTGAAATGTTGGAATTGATCTCCTCTTTCAAGTGGTATAACTCCTGTTTAGATTAAGATTATAGGTTTTCCGAAAAAGTCAGTTTCAGTTGATTTTCGGAGAAGCTGAAATGAACTATTGATTTGTAAATTGTTGCGCGAAAGCCCGTTTATCTCCTAAAACGGTGATCCGATTGACTTCAAATTTGTTGTGAAATGTTGAAATTGATCTCCTCTTTAAAGTGGTATAACTCCTGTTTAGATTAAGATTATAGGTTTTCCGAAAAAGTCAGTTTCATTTGATTTTCGGAGAAGCTGAAATGAACTATTGATTTGTAAATTGTTGTGCGAGAACCCGGTTATCTCCTAAACGGATAATACGATTGACTTCAAATTTGTTTTAAAATATTGGTAGTGATCTCCTCTTTAAAGTGGTATAACTCCTGTTTAGATTAAGATTATAGGTTTTCCGAAAAAGTCAGTTTCAGTAAATTTTCGGAGAAGCTGAAATGAACTATTGATTTGTAAATTGTTGCGCGTAAACCCGGTTATCTCCTAAACGGGTGATCCGATTGACTTCATATTTGTTGTGAAATGTTGGTATTGATCCCCTCTTTAAAGTGGTATACCTCCTGTATAGGTTAAGATTATAGGTTTTCCGGAAAAGTCAGTTTCTGTTGGTTTTCGGAGAAGCTGAATGAACTATTGATTTGTACATTGTTGCGCGTAAACCCGGTTATCTCCTAAACGGGTGATCCGATTGACTTCATATTTGTTGTGAAATGTTGGTATTGATCCCCTCTTTAAAGTGGTATACCTCCTGTTTAGGTTAAGATTATAGGTTTTCCGGAAAAGTCAGTTTCTGTTGGTTTTCGGAAAAGCTGAAATGAACTATTGATTTGTATATTGTTGCGCGAAAGCCCGGTTATCTCCTAACCTTCGGGTGATCCGATTGACTTCAAATTTGTTGTGATATGTTGGAATTGATCTCCTCTTTAAAGTGGTATAACTCCTGTTTAGATTAAGATTATAGGTTTTCCGAAAAAGTCAGTTTCAGTTGATATTCGGAGAAGCTGAAATGTACTATAGATTTGTAAATTGTTGCGCGAAAACCCGGTTATCTCCTAAACGGGTGATCCGATTGACTTCAAAGTTGTTGTGAAATGTTGGTATTGATCCCCTCTTTAAAGTGGTATACCTCCTGTTTAGGTTAAGATTATAGGTTTTCCGAAAAAGTCAGTTTCAGTTGATTTTTGGAGAAGCTGAAGTGAACTATTGATTTGTAAATTGTTGCGCGAAAGCCCGTTTATCTCCTAAAACGGTGATCCGATTGACTTCAAATTTGTTTTAAAATTTGGCATTGACCCCCTCTTTAAAGTGGTATACCTCCTGTGTGGGTTAAGATTATAGGTTTTCCGAAAAAGTCAGTTTCAGTTAATTTTCGGAGAAGCTGAAATGAACTATTGATTTTTAAATTGTTCCGCGAAAACCCGGTTATCTCCTAAACGGGTGATCCGATTGACTTCAAATTTGTTGTGAAATGTTGGTATTGATCCCCTCTTTAAAGTGGTATACCTCCTGTTTAGGTTAAGATTACAGGTTTTCCGGAAAAGTCAGTTTCTGTTGGTTTTCGGAGAAGCTGAAATGAACTATTGATTTGTAAATTGTTGCGCGAAAGCCCGGTTATCTCCTAAACGGGTGATCCGATTGACTTCAAATTTGTTGTGAAATGTTGGAATTGATCTCCTCTTTAAAGTGGTGTAACTCCTGTTTAGATTAAAATTATAGGTTTTCCGAAAAAGTCAGTTTCAGTTGATTTTCGGAGAAGCTGAAATGTACTATAGATTTGTAAATTGTTGCGCGAAAACCCGGTTATCTCCTAAACGGGTGATCCGATTGACTTCAAATTTGTTGTGAAATGTTGGTATTGATCCCCTCTTTAAAGTGGTATACCTCCTGTTTAGGTTAAGGTTATAGGTTTTCCGAAAAAGTCAGTTTCACTTGATTTTTGGAGAAGCTGAAATGAACTATTGATTTGTAAATTGTTGCGCGAAAACCCGGTTATCTCCTAAAAGAGGGATCCGATTGACTTCAAATTTGTTGTGAAATGTTGGTACTAATCTCCTCTTTAAAGTGGTATAACTCCTGTTTAGATTAAGATTATAGGTTTTCCGAAAAAGCCAGTTCCAGTTGATTTTCGGAGAAGCTGAAATGAACTATTGATTTGTAAATTGTTGCGTGAGAACCCGGTTATCTTCTAAACGGATAATACGATTGCCTTCAAATGTGTTTTAAAATATTGGTAGTGATCTCCTCTTTAAAGTGGTATAACTCCTGTTTAGATTAAGATTATAGGTTTTTCGAAAAAGTCAGTTTCAGCTGATTTTCGGAGAAGCTGAAATGAACAATTGATTTGTAAATTGTTGCGCGAAAGCCCGTTTATCTCCTAAAACGGTGATCCGATTGACTTCAAATTTGTTGTGAAATGTTGGAATTGATCTCCTCTTTCAAGTGGTATAACTCCTGTTTAGATTAAGATTATAGGTTTTCCGAAAAAGTCAGTTTCAGTTGATTTTCGGAGAAGCTGAAATGAACTATTGATTTGTAAATTGTTGCGCGAAAGCCCGTTTATCTCCTAAAACGGTGATCCGATTGACTTCAAATTTGTTGTGAAATGTTGAAATTGATCTCCTCTTTAAAGTGGTATAACTCCTGTTTAGATTAAGATTATAGGTTTTCCGAAAAAGTCAGTTTCATTTGATTTTCGGAGAAGCTGAAATGAACTATTGATTTGTAAATTGTTGTGCGAGAACCCGGTTATCTCCTAAACGGATAATACGATTGACTTCAAATTTGTTTTAAAATATTGGTAGTGATCTCCTCTTTAAAGTGGTATAACTCCTGTTTAGATTAAGATTATAGGTTTTCCGAAAAAGTCAGTTTCAGTAAATTTTCGGAGAAGCTGAAATGAACTATTGATTTGTAAATTGTTGCGCAAAAACCCGGTTATCTCCTAAACGGTTGATCCGATTGACTTCAAATTTGTTGTGAAATGTTGGTATTGATCCCCTCTTTAAAGTGGTATACCTCCTGTTTGGGTTAAGATTATAGGTTTTCCGAAAAAGTCAGTTTCAGTAAATTTTCGGAGAAGCTGAATGAACTATTGATTTGTAAATTGTTGCGCGTAAACCCGGTTATCTCCTAAACGGGTGATCCGATTGACTTCATATTTATTGTGAAATGTTGGTATTGATCCCCTCTTTAAAGTGGTATACCTCCTGTTTAGGTTAAGATTATAGGTTTTCCGGAAAAGTCAGTTTCTGTTGGTTTTCGGAGAAGCTGAAATGAACTATTGATTTGTAAATTGTTGCGCGAAAGCCCGGTTATCTCCTAAACGGGTGATCCGATTGACTTCAAATTTGTTGTGAAATGTTAGAATTGATCTCCTCTTTAAAGTGGTATAACTCCTGTTTAGATTAAAATTATAGGTTTTCCGAAAAAGTCAGTTTCAGTTGATTTTCGGAGAAGCTGAAATGAACTATTTATTTGTAAATTGTTGCGCGAAAGCCCGGTTATCTCCTAAACGGGTGATCCAATTGACTTCAAATTTGTTGTAAAATGTTGGTATTGATCTCCTCTTTTAAGTGGTATACCTTCTGTTTAGGTTAAGATTATAGGTTTTCCAGAAAAGTCAGTTTCTGTTGGTTTTCGGAGAAGCTGAAATGAACTATTGATTTGTAAATTGTTGCGCGAAAGCCCGGTTATCTCCTAAACGGATAATACGATTGCCTTCAAATTTGTTTTAAAATATTTTAGTGATCTCCTCTTTAAAGTGGTATAACTCCTGTTTAGATTAAGATTATAGGTTTTTCGAAAAAGTCAGTTTCAGTTGATTTTCGGAGAAGCTGAAATGAACAATTGATTTGTAAATTGTTGCGCGAAAGCCCGGTTATCTCCTAAACGGATAATACGATTGCCTTCAAATTTGTTTTAAAATATTTTAGTGATCTCCTCTTTAAAGTAGTATAACTCCTGTTTAGATTAAGATTATAGGTTTTCCGAAAAAGTCAGTTTCATTTGATTTTCGGAGAAGCTGAAATGAACTATTGATTTCTAAATTGTTGTGCGAGAACCCGGTTATCTCCTAAACGGATAATACGATTGACTTCAAATTTGTTTTAAAATATTGGTAGTGATCTCCTCTTTAAAGTGGTATAACTCCTGTTTAGATTAAGATTATAGGGTTTTTCGAAAAAGTCGGTTTCAGTTGATTTTCGGAGAAGCTGAAATGAACTATTGATTTGTAAATTGTTGCGCAAAAACCCGGTTATCTCCTAAACGGTTGATCCGATTGACTTCAAATTTGTTGTGAAATGTTGGTATTGATCCCCTCTTTAAAGTGGTATACCTCCTGTTTGGGTTAAGATTATAGGTTTTCCGAAAAAGTCAGTTTCAGTAAATTTTCGGAGAAGCTGAATGAACTATTGATTTGTAAATTGTTGCGTGTAAACCCGGTTATCTCCTAAACGGGTGATCCGATTGACTTCATATTTATTGTGAAATGTTGGTATTGATCCCCTCTTTAAAGTGGTAGACCTCCTGTTTAGGTTAAGATTATAGGTTTTCCGGAAAAGTCAGTTTCTGTTGGTTTTCGGAGAAGCTGAAATGAACTATTGATTTGTAAATTGTTGCGCGAAAGCCCGGTTATCTCCTAAACGGGTGATCCGATTGACTTCAAATTTGTTGTGAAATGTTGGAATTGATCTCCTCTTTAAAGTGGTATAACACCTGTTTAGATTAAAATTATAGGTTTTCCGAAAAAGTCAGTTTCAGTTGATTTTCGGAGAAGCTGAAATGTACTATAGATTTGTAAATTGTTGCGCGAAAACCCTGTTATCTCTTAAACGGGTGATCCAATTGACTTCAAATTTGTTGTAAAATATTGGTATTGATCTCCTCTTTTAAGTGGTATACCTTCTGTTTAGGTTAAGATTATAGGTTTTCCGGAAGAGTCAGTTTCTGTTGGTTTTCGGAGAAGCTTAAATGAAAAATTGATTTGTAAATTGTTGCGCGAAAACACAGTTATCTCCTAAACGGGTGATCCGATTGACTTCAAATCTGTTGTGAAATGTTGGTATTGATCTCCTCTTTAAAGTGGTATACCTCCTGTTTAGGTTAAGATTATAGGTTTTCCGAAAAAGTTAGTTTATGTTGGTCTTCGGAGAAGCTGAAATGAACTATTGATTCGTAAATTGATCCCCTCTTTAAAGTGGTATACCTCCTGTTTAAGTTTAGATTATACGTTTTCCGGAAAAGTCAGTTTCTCTTGGTTTTCGGAGAAGATGAAATGAACTATTTATTTGTAAATTGTTGCGCGAAAGCCCGGTTATCTCCTAAACGGATAATACGATTGCCTTCAAATTTGTTTTAAAATATTTTAGTGATCTCTTTAAAGTGGTATAACTCCTGTTTAGATTAAGATTATAGGTTTTTCGAAAAAGTCAGTTTCAGTTGATTTTCGGAGAAGCTGAAATGAACAATTGATTTGTAAATTGTTGCGCGAAAGCCCGGTTATCTCCTAAACGGATAATACGATTGCCTTCAAATTTGTTTTAAAATATTTTAGTGATCTCTTTAAAGTGGTATAACTCCTGTTTAGATTAAGATTATAGGTTTTTCGAAAAAGCCAGATCCAGTTGATTTTCGGAGAAGCTGAAATGAACTATTGATTTGTAAATTGTTGCGCGAGAACCCGGTTATCTCCTAAACGGATAATACGATTGCCTTCAAATTTGTTTTAAAATATTTTAGTGATCTCCTCTTTAAAGTGGTATAACTCCTGTGTAGATTAAGATTATAGGTTTTTCGAAAAAGCCAGTTTCAGTTGATTTTCGGAGAAGCTGAAATGAACAATTGATTTGTAAATTGTTGCGCGAAAGCCCGGTTATCTCCTAAAACGGTGATCCGATTGACTTCAAATTTATTGTGAAATGTTGGTACTGATCTCCTCTTTAAAATGGTATAACTCCTGTTTAGATTAAGATTATAGGTTTTCCGAAAAAGCCAGATCCAGTTGATTTTCGGAGAAGCTGAAATGAACTATTGATTTGTAAATTGTTGCGCGAGAACCCGGTTATCTCCTAAACGGATAATACGATTGCCTTCAAATTTGTTTTAAAATATTTTAGTGATCTCCTCTTTAAAGTGGTATAACTCCTGTGTAGATTAAGATTATAGGGTTTTTCGAAAAAGTCAGTTTCAGTTGATTTTCGGAGCAGCTGAAATGAACTATTGATTTGTAAATTGTTGCGCGAAAACCCGGTTATCTCCTAAACGGGTGATCCGATTGCCTTCAAATTTGTTGTGAAATGTTGGTATTGATCCCCTCTTTAAAGTGGTATACCTCCTGTTTAGGTTAAGATTATAAGTTTTCCGGAAAAGTCAGTTTCAGTTGATTTTCGGAGAAGCTGAATGAGCTATTGATTTGTAAATTGTTGCGCGTAAACCCGGTTATCTCCTAAACGGGTGATCCGATTGACTTCATATTTGTTGTGAAATGTTGGTATTGATCCCCTCTTTAAAGTGGTATACCTCCTGTATAGGTTAAGATTATAGGTTTTCCGGAAAATACAGTTTCTGTTGGTTTTCGGAGAAGCTGAATGAACTATTGATTTGTACATTGTTGCGCGTAAACCCGGTTATCTCCTAAACGGGTGATCCGATTGACTTCATATTTGTTGTGAAATGTTGGTATTGATCCCCTCTTTAAAGTGGTATACCTCCTGTTTAGGTTAAGATTATAGGTTTTCCGGAAAAGTCAGTTTCTGTTGGTTTTCGGAAAAGCTGAAATGAACTATTGATTTGTATATTGTTGCGCGAAAGCCCGGTTATCTCCTAACCTTCGGGTGATCCGATTGACTTCAAATTTGTTGTGATATGTTGGAATTGATCTCCTCTTTAAAGTGGTATAACTCCTGTTTAGATTAAGATTATAGGTTTTCCGAAAAAGTCAGTTTCAGTTGATATTCGGAGAAGCTGAAATGTACTATAGATTTGTAAATTGTTGCGCGAAAACCCGGTTATCTCCTAAACGGGTGTCCGATTGACTTCAAAGTTGTTGTTAAATGTTGGTATTGATCCCCTCTTTAAAGTGGTATACCTCCTGTTTAGGTTAAGATTATAGGTTTTCCGAAAAAGTCAGTTTCAGTTGATTTTTGGAGAAGCTGAAGTGAACTATTGATTTGTAAATTGTTGCGCGAAAGCCCGTTTATCTCCTAAAACGGTGATCCGATTGACTTCAAATTTGTTTTAAAATTTGGCATTGACCCCCTCTTTAAAGTGGTATACCTCCTGTGTGGGTTAAGATTATAGGTTTTCCGAAAAAGTCAGTTTCAGTTAATTTTCGGAGAAGCTGAAATGAACTATTGATTTTTAAATTGTTCCGCGAAAACCCGGTTATCTCCTAAACGGGTGATCCGATTGACTTCAAATTTGTTGTGAAATGTTGGTATTGATCCCCTCTTTAAAGTGGTATACCTCCTGTTTAGGTTAAGATTATAGGTTTTCCGGAAAAGTCAGTTTCTGTTGGTTTTCGGAGAAGCTGAAATGAACTATTGATTTGTAAATTGTTGCGCGAAAGCCCGGTTATCTCCTAAACGGGTGATCCGATTGACTTCAAATTTGTTGTGAAATGTTGGAATTGATCTCCTCTTTAAAGTGGTGTAACTCCTGTTTAGATTAAAATTATAGGTTTTCCGAAAAAGTCAGTTTCAGTTGATTTTCGGAGAAGCTGAAATGTACTATAGATTTGTAAATTGTTGCGCGAAAGCCCGTTTATCTCCTAAAACGGTGATCCGATTGACTTCAAATTTGTTGTGAAATGTTGGAATTGATCTCCTCTTTCAAGTGGTATAACTCCTGTTTAGATTAAGATTATAGGTTTTCCGAAAAAGTCAGTTTCAGTTGATTTTCGGAGAAGCTGAAATGAACTATTGATTTGTAAATTGTTGCGCGAAAGCCCGTTTATCTCCTAAAACGGTGATCCGATTGACTTCAAATTTGTTGTGAAATGTTGGAATTGATCTCCTCTTTAAAGTGGTATAACTCCTGTTTAGATTAAGATTATAGGTTTTCCGAAAACGTCAGTTTCATTTGATTTTCGGAGAAGCTGAAATGAACTATTGATTTGTAAATTGTTGTGCGAGAACCCGGTTATCTCCTAAACGGATAATACGATTGACTTCAAATTTGTTTTAAAATATTGGCAGTGATCTCCTCTTTAAAGTGGTATAACTCCTGTTTAGATTAAGATTATAGGTTTTTCGAAAAAGTCAGTTTCAGCTGATTTTCGGAGAAGCTGAAATGAACAATTGATTTGTAAATTGTTGCGCGAAAGCCCGTTTATCTCCTAAAACGGTGATCCGATTGACTTCAAATTTGTTGTGAAATGTTGGAATTGATCTCCTCTTTCAAGTGGTATAACTCCTGTTTAGATTAAGATTATAGGTTTTCCGAAAAAGTCAGTTTCAGTTGATTTTCGGAGAAGCTGAAATGAACTATTGATTTGTAAATTGTTGCGCGAAAGCCCGTTTATCTCCTAAAACGGTGATCCGATTGACTCCAAATTTGTTGTGAAATGTTGGAATTGATCTCCTCTTTAAAGTGGTATAACTCCTGTTTAGATTAAGATTATAGGTTTTCCGAAAACGTCAGTTTCATTTGATTTTCGGAGAAGCTGAAATGAACTATTGATTTGTAAATTGTTGTGCGAGAACCCGGTTATCTCCTAAACGGATAATACGATTGACTTCAAATTTGTTTTAAAATATTGGCAGTGATCTCCTCTTTAAAGTGGTATAACTCCTGTTTAGATTAAGATTATAGGGTTTTTCGAAAAAGTCAGTTTCAGTTGATTTTCGGAGAAGCTGAAATGAACTATTGATTTGTAAATTGTTGCGCAAAAACCCGGTTATCTCCTAAACGGTTGATCCGATTGACTTCAAATTTGTTGTGAAATGTTGGTATTGATCCCCTCTTTAAAGTGGTATACCTCCTGTTTGGGTTAAGATTATAGGTTTTCCGAAAAAGTCAGTTTCAGTAAATTTTTGGAGAAGCTGAATGAACTATTGATTTGTAAATTGTTGCGCGTAAACCCGGTTATCTCCTAAACGGGTGATCCGATTGACTTCATATTTATTGTGAAATGTTGGTATTGATCCCCTCTTTAAAGTGGTATACCTCCTGTTTAGGTTAAGATTATAGATTTTCCGGAAAAGTCAGTTTCTGTTGGTTTTCGGAGAAGCTGAAATGAACTATTGATTTGTAAATTGTTGCGCGAAAGCCCGGTTATCTCCTAAACGGGTGATCCGATTGACTTCAAATTTGTTGTGAAATGTTAGAAGTGATCTCCTCTTTAAAGTGGTATAACTCCTGTTTAGATTAAAATTATAGGTTTTCCGAAAAAGTCAGTTTCAGTTGATTTTCGGAGAAGCTGAAATGAACTATTTATTTGTAAATTGTTGCGCGAAAGCCCGGTTATCTCCTAAACGGGTGATCCAATTGACTTCAAATTTGTTGTAAAATGTTGGTATTGATCTCCTCTTTTAAGTGGTATACCTTCTGTTTAGGTTAAGATTATAGGTTTTCCAGAAAAGTCAGTTTCTGTTGGTTTTCGGAGAAGCTGAAATGAACTATTGATTTGTAAATTGTTGCGCGAAAGCCCGGTTATCTCCTAAACGGATAATACGATTGCCTTCAAATTTGTTTTAAAATATTTTAGTGATCTCCTCTTTAAAGTGGTATAACTCCTGTTTAGATTAAGATTATAGGTTTTTCGAAAAAGTCAGTTTCAGTTGATTTTCGGAGAAGCTGAAATGAACAATTGATTTGTAAATTGTTGCGCGAAAGCCCGGTTATCTCCTAAAACGGTGATCCGATTGACTTCAAATTTGTTGTGAAATGTTGGAATTGATCTCCTCTTTCAAGTGGTATAACTCCTGTTTAGATTAAGATTATAGGTTTTCCGAAAAAGTCAGTTTCAGTTGATTTTCGGAGAAGCTGAAATGAACTATTGATTTGTAAATTGTTGCGCGAAAGCCCGTTTATCTCCTAAAATGGTGATCCGATTGACTTCAAATTTGTTGTGAAATGTTAGAATTGATCTCCTCTTTAAAGTGGTATAACTCCTGTTTAGATTAAGATTATAGGTTTTCCGAAAAAGTCAGTTTCATTTGATTTTCGGAGAAGCTGAAATGAACTATTGATTTGTAAATTGTTGTGCGAGAACCCGGTTATCTGCTAAACGGATAATACGATTGACTTCAAATTTGTTTTAAAATATTGGTAGTGATCTCCTCTTTAAAGTGGTATAACTCCTGTTTAGATTAAGATTATAGGGTTTTTCGTAAAAGTCAGTTTCAGTTGATTTTCGGAGCAGCTGAAATGAACTATTGATTTGTAAATTGTTGCGCGAAAACCCGGTTATCTCCTAAACGGGTGATCCGATTGCCTTCAAATTTGTTGTGAAATGTTGGTATTGATCCCCTCTTTAAAGTGGTATACCTCCTGTTTAGGTTAAGATTATAAGTTTTCCGGAAAAGTCAGTTTCAGTTGATTTTCGAGGAAGCTGAATGAGCTATTGATTTGTAAATTGTTGCGCGTAAACCCGGTTATCTCCTAAACGGGTGATCCGATTGACTTCATATTTGTTGTGAAATGTTGGTATTGATCCCCTCTTTAAAGTGGTATACCTCCTGTATAGGTTAAGATTATAGGTTTTCCGGAAAAGTCAGTTTCTGTTGGTTTTCGGAGAAGCTGAATGAACTATTGATTTGTACATTGTTGCGCGTAAACCCGGTTATCTCCTAAACGGGTGATCCGATTGACTTCATATTTGTTGTGAAATGCTGGTATTGATCCCCTCTTTAAAGTGGTATACCTCCTGTTTAGGTTAAGATTATAGGTTTTCCGGAAAAGTCAGTTTCTGTTGGTTTTCGGAAAAGCTGAAATGAACTATTGATTTGTATATTGTTGCGCGAAAGCCCGGTTATCTCCTAACCTTCGGGTGATCCGATTGACTTCAAATTTGTTGTGAAATGTTGGTATTGATCCCCTCTTTAAAGAGGTATACCTCCTGTTTGGGTTAAGATTATAGGTTTTCCGAAAAAGTCAGTTTCAGTAAATTTTCGGAGAAGCTGAATGAACTATTGATTTGTAAATTGTTGCGCGTAAACCCGGTTATCTCCTAAACGGGTAATCCGATTGACTTCATATTTATTGTGAAATGTTGGTATTGATCCCCTCTTTAAAGTGGTATACCTCCTGTTTAGGTTAAGATTATAGGTTTTCCGGAAAAGTCAGTTTCTGTTGGTTTTCGGAGAAGCTGAAATGAACTATTGATTTGTAAATTGTTGCGCGAAAGCCCGGTTATCTCCTAAACGGGTGATCCGATTGACTTCAAATTTGTTGTGAAATGTTAGAATTGATCTCCTCTTTAAAGTGGTATAACTCCTGTTTAGATTAAAATTATAGGTTTTCCGAAAAAGTCAGTTTCAGTTGATTTTCGGAGAAGCTGAAATGAACTATTTATTTGTAAATTGTTGCGCGAAAGCCCGGTTATCTCCTAAACGGGTGATCCAATTGACTTCAAATTTGTTGTAAAATGTTGGTATTGATCTCCTCTTTTAAGTGGTATACCTTCTGTTTAGGTTAAGATTATAGGTTTTCCAGAAAAGTCAGTTTCTGTTGGTTTTCGGAGAAGCTGAAATGAACTATTGATTTGTAAATTGTTGCGCGAAAGCCCGGTTATCTCCTAAACGGATAATACGATTGCCTTCAAATTTGTTTTAAAATATTTTAGTGATCTCCTCTTTAAAGTGGTATAACTCCTGTTTAGATTAAGATTATAGGTTTTTCGAAAAAGTCAGTTTCAGTTGATTTTCGGAGAAGCTGAAATGAACAATTGATTTGTAAATTGTTGCGCGAAAGCCCGGTTATCTCCTAAAACGGTGATCCGATTGACTTCAAATTTGTTGTGAAATGTTGGAATTGATCTCCTCTTTCAAGTGGTATAACTCCTGTTTAGATTAAGATTATAGGTTTTCCGAAAAAGTCAGTTTCAGTTGATTTTCGGAGAAGCTGAAATGAACTATTGATTTGTAAATTGTTGCGCGAAAGCCCGTTTATCTCCTAAAATGGTGATCCGATTGACTTCAAATTTGTTGTGAAATGTTAGAATTGATCTCCTCTTTAAAGTGGTATAACTCCTGTTTAGATTAAGATTATAGGTTTTCCGAAAAAGTCAGTTTCATTTGATTTTCGGAGAAGCTGAAATGAACTATTGATTTGTAAATTGTTGTGCGAGAACCCGGTTATCTGCTAAACGGATAATACGATTGACTTCAAATTTGTTTTAAAATATTGGTAGTGATCTCCTCTTTAAAGTGGTATAACTCCTGTTTAGATTAAGATTATAGGGTTTTTCGTAAAAGTCAGTTTCAGTTGATTTTCGGAGCAGCTGAAATGAACTATTGATTTGTAAATTGTTGCGCGAAAGCCCGGTTATCTCCTAAACGGGTGATCCGATTGCCTTCAAATTTGTTGTGAAATGTTGGTATTGATCCCCTCTTTAAAGTGGTATACCTCCTGTTTAGGTTAAGATTATAAGTTTTCCGGAAAAGTCAGTTTCAGCTGATTTTCGAGGAAGCTGAATGAGCTATTGATTTGTAAATTGTTGCGCGTAAACCCGGTTATCTCCTAAACGGGTGATCCGATTGACTTCATATTTGTTGTGAAATGTTGGTATTGATCCCCTCTTTAAAGTGGTATACCTCCTGTATAGGTTAAGATTATAGGTTTTCCGGAAAAGTCAGTTTCTGTTGGTTTTCGGAGAAGCTGAATGAACTATTGATTTGTACATTGTTGCGCGTAAACCCGGTTATCTCCTAAACGGGTGATCCGATTGACTTCATATTTGTTGTGAAATGTTGGTATTGATCCCCTCTTTAAAGTGGTATACCTCCTGTTTAGGTTAAGATTATAGGTTTTCCGGAAAAGTCAGTTTCTGTTGGTTTTCGGAAAAGCTGAAATGAACTATTGATTTGTATATTGTTGCGCGAAAGCCCGGTTATCTCCTAACCTTCGGGTGATCCGATTGACTTCAAATTTGTTGTGAAATGTTGGTATTGATCCCCTCTTTAAAGTGGTATACCTCCTGTTTGGGTTAAGATTATAGGTTTTCCGAAAAAGTCAGTTTCAGTAAATTTTCGGAGAAGCTGAATGAACTATTGATTTGTAAATTGTTGCGCGTAAACCCGGTTATCTCCTAAACGGGTAATCCGATTGACTTCATATTTATTGTGAAATGTTGGTATTGATCCCCTCTTTAAAGTGGTATACCTCCTGTTTAGGTTAAGATTATAGGTTTTCCGGAAAAGTCAGTTTCTGTTGGTTTTCGGAGAAGCTGAAATGAACTATTGATTTGTAAATTGTTGCGCGAAAGCCCGGTTATCTCCTAAACGGGTGATCCGATTGACTTCAAATTTGTTGTGAAATGTTAGAATTGATCTTCTCTTTAAAGTGGTATAACTCCTGTTTAGATTAAAATTATAGGTTTTCCGAAAAAGTCAGTTTCAGTTGATTTTCGGAGAAGCTGAAATGAACTATTTATTTGTAAATTGTTGCGCGAAAGCCCGGTTATCTCCTAAACGGGTGATCCAATTGACTTCAAATTTGTTGTAAAATGTTGGTATTGATCTCCTCTTTTAAGTGGTATACCTTCTGTTTAGGTTAAGATTATAGGTTTTCCAGAAAAGTCAGTTTCTGTTGGTTTTCGGAGAAACTGAAATGAACTATTGATTTGTAAATTGTTGCGCGAAAGCCCGGTTATCTCCTAAACGGATAATACGATTGCCTTCAAATTTGTTTTAAAATATTTTAGTGATCTCCTCTTTAAAGTGGTATAACTCCTGTTTAGATTAAGATTATAGGTTTTTCGAAAAAGTCAGTTTCAGTTGATTTTCGGAGAAGCTGAAATGAACAATTGATTTGTAAATTGTTGCGCGAAAGCCCGGTTATCTCCTAAAACGGTGATCCGATTGACTTCAAATTTGTTGTGAAATGTTGGAATTGATCTCCTCTTTCAAGTGGTATAACTCCTGTTTAGATTAAGATTATAGGTTTTCCGAAAAAGTCAGTTTCAGTTGATTTTCGGAGAAGCTGAAATGAACTATTGATTTGTAAATTGTTGCGCGAAAGCCCGTTTATCTCCTAAAATGGTGATCCGATTGACTTCAAATTTGTTGTGAAATGTTAGAATTGATCTCCTCTTTAAAGTGGTATAACTCCTGTTTAGATTAAGATTATAGGTTTTCCGAAAAAGTCAGTTTCATTTGATTTTCGGAGAAGCTGAAATGAACTATTGATTTGTAAATTGTTGTGCGAGAACCCGGTTATCTGCTAAACGGATAATACGATTGACTTCAAATTTGTTTTAAAATATTGGTAGTGATCTCCTCTTTAAAGTGGTATAACTCCTGGTTAGATTAAGATTATAGGGTTTTTCGAAAAAGTCAGTTTCAGTTGATTTTCGGAGCAGCTGAAATGAACTATTGATTTGTAAATTGTTGCGCGAAAACCCGGTTATCTCCTAAACGGGTGATCCGATTGCCTTCAAATTTGTTGTGAAATGTTGGTATTGATCCCCTCTTTAAAGTGGTATACCTCCTGTTTAGGTTAAGATTATAAGTTTTCCGGAAAAGTCAGTTTCAGTTGATTTTCGAGGAAGCTGAATGAGCTATTGATTTGTAAATTGTTGCGCGTAAACCCGGTTATCTCCTAAAACGGGTGATCCGATTGACTTCATATTTGTTGTGAAATGTTGGTATTGATCCCCTCTTTAAAGTGGTATACCTCCTGTATAGGTTAAGATTATAGGTTTTCCGGAAAAGTCAGTTTCTGTTGGTTTTCGGAGAAGCTGAATGAACTATTGATTTGTACATTGTTGCGCGTAAACCCGGTTATCTCCTAAACGGGTGATCCGATTGACTTCATATTTGTTGTGAAATGTTGGTATTGATCCCCTCTTTAAAGTGGTATACCTCCTGTTTAGGTTAAGATTATAGGTTTTCCGGAAAAGTCAGTTTCTGTTGGTTTTCGGAAAAGCTGAAATGAACTATTGATTTGTATATTGTTGCGCGAAAGCCCGGTTATCTCCTAACCTTCGGGTGATCCGATTGACTTCAAATTTGCTGTGATATGTTGGAATTGATCTCCTCTTTAAAGTGGTATAAACTCCTGTTTAGATTAAGATTATAGGTTTTCCGAAAAAGTCAGTTTCAGTTGATATTCGGAGAAGCTGAAATGTACTATAGATTTGTAAATTGTTGCGCGAAAACCCGGTTATCTCCTAAACGGGTGATCCGATTGACTTCAAAGTTGTTGTTAAATGTTGGTATTGATCCCCTCTTTAAAGTGGTATACCTCCTGTTTAGGTTAAGATTATAGGTTTTCCAAAAAAGTCAGTTTCAGTTGATTTTTGGAGAAGCTGAAGTGAACTATTGATTTGTAAATTGTTGCGCGAAAGCCCGTTTATCTCCTAAAACGGTGATCCGATTGACTTCAAATTTGTTTTAAAATTTGGCATTGACCCCCTCTTTAAAGTGGTATACCTCCTGTGTGGGTTAAGATTATAGGTTTTCCGAAAAAGTCAGTTTCAGTTAATTTTCGGAGAAGCTGAAATGAACTATTGATTTTTAAATTGTTCCGCGAAAACCCGGTTATCTCCTAAACGGGTGATCCGATTGACTTCAAATTTGTTGTGAAATGTTGGTATTGATCCCCTCTTTAAAGTGGTATACCTCCTGTTTAGGTTAAGATTATAGGTTTTCCGGAAAAGTCAGTTTCTGTTGGTTTTCGGAGAAGCTGAAATGAACTATTGATTTGTAAATTGTTGCGCGAAAGCCCGGTTATCTCCTAAACGGGTGATCCGATTGACTTCAAATTTGTTGTGAAATGTTGGAATTGATCTCCTCTTTAAAGTGGTGTAACTCCTGTTTAGATTAAAATTATAGGTTTTCCGAAAAAGTCAGTTTCAGCTGATTTTCGGAGAAGCTGAAATGTACTATAGATTTGTAAATTGTTGCGCGAAAACCCGGTTATCTCCTAAACGGGTGATCCGATTGACTTCAAATTTGTTGTGAAATGTTGGTATTGATCCCCTCTTTAAAGTGGTATACCTCCTGTTTAGGTTAAGATTATAGGTTTTCCGAAAAAGTCAGTTTCACTTGATTTTTGGAGAAGCTGAAATGAACTATTGGTTTGTAAATTGTTGCGTGAAAACCCGGTTATCTCCTAAAAGAGGGATCCGATTGACTTCAAATTTGTTGTGAAATGTTGGTACTAATCTCCTCTTTAAAGTGGTATAACTCCTGTTTAGATTAAGATTATAGGTTTTCCGAAAAAGCCAGTTCCAGTTGATTTTCGGAGAAGCTGAAATGAACTATTGATTTGTAAATTGTTGCGTGAGAACCCGGTTATCTTCTAAACGGATAATACGATTGCCTTCAAATGTGTTTTAAAATATTGGTAGTGATCTCCTCTTTAAAGTGGTATAACTCCTGTTTAGATTAAGATTATAGGTTTTTCGAAAAAAGTCAGTTTCAGCTGATTTTCGGAGAAGCTGAAAATGAACAATTGATTTGTAAATTGTTGCGCGAAAGCCCGTTTATCTCCTAAAACGGTGATCCGATTGACTTCAAATTTGTTGTGAAATGTTGGAATTGATCTCCTCTTTCAAGTGGTATAACTCCTGTTTAGATTAAGATTATAGGTTTTCCGAAAAAGTCAGTTTCAGTTGATTTTTCGGAGAAGCTGAAATGAACTATTGATTTGTAAATTGTTGCGCGAAAGCCCGTTTATCTCCTAAAACGGTGATCCGATTGACTTCAAATTTGTTGTGAAATGTTGGAATTGATCTCCTCTTTAAAGTGGTATAACTCCTGTTTAGATTAAGATTATAGGTTTTCCGAAAAAGTCAGTTTCATTTGATTTTCGGAGAAGCTGAAATGAACTATTGATTTGTAAATTGTTGTGCGAGAACCCGGTTATCTCCTAAACGGATAATACGATTGACTTCAAATTTGTTTTAAAATATTGGTAGTGATCTCCTCTTTAAAGTGGTATAACTCCTGTTTAGATTAAGATTATAGGCTGAAATGAACTATTGATTTGTAAATTGTTGCGCAAAAACCCGGTTATCTCCTAAACGGTTGATCCGATTGACTTCAAATTTGTTGTGAAATGTTGGTATTGATCCCCTCTTTAAAGTGGTATACCTCCTGTTTGGGTTAAGATTATAGGTTTTCCGAAAAAGTCAGTTTCAGTAAATTTTCGGAGAAGCTGAATGAACTATTGATTTGTAAATTGTTGCGCGTAAACCCGGTTATCTCCTAAACGGGTGATCCGATTGACTTCATATTTATTGTGAAATGTTGGTATTGATCCCCTCTTTAAAGTGGTATACCTCCTGTTTAGGTTAAGATTATAGGTTTTCCGGAAAAGTCAGTTTCTGTTGGTTTTCGGAGAAGCTGAAATGAACTATTGATTTGTAAATTGTTGCGCGAAAGCCCGGTTATCTCCTAAACGGGTGATCCGATTGACTTCAAATTTGTTGTGAAATGTTAGAATTGATCTCCTCTTTAAAGTGGTATAACTCCTGTTTAGATTAAAATTATAGGTTTTCCGAAAAAGTCAGTTTCAGTTGATTTTCGGAGAAGCTGAAATGAACTATTTATTTGTAAATTGTTGCGCGAAAGCCCGGTTATCTCCTAAACGGGTGATCCAATTGACTTCAAATTTGTTGTAAAATGTTGGTATTGATCTCCTCTTTTAAGTGGTATACCTTCTGTTTAGGTTAAGATTATAGGTTTTCCGGAAAAGTCAGTTTCTGTTGGTTTTCGGAGAAGCTGAAATGAACTATTGATTTGTAAATTGTTGCGCGAAAGCCCGGTTATCTCCTAAACGGATAATACGATTGCCTTCAAATTTGTTTTAAAATATTTTAGTGATCTCCTCTTTAAAGTGGTATAACTCCTGTTATTAAGATTATAGGTTTTTCGAAAAAGTCAGTTTCAGTTGATTTTCGGAGAAGCTGAAATGAACAATTGATTTGTAAATTGTTGCGCGAAAGCCCGGTTATCTCCTAAAACGGTGATCCGATTGACTTCAAATTTGTTGTGAAATGTTGGAATTGATCTCCTCTTTCAAGTGGTATAAATCCTGTTTAGATTAAGATTATAGGTTTTCCGAAAAAGTCAGTTTCAGTTGATTTTCGGAGAAGCTGAAATGAACTATTGATTTGTAAATTGTTGCGCGAAAGCCCGTTTATCTCCTAAAATGGTGATCCGATTGACTTCAAATTTGTTGTGAAAATTTAGAATTGATCTCCTCTTTAAAGTGGTATAACTCCTGTTTAGATTAAGATTATACGTTTTCCGAAAAAGTCAGTTTCATTTGATTTTCGGAGAAGCTGAAATGAACTATTGATTTGTAAATTGTTGTGCGAGAACCCGGTTATCTGCTAAACGGATAATACGATTGACTTCAAATTTGTTTTAAAATATTGGTAGTGATCTCCTCTTTAAAGTGGTATAACTCCTGTTTAGATTAAGATTATAGGGTTTTTCGAAAAAGTCAGTTTCAGTTGATTTTCGGAGCAGCTGAAATGAACTATTGATTTGTAAATTGTTGCGCGAAAACCCGGTTATCTCCTAAACGGGTAATCCGATTGCCTTCAAATTTGTTGTGAAATGTTGGTATTGATCCCCTCTTTAAAGTGGTATACCTCCTGTTTAGGTTAAGATTATAAGTTTTCCGGAAAAGTCAGTTTCAGTTGATTTTCGGAGAAGCTGAATGAGCTATTGATTTGTAAATTGTTGCGCGTAAACCCGGTTATCTCCTAAACGGGTGATCCGATTGACTTCATATTTGTTGTGAAATGTTGGTATTGATCCCCTCTTTAAAGTGGTATACCTCCTGTATAGGTTAAGATTATAGGTTTTCCGGAAAAGTCAGTTTCTGTTGGTTTTCGGTGAAGCTGAATGAACTATTGATTTGTACATTGTTGCGCGTAAACCCGGTTATCTCCTAAACGGGTGATCCGATTGACTTCATATTTGTTGTGAAATGTTGGTATTGATCCCCTCTTTAAAGTGGTATACCTCCTGTTTAGGTTAAGATTATAGGTTTTCCGGAAAAGTCAGTTTCTGTTGGTTTTCGGAAAAGCTGAAATGAACTATTGATTTGTATATTGTTGCGCGAAAGCCCGGTTATCTCCTAACCTTCGGGTGATCCGATTGACTTCAAATTTGTTGTGATATGTTGGAATTGGTCTCCTCTTTAAAGTGGTATAACTCCTGTTTAGATTAAGATTATAGGTTTTCCGAAAAAGTCAGTTTCAGTTGATATTCGGAGAAGCTGAAATGTACTATAGATTTGTAAATTGTTGCGCGAAAACCCGGTTATCTCCTAAACGGGTGATCCGATTGACTTCAAAGTTGTTGTTAAATGTTGGTATTGATCCCCTCTTTAAAGTGGTATACCTCCTGTTTAGGTTAAGATTATAGGTTTTCCGAAAAAGTCAGTTTCAGTTGATTTTTGGAGAAGCTGAAGTGAACTATTGATTTGTAAATTGTTGCGCGAAAGCCCGTTTATCTCCTAAAACGGTGATCCGATTGACTTCAAATTTGTTTTAAAATTTGGCATTGACCCCCTCTTTAAAGTGGTATACCTCCTGTGTGGGTTAAGATTATAGGTTTTCCGAAAAAGTCAGTTTCAGTTAATTTTCGGAGAAGCTGAAATGAACTATTGATTTGTAAATTGTTGCGCGAAAGCCCGTTTATCTCCTAAAATGGTGATCCGATTGACTTCAAATTTGTTGTGAAATGTTAGAATTGATCTCCTCTTTAAAGTGGTATAACTCCTGTTTAGATTAAGATTATAGGTTTTCCGGAAAAGTCAGTTTCTGTTGGTTTTCGGAGAAGCTGAAATGAACTATTGATTTGTAAATTGTTGCGCGTAAACCCGGTTATCTCCTAAACGGGTGATCCGATTGACTTCAAATTTGTTGTGAAATGTTGGAATTGATCTCCTCTTTAAAGTGGTATAACTCCTGTTTAGATTAAAATTATAGGTTTTCCGAAAAAGTCAGTTTCAGTTGATTTTTGGAGAAGCTGAAATGTACTATAGATTTGTAAATTGTTGCGCGAATACCCTGTTATCTCTTAAACGGGTGATCCAATTGACTTCAAATTTGTTGTAAAATATTGGTATTGATCTCCTCTTTTAAGTGGTATACCTTCTGTTTAGGTTAAGATTATAGGTTTTCCGGAAGAGTCAGTTTCTGTTGGTTTTCGGAGAAGCTTAAATGAAAAATTGATTTGTAAATTGTTGCGCGAAAACACAGTTATCTCCTAAACGGGTGATCCAATTGACTTCAAATCTGTTGTGAAATGTTGGTATTGATCTCCTCTTTAAAGTGGTATACCTCCTGTTTAGGTTAAGATTATAGGTTTTCCGAAAAAGTTAGTTTATGTTGGTCTTCGGAGAAGCTGAAATGAACTATTGATTCGTAAATTGATCCCCTCTTTAAAGTGGTATACCTCCTGTTTAAGTTTAGATTATACGTTTTCCGGAAAAGTCAGTTTCTCTTGGTTTTCGGAGAAGATGAAATGAACTATTTATTTGTAAATTGTTGCGCGAAAGCCCGGTTATCTCCTAAACGGGTGATCCAATTGACTTCAAATTTGTTGTAAAATGTTGGTATTGATCTCCTCTTTTAAGTGGTATACCTTCTGTTTAGGTTAAGATTATAGGTTTTCAGGAAAAGTCAGTTTCTGTTGGTTTTCGGAGAAGCTGAAATGAACTATTGATTTGTAAATTGTTGCGCGAAAGCCCGGTTATCTCCTAAACGGGTGATCCGAATGACTTCAAATTTGTTGTGAAATGTTGGAATTGATCTCCTCTTTAAAGTGGTATAACTTCTGTTTATATTAAAATTATAGGTTTTCCGAAAAAGTCAGTTTCAGTTGATTTTCGGAGAAGCTGAAATGTACTATAGATTTGTAAATTGTTAGGCGAAAACCCTGTTATCTCTTAAACGGGTGATCCAATTGACTTAAAATTTGTTGTAAAATATTGGTATTGATCTCCTCTTTTAAGTGGTATACCTTCTGTTTAGGTTAAGATTATAGGTTTTCCGGAAGAGTCAGTTTCTGTTGGTTTTCGGAGAAGCTTAAATCAAAAATTGATTTGTAAATTGTTGCGCGAAAACACAGTTATCTCCTAAACGGGTGATCCGATTGACTTCAAATCTGTTGTGAAATGTTGGTATTGATCTCCTCTTTGAAGTGGTATACCTCCTGTTTAGGTTAAGATTATAGGTTTTCCGAAAAAGTTAGTTTATGTTGGTCTTCGGAGAAGCTGAAATGAACTATTGATTCGTAAATTGAAACCCTCTTTAAAGTGGTATACCTCCTGTCTAAGTTTAGATTATACGTTTTCCGGAAAAGTCAGTTTCTCTTGGTTTTCGGAGAAGATGAAATGAACTATTTATTTGTAAATTGTTGCGCGAAAGCCCGGTTATCTCCTAAACGGGTGATCCAATTGACTTCAAATTTGTTGTAAAATGTTGGTATTGATCTCCTCTTTTAAGTGGTATACCTTCTGTTTAGGTTAAGATTATAGGTTTTCCGGTAAAGTCAGTTTCTGTTGGTTTTCGGAGAAGCTTAAATGAACAATTGATTAGTAAATTGTTGCGCGAAAACCCAGTTATCTCCTAAACGGGTGATCCGATTGCCTTCATATTTGTTGTGAAATGTTGGTATTGATCTCCTCTTTAAAGTGGTATACCTCCTGTTTAGGTTAAGGTTATAGGTTTTCCGAAAAAGTTAGTTTATGTTGGTTTTCAGAGAAGCTGAAATGAACTATTGATTCGTAAATTGTTGCGCGAAAATCCGGTTATCTCTTAAACGGGTGATCAAATTTATTGCGAAATGTTGGTACTGATCCCCTCTTTAAAGTGGTATACCACCTGTTTAGGTTGAGAATATAAGTTTTCCGGAAAAGTCAGATTCAGTTGATTTTCGGAGAAGCTTAATGAACTATTGATTTGTAAATTGTTGCGCGGAAACCCGGTTATCTCATAAACGGGTGATCCGATTGACTTCATATTTGTTGTAAAATGTTGGTATTGATCTCCTCTTTTAAGTGGTATACCCTCTGTTTAGGTTAAGATTATAGGTTTTCCGGAAAAGTCAGTTTCTGTTGGTTTTCGGAGAAGCTGAAATGTACTATAGATTTGTAAATTGTTGCGCGGATACCCTGTTATCTCTTAAACGGGTAATCCAATTGACTTCAAATTTGTTGTAAAATGTTGGTATTGATCTCCTCTTTTAAGTGGTATACCTTCTGTTTAGGTTAAGATTATAGGTTTTCCGGAAAAGTCAGTTTCTGTTGGTTTTCGGAGAAGCTGAAATGAACTATTGATTTGTAAATTGTTGCGCGAAAGCCCGGTTATCTCCTAAACGGGTGATCCGATTGACTTCAAATTTGTTGTGAAATGTTGGAATTGATCTCCTCTTTAAAGTGGTATAACTCCTGTTTATATTAAAATTATAGGTTTTCCGAAAAAGTCAGTTTCAGTTGATTTTCGGAGAAGCTGAAATGTACTATAGATTTGTAAATTGTTGCGCGAAAACCCTGTTATCTCTTAAACGGGTGATCCAATTGACTTCAAATTTGTTGTAAAATATTGGTATTGATCTCCTCTTTTAAGTGGTATACCTTCTGTTTAGGTTAAGATTATAGGTTTTCCGGAGGAGTCAGTTTCTGTTGGTTTTCGGAGAAGCTTAAATGAAAAATTGATTTGTAAATTGTTGCGCGAAAACACAGTTATCTCCTAAACGGGTGATCCGATTGACTTCAAATCTGTTGTGAAATGTTGGTATTGATCTCCTCTTTAAAGTGGTATACCTCCTGTTTAGGTTAAGATTATAGGTTTTCCGAAAAAGTTAGTTTATGTTGGTCTTCGGAGAAGCGGAAATGAACTATTGATTCGTAAATTGAAACCCTCTTTAAAGTGGTATACCTCCTGTCTAAGTTTAGATTATACGTTTTCCGGAAAAGTCAGTTTCTCTTGGTTTTCGGAGAAGCTGAAATGAACTATTGATTTGTAAATTGTTGCGCGAAAGCCCGGTTATCTCCTAAACGGGTGATCCGATTGCCTTCAAATTTGTTGTGAAATGTTGGTATTGATCCCCTCTTTAAAGTGGTATACCTCCTGTTTAGGTTAAGATTATAAGTTTTCCGGAAAAGTCAGTTTCAGTTGATTTTCGAGGAAGCTGAATGAGCTATTGATTTGTAAATTGTTGCGCGTAAACCCGGTTATCTCCTAAACGGGTGATCCGATTGACTTCATATTTGTTGTGAAATGTTGGTATTGATCCCCTCTTTAAAGTGGTATACCTCCTGTATAGGTTAAGATTATAGGTTTTCCGGAAAAGTCAGTTTCTGTTGGTTTTCGGAGAAGCTGAATGAACTATTGATTTGTACATTGTTGCGCGTAAACCCGGTTATCTCCTAAACGGGTGATCCGATTGACTTCATATTTGTTGTGAAATGTTGGTATTGATCCCCTCTTTAAAGTGGTATACCTCCTGTTTAGGTTAAGATTATAGGTTTTCCGGAAAAGTCAGTTTCTGTTGGTTTTCGGAAAAGCTGAAATGAACTATTGATTTGTATATTGTTGCGCGAAAGCCCGGTTATCTCCTAACCTTCGGGTGATCCGATTGACTTCAAATTTGCTGTGATATGTTGGAATTGATCTCCTCTTTAAAGTGGTATAACTCCTGTTTAGATTAAGATTATAGGTTTTCCGAAAAAGTCAGTTTCAGTTGATATTCGGAGAAGCTGAAATGTACTATAGATTTGTAAATTGTTGCGCGAAAACCCGGTTATCTCCTAAACGGGTGATCCGATTGACTTCAAAGTTGTTGTTAAATGTTGGTATTGATCCCCTCTTTAAAGTGGTATACCTCCTGTTTAGGTTAAGATTATAGGTTTTCCAAAAAAGTCAGTTTCAGTTGATTTTTGGAGAAGCTGAAGTGAACTATTGATTTGTAAATTGTTGCGCGAAAGCCCGTTTATCTCCTAAAACGGTGATCCGATTGACTTCAAATTTGTTTTAAAATTTGGCATTGACCCCCTCTTTAAAGTGGTATACCTCCTGTGTGGGTTAAGATTATAGGTTTTCCGAAAAAGTCAGTTTCAGTTAATTTTCGGAGAAGCTGAAATGAACTATTGATTTTTAAATTGTTCCGCGAAAACCCGGTTATCTCCTAAACGGGTGATCCGATTGACTTCAAATTTGTTGTGAAATGTTGGTATTGATCCCCTCTTTAAAGTGGTATACCTCCTGTTTAGGTTAAGATTATAGGTTTTCCGGAAAAGTCAGTTTCTGTTGGTTTTCGGAGAAGCTGAAATGAACTATTGATTTGTAAATTGTTGCGCGAAAGCCCGGTTATCTCCTAAACGGGTGATCCGATTGACTTCAAATTTGTTGTGAAATGTTGGAATTGATCTCCTCTTTAAAGTGGTGTAACTCCTGTTTAGATTAAAATTATAGGTTTTCCGAAAAAGTCAGTTTCAGCTGATTTTCGGAGAAGCTGAAATGTACTATAGATTTGTAAATTGTTGCGCGAAAACCCGGTTATCTCCTAAACGGGTGATCCGATTGACTTCAAATTTGTTGTGAAATGTTGGTATTGATCCCCTCTTTAAAGTGGTATACCTCCTGTTTAGGTTAAGATTATAGGTTTTCCGAAAAAGTCAGTTTCACTTGATTTTTGGAGAAGCTGAAATGAACTATTGGTTTGTAAATTGTTGCGTGAAAACCCGGTTATCTCCTAAAAGAGGGATCCGATTGACTTCAAATTTGTTGTGAAATGTTGGTACTAATCTCCTCTTTAAAGTGGTATAACTCCTGTTTAGATTAAGATTATAGGTTTTCCGAAAAAGCCAGTTCCAGTTGATTTTCGGAGAAGCTGAAATGAACTATTGATTTGTAAATTGTTGCGTGAGAACCCGGTTATCTTCTAAACGGATAATACGATTGCCTTCAAATGTGTTTTAAAATATTGGTAGTGATCTCCTCTTTAAAGTGGTATAACTCCTGTTTAGATTAAGATTATAGGTTTTTCGAAAAAGTCAGTTTCAGCTGATTTTCGGAGAAGCTGAAATGAACAATTGATTTGTAAATTGTTGCGCGAAAGCCCGTTTATCTCCTAAAACGGTGATCCGATTGACTTCAAATTTGTTGTGAAATGTTGGAATTGATCTCCTCTTTCAAGTGGTATAACTCCTGTTTAGATTAAGATTATAGGTTTTCCGAAAAAGTCAGTTTCAGTTGATTTTCGGAGAAGCTGAAATGAACTATTGATTTGTAAATTGTTGCGCGAAAGCCCGTTTATCTCCTAAAACGGTGATCCGATTGACTTCAAATTTGTTGTGAAATGTTGGAATTGATCTCCTCTTTAAAGTGGTATAACTCCTGTTTAGATTAAGATTATAGGTTTTCCGAAAAAGTCAGTTTCATTTGATTTTGGGAGAAGCTGAAATGAACTATTGATTTGTAAATTGTTGTGCGAGAACCCGGTTATCTCCTAAACGGATAATACGATTGATTTCAAATTTGTTTTAAAATATTGGTAGTGATCTCCTCTTTAAAGTGGTATAACTCCTGTTTAGATTAAGATTATAGGCTGAAATGAACTATTGATTTGTAAATTGTTGCGCAAAAACCCGGTTATCTCCTAAACGGTTGATCCGATTGACTTCAAATTTGTTGTGAAATGTTGGTATTGATCCCCTCTTTAAAGTGGTATACCTCCTGTTTGGGTTAAGATTATAGGTTTTCCGAAAAAGTCAGTTTCAGTAAATTTTCGGAGAAGCTGAATGAACTATTGATTTGTAAATTGTTGCGCGTAAACCCGGTTATCTCCTAAACGGGTGATCCGATTGACTTCATATTTATTGTGAAATGTTGGTATTGATCCCCTCTTTAAAGTGGTATACCTCCTGTTTAGGTTAAGATTATAGGTTTTCCGGAAAAGTCAGTTTCTGTTGGTTTTCGGAGAAGCTGAAATGAACTATTGATTTGTAAATTGTTGCGCGAAAGCCCGGTTATCTCCTAAACGGGTGATCCGATTGACTTCAAATTTGTTGTGAAATGTTAGAATTGATCTCCTCTTTAAAGTGGTATAACTCCTGTTTAGATTAAAATTATAGGTTTTCCGAAAAAGTCAGTTTCAGTTGATTTTCGGAGAAGCTGAAATGAACTATTTATTTGTAAATTGTTGCGCGAAAGCCCGGTTATCTCCTAAACGGGTGATCCAATTGACTTCAAATTTGTTGTAAAATGTTGGTATTGATCTCCTCTTTTAAGTGGTATACCTTCTGTTTAGGTTAAGATTATAGGTTTTCCGGAAAAGTCAGTTTCTGTTGGTTTTCGGAGAAGCTGAAATGAACTATTGATTTGTAAATTGTTGCGCGAAAGCCCGGTTATCTCCTAAACGGATAATACGATTGCCTTCAAATTTGTTTTAAAATATTTTAGTGATCTCCTCTTTAAAGTGGTATAACTCCTGTTTAGATTAAGATTATAGGTTTTTCGAAAAAGTCAGTTTCAGTTGATTTTCGGAGAAGCTGAAATGAACAATTGATTTGTAAATTGTTGCGCGAAAACCCGGTTATCTCCTAAAACGGTGATCCGATTGACTTCAAATTTGTTGTGAAATGTTGGAATTGATCTCCTCTTTCAAGTGGTATAAATCCTGTTTAGATTAAGATTATAGGTTTTCCGAAAAAGTCAGTTTCAGTTGATTTTCGGAGAAGCTGAAATGAACTATTGATTTGTAAATTGTTGCGCGAAAGCCCGTTTATCTCCTAAAATGGTGATCCGATTGACTTCAAATTTGTTGTGAAAATTTAGAATTGATCTCCTCTTTAAAGTGGTATAACTCCTGTTTAGATTAAGATTATACGTTTTCCGAAAAAGTCAGTTTCATTTGATTTTCGGAGAAGCTGAAATGAACTATTGATTTGTAAATTGTTGTGCGAGAACCCGGTTATCTGCTAAACGGATAATACGATTGACTTCAAATTTGTTTTAAAATATTGGTAGTGATCTCCTCTTTAAAGTGGTATAACTCCTGTTTAGATTAAGATTATAGGGTTTTTCGAAAAAGTCAGTTTCAGTTGATTTTCGGAGCAGCTGAAATGAACTATTGATTTGTAAATTGTTGCGCGAAAACCCGGTTATCTCCTAAACGGGTAATCCGATTGCCTTCAAATTTGTTGTGAAATGTTGGTATTGATCCCCTCTTTAAAGTGGTATACCTCCTGTTTAGGTTAAGATTATAAGTTTTCCGGAAAAGTCAGTTTCAGTTGATTTTCGGAGAAGCTGAATGAGCTATTGATTTGTAAATTGTTGCGCGTAAACCCGGTTATCTCCTAAACGGGTGATCCGATTGACTTCATATTTGTTGTGAAATGTTGGTATTGATCCCCTCTTTAAAGTGGTATACCTCCTGTATAGGTTAAGATTATAGGTTTTCCGGAAAAGTCAGTTTCTGTTGGTTTTCGGAGAAGCTGAATGAACTATTGATTTGTACATTGTTGCGCGTAAACCCGGTTATCTCCTAAACGGGTGATCCGATTGACTTCATATTTGTTGTGAAATGTTGGTATTGATCCCCTCTTTAAAGTGGTATACCTCCTGTTTAGGTTAAGATTATAGGTTTTCCGGAAAAGTCAGTTTCTGTTGGTTTTCGGAAAAGCTGAAATGAACTATTGATTTGTATATTGTTGCGCGAAAGCCCGGTTATCTCCTAACCTTCGGGTGATCCGATTGACTTCAAATTTGTTGTGATATGTTGGAATTGATCTCCTCTTTAAAGTGGTATAACTCCTGTTTAGATTAAGATTATAGGTTTTCCGAAAAAGTCAGTTTCAGTTGATATTCGGAGAAGCTGAAATGTACTATAGATTTGTAAATTGTTGCGCGAAAACCCGGTTATCTCCTAAACGGGTGATCCGATTGACTTCAAAGTTGTTGTTAAATGTTGGTATTGATCCCCTCTTTAAAGTGGTATACCTCCTGTTTAGGTTAAGATTATAGGTTTTCCGAAAAAGTCAGTTTCAGTTGATTTTTGGAGAAGCTGAAGTGAACTATTGATTTGTAAATTGTTGCGCGAAAGCCCGTTTATCTCCTAAAACGGTGATCCGATTGACTTCAAATTTGTTTTAAAATTTGGCATTGACCCCCTCTTTAAAGTGGTATACCTCCTGTGTGGGTTAAGATTATAGGTTTTCCGAAAAAGTCAGTTTCAGTTAATTTTCGGAGAAGCTGAAATGAACTATTGATTTGTAAATTGTTGCGCGAAAGCCCGTTTATCTCCTAAAATGGTGATCCGATTGACTTCAAATTTGTTGTGAAATGTTAGAATTGATCTCCTCTTTAAAGTGGTATAACTCCTGTTTAGATTAAGATTATAGGTTTTCCGGAAAAGTCAGTTTCTGTTGGTTTTCGGAGAAGCTGAAATGAACTATTGATTTGTAAATTGTTGCGCGTAAACCCGGTTATCTCCTAAACGGGTGATCCGATTGACTTCAAATTTGTTGTGAAATGTTGGAATTGATCTCCTCTTTAAAGTGGTATAACTCCTGTTTAGATTAAAATTATAGGTTTTCCGAAAAAGTCAGTTTCAGTTGATTTTTGGAGAAGCTGAAATGTACTATAGATTTGTAAATTGTTGCGCGAATACCCTGTTATCTCTTAAACGGGTGATCCAATTGACTTAAAATTTGTTGTAAAATATTGGTATTGATCTCCTCTTTTAAGTGGTATACCTTCTGTTTAGGTTAAGATTATAGGTTTTCCGGAAGAGTCAGTTTCTGTTGGTTTTCGGAGAAGCTTAAATCAAAAATTGATTTGTAAATTGTTGCGCGAAAACACAGTTATCTCCTAAACGGGTGATCCGATTGACTTCAAATCTGTTGTGAAATGTTGGTATTGATCTCCTCTTTGAAGTGGTATACCTCCTGTTTAGGTTAAGATTATAGGTTTTCCGAAAAAGTTAGTTTATGTTGGTCTTCGGAGAAGCTGAAATGAACTATTGATTCGTAAATTGAAACCCTCTTTAAAGTGGTATACCTCCTGTCTAAGTTTAGATTATACGTTTTCCGGAAAAGTCAGTTTCTCTTGGTTTTCGGAGAAGATGAAATGAACTATTTATTTGTAAATTGTTGCGCGAAAGCCCGGTTATCTCCTAAACGGGTGATCCAATTGACTTCAAATTTGTTGTAAAATGTTGGTATTGATCTCCTCTTTTAAGTGGTATACCTTCTGTTTAGGTTAAGATTATAGGTTTTCCGGTAAAGTCAGTTTCTGTTGGTTTTCGGAGAAGCTTAAATGAACAATTGATTAGTAAATTGTTGCGCGAAAACCCAGTTATCTCCTAAACGGGTGATCCGATTGCCTTCATATTTGTTGTGAAATGTTGGTATTGATCTCCTCTTTAAAGTGGTATACCTCCTGTTTAGGTTAAGGTTATAGGTTTTCCGAAAAAGTTAGTTTATGTTGGTTTTCAGAGAAGCTGAAATGAACTATTGATTCGTAAATTGTTGCGCGAAAATCCGGTTATCTCTTAAACGGGTGATCAAATTTATTGCGAAATGTTGGTACTGATCCCCTCTTTAAAGTGGTATACCACCTGTTTAGGTTGAGAATATAAGTTTTCCGGAAAAGTCAGATTCAGTTGATTTTCGGAGAAGCTTAATGAACTATTGATTTGTAAATTGTTGCGCGGAAACCCGGTTATCTCATAAACGGGTGATCCGATTGACTTCATATTTGTTGTAAAATGTTGGTATTGATCTCCTCTTTTAAGTGGTATACCCTCTGTTTAGGTTAAGATTATAGGTTTTCCGGAAAAGTCAGTTTCTGTTGGTTTTCGGAGAAGCTGAAATGTACTATAGATTTGTAAATTGTTGCGCGGATACCCTGTTATCTCTTAAACGGGTAATCCAATTGACTTCAAATTTGTTGTAAAATGTTGGTATTGATCTCCTCTTTTAAGTGGTATACCTTCTGTTTAGGTTAAGATTATAGGTTTTCCGGAAAAGTCAGTTTCTGTTGGTTTTCGGAGAAGCTGAAATGAACTATTGATTTGTAAATTGTTGCGCGAAAGCCCGGTTATCTCCTAAACGGGTGATCCGATTGACTTCAAATTTGTTGTGAAATGTTGGAATTGATCTCCTCTTTAAAGTGGTATAACTCCTGTTTATATTAAAATTATAGGTTTTCCGAAAAAGTCAGTTTCAGTTGATTTTCGGAGAAGCTGAAATGTACTATAGATTTGTAAATTGTTGCGCGAAAACCCTGTTATCTCTTAAACGGGTGATCCAATTGACTTCAAATTTGTTGTAAAATATTGGTATTGATCTCCTCTTTTAAGTGGTATACCTTCTGTTTAGGTTAAGATTATAGGTTTTCCGGAGGAGTCAGTTTCTGTTGGTTTTCGGAGAAGCTTAAATGAAAAATTGATTTGTAAATTGTTGCGCGAAAACACAGTTATCTCCTAAACGGGTGATCCGATTGACTTCAAATCTGTTGTGAAATGTTGGTATTGATCTCCTCTTTAAAGTGGTATACCTCCTGTTTAGGTTAAGATTATAGGTTTTCCGAAAAAGTTAGTTTATGTTGGTCTTCGGAGAAGCGGAAATGAACTATTGATTCGTAAATTGAAACCCTCTTTAAAGTGGTATACCTCCTGTCTAAGTTTAGATTATACGTTTTCCGGAAAAGTCAGTTTCTCTTGGTTTTCGGAGAAGATGAAATGAACTATTTATTTGTAAATTGTTGCGCGAAAGCCCGGTTATCTCCTAAACGGGTGATCCAATTGACTTCAAATTTGTTGTAAAATGTTGGTATTGATCTCCTCTTTTAAGTGGTATACCTTCTGTTTAGGTTAAGATTATAGGTTTTCCGGTAAAGTCAGTTTCTGTTGGTTTTCGGAGAAGCTTAAATGAACAATTGATTTGTAAATTGTTGCGCGAAAACCCAGTTATCTCCTAAACAGGTGATCCGATTGCCTTCATATTTGTTGTGAAATGTTGGTATTGATCTCCTCTTTAAAGTGGTATACCCCCTGTTTAGGTTAAGGTTATAGGTTTTCCGAAAAAGTTAGTTTATGTTGGTTTTCAGAGAAGCTGAAATGAACTATTGATTCGTAAATTGTTGCGCGAAAATCCGGTTATCTCTTAAACGGGTGATCAAATTTGTTGCGAAATGTTGGTAGTGATCCCCTCTTTAAAGTGGTATACCACCTGTTTAGGTTGAGAATATAAGTTTTCCGGAAAAGTCAGTTTCAGTTGATTTTCGGAGAAGCTTAATGAACTATTGATTTGTAAATTGTTGCGCGGAAACCCGGTTATCTCATAAACGGGTGATCCGATTGACTTCATATTTGTTGTGAAATGTTGGTATTGATCCCCTCTTTAAAGTGGTATACCTCCTGTTTAAGTTTAGATTATACGTTTTCCGGAAAAGTCGGTTTCTCTTGGTTTTCGGAGAAGATGAAATGAACTATTTATTTGTAAATTGTTGCGCGAAAGCCCGGTTATCTCCTAAACGGGTGATTCGATTGACTTCAAATTTGTTGTGAAATGTTGGAATTGGTCTCCTCTTTAAAGTGGTATAACTCCTGTTTAGGTTAACATTATAGGTTGGAATTGATCTCCTCTTTAAAGTGGTATAACTCCTGTTTAGATTAAGATTATAGGTTTTCCGAAAAAGTCAGTTTCAGTTGTGTTTCGGAGAAGCTGAAATGAACTATTGATTTGTAAATTGTTGCGCGAAAACCAGTTTATCTCCTAAACGGGTGATCCGATTGACTTCAAATTTGTTGTGAAATATTGGTATTGATCTCCTCTTTAAAGTGGTTTAACTCCTGTTTAGATTAAGATTATAGGTTTTCCGAAAAAGTCAGTTTATGTTGGTCTTCGGAGAAGCTGAAATGAACTATGATTCGTAAATTGATCCCCTCTTTAAAGTGGTATACCTCCTGTGTAAGTTTAGATTATACGTTTTCCGGAAAAGTCAGTTTCTCTTGGTTTTCGGAGAAGATGAAATGAACTATTTATTTGTAAATTGTTGCGCGAAAACCCGGTTGTCTCCTAAACGGGTGATCCAATTGACTTCAAATTTGTTGTGAAATGTTGGAATTCGTCTCCTCTTTAAAGTGGTATAACTCCTGTTTCGGTGAAGATTATAGGTTTTCCGAAAAAGCTAGTTTCAGTTGATTTTCGGAGAAGCTGAAATGAACTATTGATTTGTAAATTGTTGCGCGAAAACCCTGTTATCTCTTAAACGGGTGATCCAATTGGCTTCAAATTTGTTGTAAAATATTGGTATTGATCTCCTGTTTTAAGTGGTATACCTTCTGTTTAGGTTAAGATTATAGGTTTTCCGGAAGAGTCAGTTTCTGTTGGTTTTCGGAGAAGCTTAAATGAAAAATTGATTTGTAAATTGTTGCGCGAAAACACAGTTATCTCCTAAACGGGTAATCCGATTGACTTCAAATCTGTTGTGAAATGTTGGTATTGATCTCCTCTTTAAAGTGGTATACCTCCTGTTTAGGTTAAGATTATAGGTTTTCCGAAAAAGTTAGTTTATGTTGGTCTTCGGAGAAGCTGAAATTAACTATTGATTCGTAAATTGATCCCCTCTTTAAAGTGGTATACCTCCTGTTTAAGTTTAGATTATACGCTTTCCGGAAAAGTCAGTTTCTCTTGGTTTTCGGAGAAGATGAAATGGACTATTTATTTGTAAATTGTTGCGCGAAAGCCCGGTTATCTCCTAAACGGGTGATCCAATTGACTTCAAATTTGTTGTAAAATGTTGGTATTGATCTCCTCTTTAAAGTGGTATACCTCCTGTTAGGTTAAGATTATAGGTTTTCCGAAAAAGTTAGTTTATGTTGGTTTTCAGAGAAGCTGAAATGAACTATTGATTCGTAAATTGTTGCGTGAAAACCCGGTTATCTCTTAAACGGGTGATCAAATTTGTTGTGAAATGTTGGTACTGATCCCCTCTTTAAAGTGGTATACCACCTGTTTAGGTTGAGAATATAAGTTTTTCGGAAAAGTCAGTTTCAGTTGATTTTCGGAGAAGCTGAATGAACTATTGATTTGTAAATTGTTGCGCGGAAACCCGGTTATCTCATAAACGGGTGATCCGATTGACTTCATATTTGTTGTGAAATGTTGGTATTGATACCCTCTTTAAAGTGGTATACCTCCTGTTTAAGTTTAGATTACACGTTTTCCGGAAAAGTCGGTTTCTCTTGGTTTTCGGAGAAGATGAAATGAACAATTTATTTGTAAATTGTTGCGCGAAAGCCCGGTTATCTCCTAAACGGGTGATCCAATTGACTTCAAATTTGTTGTAAAATGTTGGTATTGATCTCCTCTTTAAAGTGGTATACCTCCTGTTTAGGTTAAGATTATAGGTTTTCCGAAAAAGTTAGTTTATGTTGGTTTTCAGAGAAGCTGAAATGAACTATTGATTCGTAAATTGTTGCGTGAAAACCCGGTTATCTCTTAAACGGGTGATCAAATTTGTTGTGAAATGTTGGTACTGATCCCCTCTTTAAAGTGGTATACCACCTGTTTAGGTTGAGAATATAAGTTTTTCGGAAAAGTCAGTTTCAGTTGATTTTCGGAGAAGCTGAATGAACTATTGATTTGTAAATTGTTGCGCGGAAACCCGGTTATCTCATAAACGGGTGATCCAATTGACTTCATATTTGTTGTGAAATGTTGGTATTGATACCCTCTTTAAAGTGGTATACCTCCTGTTTAAGTTTAGATTATACGTTTTTCGGAAAAGTCAGTTTCTCTTGGTTTTCGGAGAAGATGAAATGAACAATTTATTTGTAAATTGTTGCGCGAAAGCCCGGTTATCTCCTAAACGGGTGATCCACTTGACTTCAAATTTGTTGTAAATTGTTGGTATTGATCTCCTCTTTAAAGTGGTATACCTCCTGTTTAGGTTAAGATTATAGGTTTTCCGAAAAAGTTAGTTTATGTTGGTTTTCAGAGAAGCTGAAATGAACTATTGATTCGTAAATTGTTGCGTGAAAACCCGGTTATCTCTTAAACGGGTGATCAAATTTGTTGTGAAATGTTGGTACTGATCCCCTCTTTAAAGTGGTATACCACCTGTTTAGGTTGAGAATATAAGTTTTTCGGAAAAGTCAGTTTCAGTTGATTTTCGGAGAAGCTGAATGAACTATTGATTTGTAAATTGTTGCGCGGAAACCCGGTTATCTCATTAACGGGTGATCCGATTGACTTCATATTTGTTGTGAAATGTTGGTATTGATACCCTCTTTAAAGTGGTATACCTTCTGTTTAGGTTAAGATTATAGGTTTTCCGGAAGAGTCAGTTTCTGTTGGTTTTCGGAGAAGCTTAAATGAAAAACTGATTTGTAAATTGTTGCGCGAAAACACAGTTATCTCCTAAACGGGTGATCCGATTGACTTCAAATCTGTTGTGAAATGTTGGTATTGATCTCCTCTTTAAAGTGGTATACCTCCTGTTTAGGTTAAGATTATAGGTTTTCCGAAAAAGTTAGTTTATGTTGGTCTTCGGAGAAGCTGAAATGAACTATTGATTCGTAAATTGAAACCCTCTTTAAAGTGGTATACCTCCTGTCTAAGTTTAGATTATACGTTTTCCGGAAAAGTCAGTTTCTCTTGGTTTTCGGAGAAGATTAAATGAACTATTTATTTGTAAATTGTTGCGCGAAAGCCCGGTTATCTCCTAAACGGGTGATCCAATTGACTTCAAATTTGTTGTAAAATGTTGGTATTGATCTCCTCTTTTAAGTGGTATACCTTCTAAACGGGTGATCCAATTGACTTCAAATTTGTTGTAAAATGTTGGTATTGATCTCCTCTTTAAAGTGGTATACCTCCTGTTAGGTTAAGATTATAGGTTTTCCGAAAAAGTTAGTTTATGTTGGTTTTCAGAGAAGCTGAAATGAACTATTGATTCGTAAATTGTTGCGTGAAAACCCGGTTATCTCTTAAACGGGTGATCAAATTTGTTGTGAAATGTTGGTACTGATCCCCTCTTTAAAGTGGTATACCACCTGTTTAGGTTGAGAATATAAGTTTTTCGGAAAAGTCAGTTTCAGTTGATTTTCGGAGAAGCTGAATGAACTATTGATTTGTAAATTGTTGCGCGGAAACCCGGTTATCTCATAAACGGGTGATCCGATTGACTTCATATTTGTTGTGAAATGTTGGTATTGATACCCTCTTTAAAGTGGTATACCTCCTGTTTAAGTTTAGATTACACGTTTTCCGGAAAAGTCGGTTTCTCTTGGTTTTCGGAGAAGATGAAATGAACAATTTATTTGTAAATTGTTGCGCGAAAGCCCGGTTATCTCCTAAACGGGTGATCCAATTGACTTCAAATTTGTTGTAAAATGTTGGTATTGATCTCCTCTTTAAAGTGGTATACCTCCTGTTTAGGTTAAGATTATAGGTTTTCCGAAAAAGTTAGTTTATGTTGGTTTTCAGAGAAGCTGAAATGAACTATTGATTCGTAAATTGTTGCGTGAAAACCCGGTTATCTCTTAAACGGGTGATCAAATTTGTTGTGAAATGTTGGTACTGATCCCCTCTTTAAAGTGGTATACCACCTGTTTAGGTTGAGAATATAAGTTTTTCGGAAAAGTCAGTTTCAGTTGATTTTCGGAGAAGCTGAATGAACTATTGATTTGTAAATTGTTGCGCGGAAACCCGGTTATCTCATAAACGGGTGATCCAATTGACTTCATATTTGTTGTGAAATGTTGGTATTGATACCCTCTTTAAAGTGGTATACCTCCTGTTTAAGTTTAGATTATACGTTTTTCGGAAAAGTCAGTTTCTCTTGGTTTTCGGAGAAGATGAAATGAACAATTTATTTGTAAATTGTTGCGCGAAAGCCCGGTTATCTCCTAAACGGGTGATCCACTTGACTTCAAATTTGTTGTAAATTGTTGGTATTGATCTCCTCTTTAAAGTGGTATACCTCCTGTTTAGGTTAAGATTATAGGTTTTCCGAAAAAGTTAGTTTATGTTGGTTTTCAGAGAAGCTGAAATGAACTATTGATTCGTAAATTGTTGCGTGAAAACCCGGTTATCTCTTAAACGGGTGATCAAATTTGTTGTGAAATGTTGGTACTGATCCCCTCTTTAAAGTGGTATACCACCTGTTTAGGTTGAGAATATAAGTTTTTCGGAAAAGTCAGTTTCAGTTGATTTTCGGAGAAGCTGAATGAACTATTGATTTGTAAATTGTTGCGCGGAAACCCGGTTATCTCATTAACGGGTGATCCGATTGACTTCATATTTGTTGTGAAATGTTGGTATTGATACCCTCTTTAAAGTGGTATACCTTCTGTTTAGGTTAAGATTATAGGTTTTCCGGAAGAGTCAGTTTCTGTTGGTTTTCGGAGAAGCTTAAATGAAAAACTGATTTGTAAATTGTTGCGCGAAAACACAGTTATCTCCTAAACGGGTGATCCGATTGACTTCAAATCTGTTGTGAAATGTTGGTATTGATCTCCTCTTTAAAGTGGTATACCTCCTGTTTAGGTTAAGATTATAGGTTTTCCGAAAAAGTTAGTTTATGTTGGTCTTCGGAGAAGCTGAAATGAACTATTGATTCGTAAATTGAAACCCTCTTTAAAGTGGTATACCTCCTGTCTAAGTTTAGATTATACGTTTTCCGGAAAAGTCAGTTTCTCTTGGTTTTCGGAGAAGATTAAATGAACTATTTATTTGTAAATTGTTGCGCGAAAGCCCGGTTATCTCCTAAACGGGTGATCCAATTGACTTCAAATTTGTTGTAAAATGTTGGTATTGATCTCCTCTTTTAAGTGGTATACCTTCTGTTTAGGTTAAGATTATAGGTTTTCCGGTAAAGTCAGTTTCTGTTGGTTTTCGGAGAAGCTTAAATGAACAATTGATTTGTAAATTGTTGCGCGAAAACCCAGTTATCTCCTAAACGGGTGATCCGATTGCCTTCATATTTGTTGTGAAATGTTGGTATTGATCTCCTCTTTAAAGTGGTATACCTCCTGTTTAGGTTAAGGTTATAGGTTTTCCGAAAAAGTTAGTTTATGTTGGTTTTCAGAGAAGCTGAAATGAACTATTGATTCGTAAATTGTTGCGCGAAAATCCGGTTATCTCTTAAACGGGTGATCAAATTTGTTGTGAAATGTTGGTACTGATCCCCTCTTTAAAGTGGTATACCACCTGTTTAGGTTGAGAATATAAGTTTTCCGGAAAAGTCAGTTTCAGTTGATTTTCGGAGAAGCTTAATGAACTATTGATTTGTAAATTGTTGCGCGGAAACCCGGTTATCTCATAAACAGGTGATCCGATTGACTTCATATTTGTTGTGAAATGTTGGTATTGATCCCCTCTTTAAAGTGGTATACCTCCTGTTTAAGTTTAGATTATACGTTTTCCGGAAAAGTCGGTTTCTCTTGGTTTTCGGAGAAGATGAAATGAACTATTTATTTGTAAATTGTTGCGCGAAAGCCCGGTTATCTCCTAAACGGGTGATTCGATTGACTTCAAATTTGTTGTGAAATGTTGGAATTGGTCTCCTCTTTAAAGTGGTATAACTCCTGTTTAGGTTAATATTATAGGTTGGAATTGATCTCCTCTTTAAAGTGGTATAACTCCTGTTTAGATTAAGATTACAGGTTTTCCGAAAAAGTCAGTTTCAGTTGTGTTTCGGAGAAGCTGAAATGAACTATTGATTTGTAAATTGTTGCGCGAAAACCAGTTTATCTCCTAAACGGGTGATCCGATTGACTTCAAATTTGTTGTGAAATATTGGTATTGATCTCCTCTTTAAAGTGGTTTAACTCCTGTTTAGATTAAGATTATAGGTTTTCCGAAAAAGTCAGTTTATGTTGGTCTTCGGAGAAGCTGAAATGAACTATGATTCGTAAATTGATCTCCTCTTTTAAGTGGTATACCTTCTGTTTAGGTTAAGATTATAGGTTTTCCGGAAGAGTCAGTTTCTGTTGGTTTTCGGAGAAGCTTAAATGAAAAATTGATTTGTAAATTGTTGCGCGAAAACACAGTTATCTCCTAAACGGGTAATCCAATTGACTTCAAATCTGTTGTGAAATGTTGGTATTGATCTCCTCTTTAAAGTGGTATACCTCCTGTTTAGGTTAAGATTATAGGTTTTCCGAAAAAGTTAGTTTATGTTGGTCTTCGGAGAAGCTGAAATGAACTATTGATTCGTAAATTGATCCCCTCTTTAAAGTGGTATACCTCCTGTTTAAGTTTAGATTATACGTTTTCCGGAAAAGTCAGTTTCTCTTGGTTTTCGGAGAAGATGAAATGAACTATTTATTTGTAAATTGTTGCGCGAAAGCCCGGTTATCTCCTAAACGGGTGATCCAATTGACTTCAAATTTGTTGTAAAATGTTGGTATTGATCTCCTCTTTAAAGTGGTATACCTCCTGTTTAGGTTAAGATTATAGGTTTTCCGAAAAAGTTAGTTTATGTTGGTTTTCAGAGAAGCTGAAATGAACTATTGATTCGTAAATTGTTGCGTGAAAACCCGGTTATCTCTTAAACGGGTGATCAAATTTGTTGTGAAATGTTGGTACTGATCCCCTCTTTAAAGTGGTATACCACCTGTTTAGGTTGAGAATATAAGTTTTTCGGAAAAGTCAGTTTCAGTTGATTTTCGGAGAAGCTGAATGAACTATTGATTTGTAAATTGTTGCGCGGAAACCCGGTTATCTCATAAACGGGTGATCCGATTGACTTCATATTTGTTGTGAAATGTTGGTATTGATCTCCTCTTTAAAGTGGTATACCTCCTGTTTAAGTTTAGATTATACGTTTTCCGGAAAAGTCAGTTTCTCTTGGTTTTCGGAGAAGATGAAATGAACAATTTATTTGTAAATTGTTGCGCGAAAGCCCGGTTATCTCCTAAACGGGTGATCCAATTGACTTCAAATTTGTTGTAAAATGTTGGTATTGATCTCCTCTTTAAAGTGGTATACCTCCTGTTTAGGTTAAGATTATAGGTTTTCCGAAAAAGTTAGTTTATGTTGGTTTTCAGAGAAGCTGAAATGAACTATTGATTCGTAAATTGTTGCATGAAAACCCGGTTATCTCTTAAACGGGTGATCAAATTTGTTGTGAAATGTTGGTACTGATCCCCTCTTTAAAGTGGTATACCACCTGTTTAGGTTGAGAATATAAGTTTTTCGGAAAAGTCAGTTTCAGTTGATTTTCGGAGAAGCTGAATGAACTATTGATTTGTAAATTGTTGCGCGGAAACCCGGTTATCTCATAAACGGGTGATCCGATTGACTTCATATTTGTTGTGAAATGTTGGTATTGATACCCTCTTTAAAGTGGTATACCTTCTGTTTAGGTTAAGATTATAGGTTTTCCGGAAGAGTCAGTTTCTGTTGGTTTTCGGAGAAGCTTAAATGAAAAATTGATTTGTAAATTGTTGCGCGAAAACACAGTTATCTCCTAAACGGGTGATCCGATTGACTTCAAATCTGTTCTGAAATGTTGGTATTGATCTCCTCTTTAAAATGGTATACCTCCTGTTTAGGTTAAGATTATAGGTTTTCCGAAAAAGTTAGTTTATGTTGGTCTTCGGAGAAGCTGAAATGAACTATTGATTCGTAAATTGAAACCCTCTTTAAAGTGGTATACCTCCTGTCTAAGTTTAGGTTATACGTTTTCCGGAAAAGTCAGTTTCTCTTGGTTTTCGGAGAAGATTAAATGAACTATTTATTTGTAAATTGTTGCGCGAAAGCCCGGTTATCTCCTAAACGGGTGATCCAATTGACTTCAAATTTGTTGTAAAATGTTGGTATTGATCTCCTCTTTAAAGTGGTATACCTCCTGTTTAGGTTAAGATTATAGGTTTTCCGAAAAAGTCAGTTTCAGTTGTGTTTCGGAGAAGCTGAAATGAACTATTGATTTGTAAATTGTTGCGCGAAAACCAGTTTATCTCCTAAACGGGTGATCCGATTGACTTCAAATTTGTTGTGAAATATTGGTATTGATCTCCTCTTTAAAGTGGTTTAACTCCTGTTTAGATTAAGATTATAGGTTTTCCGAAAAAGTCAGTTTATGTTGGTCTTCGGAGAAGCTGAAATGAACTATGATTCGTAAATTGATCCCCTCTTTAAAGTGGTATACCTCCTGTTTAAGTTTAGATTATACGTTTTCCGGAAAAGTCAGTTTCTCTTGGTTTTCGGAGAAGATGAAATGAACTATTTATTTGTAAATTGTTACGCGAAAACCCGGTTGTCTCCTAAACGGGTGATCCGATTGACTTCAAATTTGTTGTGAAATGTTGGAATTCGTCTCCTCTTTAAAGTGGTATAACTCCTGTTTCGGTGAAGATTATAGGTTTTCCGAAAAAGCTAGTTTCAGTTGATTTTCGGAGAAGCTGAAATGAACTATTGATTTGTAAATTGTTGCGCGAAAACCCTGTTATCTCTTAAACGGGTAATCCAATTGACTTCAAATCTGTTGTGAAATGTTGGTATTGATCTCCTCTTTAAAGTGGTATACCTCCTATTTAGGTTAAGATTATAGGTTTTCCGAAAAAGTTAGTTTATGTTGGTCTTCGGAGAAGCTGAAATGAACTATTGATTCGTAAATTGATCCCCTCTTTAAAGTGGTATACCTCCTGTTTAAGTTTAGATTATACGTTTTCCGGAAAAGTCAGTTTCTCTTGGTTTTCGGAGAAGATGAAATGAACTATTTATTTGTAAATTGTTGCGCGAAAGCCCGGTTATCTCCTAAACGGGTGATCCAATTGACTTCAAATTTGTTGTAAAATGTTGGTATTGATCTCCTCTTTAAAGTGGTATACCTCCTGTTTAGGTTAAGATTATAGGTTTTCCGAAAAAGTTAGTTTATGTTGGTTTTCAGAGAAGCTGAAATGAACTATTGATTCGTAAATTGTTGCGTGAAAACCCGGTTATCTCTTAAACGGGTGATCAAATTTGTTGTGAAATGTTGGTACTGATCCCCTCTTTAAAGTGGTATACCACCTGTTTAGGTTGAGAATATAAGTTTTTCGGAAAAGTCAGTTTCAGTTGATTTTCGGAGAAGCTGAATGAACTATTGATTTGTAAATTGTTGCGCGGAAACCCGGTTATCTCATAAACGGGTGATCCGATTGACTTCATATTTGTTGTGAAATGTTGGTATTGATACCCTCTTTAAAGTGGTATACCTCCTGTTTAAGTTTAGATTATACGTTTTCCGGAAAAGTCAGTTTCTCTTGGTTTTCGGAGAAGATGAAATGAACAATTTATTTGTAAATTGTTGCGCGAAAGCCCGGTTATCTCCTAAACGGGTGATTCGATTGACTTCAAATTTGTTGTGAATTGTTGGAATTGGTCTCCTCTTTAAAGTGGTATAACTCCTGTTTAGGTTAACATTATAGGTTGGAATTGATCTCCTCTTTAAAGTGGTATAACTCCTGTTTAGATTAAGATTATAGGTTTTCCGAAAAAGTCAGTTTCAGTTGTGTTTCGGAGAAGCTGAAATGAACTATTGATTTGTAAATTGTTGCGCGAAAACCAGTTTATCTCCTAAACGGGTGATCCGATTGACTTCAAATTTGTTGTGAAATATTGGTATTGATCTCCTCTTTAAAGTGTTTTAACTCCTGTTTAGATTAAGATTATAGGTTTTCCGAGAAAGTCAGTTTATATTGGTCTTCGGAGAAGCTGAAATGAACTATTGATTCGTAAATTGATCCCCTCTTTAAAGTGGTTTAAGTTTAGATTATACGTTTTCCGGAAAAGTCAGTTTCTCTTGGTTTTCGGAGAAGATGAAATGAACTATTTATTTGTAAATTGTTGCGCGAAAACCCGGTTGTCTCCTAAACGGGTGATCCGATTGACTTCAGATTTGTTGTGAAATGTTGGAATTCGTCTCCTCTTTAAAGTGGTATAACTCCTGTTTCGGTGAAGATTATAGGTTTTCCGAAAAAGCTAGTTTCAGTTGATTTTCGGAGAAGCTGAAATGAACTATTGATTTGTAAATTGTTGCGCGAAAACCCGGTTATCTCCTAAACGGGTGATCCGATTGACTTCAAATTTGTTGTGAAATGTTGGAATTCGTGTCCTCTTTAAAGTGGTGTAACTCCTGTTTAGGTTAAGATTATAGGTTTTCCGACAAAGTCAGTTTCACTTGATTTTCGGAGAAGCTGAAATGAACTATTGATTTGTAAATTGTTGCGCGAAAACCCGGTTATCTCCTAAACGGGTGATCCGACTGACTTCAAATTTGTTGTGAAATGTTGGTATTGATTCCCTCTTTAAATTGGTATACCTCCTGTTTAGGTTAAGATTATAGGTTTTTCGAAAAAGTCAATTTCTGTTGGTTTTCGAGAAGCTGATAAACTACTGATTTGTAAATTGTTGCGCGAAAACCCGGTTATCTCCTAAACGGGTGATCCGATTGACTTCAAATTTGTTGTGAAATACTGGTACTGATCTCCTCTTTAAAGTGGTATAACTCCTGTTTAGATTAAGATTATAGGTTTTCCGAAAAAGCCAGTTCCAGTTGATTTTCGGAGAAGCTGAAATGAACTATTGATTTGTAAATTGTTGCCCGAAAACCCGGTTATCTCCTAAACGGGTGATCCGATTGACTTCAAATTTGTTGTGAAATGTTGGTACTGATCTCCTCTTTAAAGTGGTATAACTCCTGTTTAGATTAAGATTATAGGTTTTCCGAAAAAGCCAGTTCCAGTTGATTTTCGGAGAAGCTGAAATGAACTATTGATTTGTAAATTGTTGCGTGAGAACCCGGTTATCTCCTAAACGGATAATACGATTGCCTTCAAATGTGTTTTAAAATATTGGTAGTGATCTCCTCCTTAAAGTGGTATAACTCCTGTTTAGATTAAGATTATAGGTTTTTCGAAAAAGTCAGTTTCAGCTGATTTTCGGAGAAGCTGAAATGAACAATTGATTTGTAAATTGTTGCGCGAAAGCCCGTTTATCTCCTAAAACGGTGATCCGATTGACTTCAAATTTGTTGTGAAATGTTGGAATTGATCTCCTCTTTCAAGTGGTATAACTCCTGTTTAGATTAAGATTATAGGTTTTCCGAAAAAGTCAGTTTCAGTTGATTTTCGGAGAAGCTGAAATGAACTATTGATTTGTAAATTGTTGCGCGAAAGCTCGTTTATCTCCTAAAACGGTGATCCGATTGACTTCAAATTTGTTGTGAAATGTTGGAATTGATCTCCTCTTTAAAGTGGTATAACTCCTGTTTAGATTAAGATTATAGGTTTTCCGAAAAAGTCAGTTTCATTTGATTTTCGGAGAAGCTGAAATGAACTATTGATTTGTAAATTGTTGTGCGAGAACCCGGTTATCTCCTAAACGGATAATACGATTGACTTCAAATTTGTTTTAAAATATTGGTAGTGATCTCCTCTTTAAAGTGGTATAACTCCTGTTTAGATTAAGATTATAGGGTTTTTCGAAAAAGTCAGTTTCAGTTGAATTTCGGAGAAGCTGAAATGAACTATTGATTTGTAAATTGTTGCGCAAAAACCCGGTTATCTCCTAAACGGTTAATCCGATTGACTTCAGATTTGTTGTAAAATGTTGGTATTGATCCTCTCTTTAAAGTGGTATACCTCCTGTTTGGGTTAAGATTATAGGTTTTCCGAAAAAGTCAGTTTCAGTAAATTTTCGGAGAAGCTGAATGAACTATTGATTTGTAAATTGTTGCGCGTAAACCCGGTTATCTCCTAAACGGGTGATCCGATTGACTTCATATTTATTGTGAAATGTTGGTATTGATCCCCTCTTTAAAGTGGTATACCTCCTGTTTAGGTTAAGATTATAGGTTTTCCGGAAAAGTCAGTTTCTGTTTGTTTTCGGAGAAGCTGAAATGAACTATTGATTTGTAAATTGTTGCGCGAAAGCCCGGTTATCTCCTAAACGGGTGATCCGATTGACTTCAAATTTGTTGTGAAATGTTGGAATTGATCTCCTCTTTAAAGTGGTATAACTCCTGTTTAGATTAAAATTATAGGTTTTCTGAAAAAGTCAGTTTCAGTTGATTTTCGGAGAAGCTGAAATGTACTATAGATTTGTAAATTGTTGCGCGAAAACCCTGTTATCTCTTAAACGGGTGATCCAATTGACTTCAAATTTGTTGTAAAATATTGGTATTGATCTCCTCTTTTAAGTGGTATACCTTCTGTTTAGGTTAAGATTATAGGTTTTCCGGAGGAGTCAGTTTCTGTTGGTTTTCGGAGAAGCTTAAATGAAAAATTGATTTGTAAATTGTTGCGCGAAAACACAGTTATCTCCTAAACGGGTAATCCGATTGACTTCAAATCTGTTGTGAAATGTTGGTATTGATCTCCTCTTTAAAGTGGTATACCTCCTGTTTAGGTTAAGATTATAGGTTTTCCGAAAAAGTTAGTTTATGTTGGTCTTCGAAGAAGCTGAAATGAACTATTGATTCGTAAATTGATCCCCTCTTTAAAGTGGTATACCTCCTGTTTAAGTTTAGATTATACGTTTTCCGGAAAAGTCAGTTTCTCTTGGTTTTCGGAGAAGATGAAATGAACTATTTATTTGTAAACTGTTGCGCGAAAGCCCGGTTATCTCCTAAACGGGTGATCCAATTGACTTCAAATTTGTTGTAAAATGTTGGTATTGATCTCCTCTTTAAAGTGGTATACCTCCTGTTTAGGTTAAGATTATAGGTTTTCCGAAAAAGTTAGTTTATATTGGTTTTCAGAGAAGCTGAAATGAACTATTGATTTGTAAATTGTTGCGTGAAAACCCGGTTATCTCTTAAACGGGTGATCAAATTTGTTGTGAAATGTTGGTACTGATCCCCTCTTTAAAGTGGTATACCACCTGTTTAGGTTGAGAATATAAGTTTTTCGGAAAAGTCAGTTTCAGTTGATTTTCGGAGAAGCTGAATGAACTATTGATTTGTAAATTGTTGCGCGGAAACCCGGTTATCTCATAAACGGGTGATCCGATTGACTTCATATTTGTTGTGAAATGTTGGTATTGATACCCTCTTTAAATTGGTTTACCTCCTGTTTAAGTTTAGATTATACGTTTTCCGGAAAAGTCAGTTTCTCTTGGTTTTCGGAGAAGATGAAATGAACAATTTATTTGTAAATTGTTGCGCGAAAGCCCGGTTATCTCCTAAACGGGTGATTCGATTGACTTCAAATTTGTTGTGAAATGTTGGAATTGGTCTCCTCTTTAAAGTGGTATAACTCCTGTTTAGGTTAACATTATAGGTTGGAATTGATCTCCTCTTTAAAGTGGTATAACTCCTGTTTAGATTAAGATTATAGGTTTTCCGAAAAAGTCAGTTTCAGTTGCGTTTCGGAGAAGCTGAAATGAACTATTGATTTGTAAATTGTTGCGCGAAAACCAGTTTATCTCCTAAACGGGTGATCCGATTGACTTCAAATTTGTTGTGAAATATTGGTATTGATCTCCTCTTTAAAGTGGTTTAACTCCTGTTTAGATTAAGATTATAGGTTTTCCGAGAAAGTCAGTTTATATTGGTCTTCGGAGAAGCTGAAATGAACTATTGATTCGTAAATTGATCCCCTCTTTAAAGTGGTTTAAGTTTAGATTATACGTTTTCCGGAAAAGTCAGTTTCTCTTGGTTTTCGGAGAAGATGAAATGAACTATTTATTTGTAAATTGTTGCGCGAAAACCCGGTTGTCTCCTAAACGGGTGATCCGATTGACTTCAGATTTGTTGTGAAATGTTGGAATTCGTCTCCTCTTTAAAGTGGTATAACTCCTGTTTCGGTGAAGATTATAGGTTTTCCGAAAAAGCTAGTTTCAGTTGATTTTCGGAGAAGCTGAAATGAACTATTGATTTGTAAATTGTTGCGCGAAAACCCGGTTATCTCCTAAACGGGTGATCCGATTGACTTCAAATTTGTTGTGAAATGTTGGAATTCGTGTCCTATTTAAAGTGGTGTAACTCCTGTTTAGGTTAAGATTATAGGTTTTCCGACAAAGTCAGTTTCACTTGATTTTCGGAGAAGCTGAAATGAACTATTGATTTGTAAATTGTTGCGCGAAAACCCGGTTATCTCCTAAACGGGTGATCCGATTGACTTCAAATTTGTTGTGAAATGTTGGTATTGATTCCCTCTTTAAATTGGTATACCTCCTGTTTAGGTTAAGATTATAGGTTTTTCGAAAAAGTCAATTTCTGTTGGTTTTCGAGAAGCTGATGAACTACTGATTTGTAAATTGTTGCGCGAAAACCCGGTTATCTCCTAAACGGGTGATCCGATTGACTTCAAATTTGTTGTGAAATACTGGTATTGATCCCCTCTTTAAAGTGGTATAACTCCTGTTTAGATTAAGATTATAGGTTTTCCGAAAAAGTCAGTTTCAGTTGTGTTTCGGAGAAGCTGAAATAAACTATTCTTCATTAATCATATCGAAGAGAGATTTACTAAAATTGAAGACTTCATTTTTAAATGTTCTAATCAAAATGCTAAAGTAAATACTGTAAAAAAACAAAAACTTGAACTACCTGTAATTAAATTATCTTAATATAAATAAATTCAAATTTGTTTTAAAATATTGGTAGTGATCTCCTCTTTAAAGTGGTATAACTCCTGTTTAGATTAAAATTATAGGTTTTCCGAAAAAGTCAGTTTCAGTTGATTTTCGGAGAAGCTGAAATGTACTATAGATTTGTAAATTGTTGCGCGAAAACCCGGTTATCTCCTAAACGGGTGATCCGATTGACTTCAAATTTGTTGTGAAATGTTGGTATTGATCCCCTCTTTAAAGTGGTATACCTTCTGTTTAGGTTAAGATTATAGGTTTTCCGAAAAAGTCAGTTTCACTTGATTTTTGGAGAAGCTGAAATGAACTATTGATTTGTAAATTGTTGCGCGAAAACCCAGTTATCTCCTAAAAGGGGGATCCGATTGACTTCAAATTTGTTGTGAAATGTTGGTACTGATCTCCTCTTTAAAGTGGTATAACTCCTGTTTAGATTAAGATTATAGGTTTTCCGAAAAGGCCAGTTCCAGTTGATTTTCGGAGAAGCTGAAATGAACTATTGATTTGTAAATTGTTGCGTGAGAACCCGGTTATCTCCTAAACGGATAATACGATTGCCTTCAAATGTGTTTTAAAATATTGGTAGTGATCTCCTCTTTAAAGTGGTATAACTCCTGTTTAGATTAAGATTATAGGTTTTTCGAAAAAGTCAGTTTCAGCTGATTTTCGGAGAAGCTGAAATGAACAATTGATTTGTAAATTGTTGCGCGAAAGCCCGTTTATCTCCTAAAAAGGTGATCCGATTGACTTCAAATTTGTTGTGAAATGTTGGAATTGATCTCCTCCTTCAAGTGGTATAACTCCTGTTTAGATTAAGATTATAGGTTTTCCGAAAAAGTCAGTTTCAGTTGATTTTCGGAGAAGCTGAAATGAACTATTGATTTGTAAATTGTTGCGCGAAAGCCCGTTTATCTCCTAAAACGGTGATCCGATTGACTTCAAATTTGTTGTGAAATGTTGGAATTGATCTCCTCTTTAAAGTGGTATAACTCCTGTTTAGATTAAGATTATAGGTTTTCCGAAAAAGTCAGTTTCATTTGATTTTCGGAGAAGCTGAAATGAACTATTGATTTGTAAATTGTTGTGCGAGAACCCGGTTATCTCCTAAACGGATAATACGATTGACTTCAAATTTGTTTTAAAATATTGGTAGTGATCTCCTCTTTAAAGTGGAATAACTCCTGTTTAGATTAAGATTATAGGGTTTTTCGAAAAAGTCAGTTTCAGTTGATTTTCGGAGAAGCTGAAATGAACTATTGATTTGTAAATTGTTGCGCAAAAACCCGGTTATCTCCTAAACGGTTGATCCGATTGACTTCAGATTTGTTGTAAAATGTTGGTATTGATCCTCTCTTTAAAGTGGTATACCTCCTGTTTGGGTTAAGATTATAGGTTTTCCGAAAAAGTCAGTTTCAGTAAATTTTCGGAGAAGCTGAATGAACTATTGATTTGTAAATTGTTGCGCGTAAACCCGGTTATCTCCTAAACGGGTGATCCGATTGACTTCATATTTATTGTGAAATGTTGGTATTGATCCCCTCTTTAAAGTGGTATACCTCCTGTTTAGGTTAAGATTATAGGTTTTCCGGAAAAGTCAGTTTCTGTTGGTTTTCGGAGAAGCTGAAATGAACTATTGATTTGTAAATTGTTGCGCGAAAGCCCGGGTATCTCCTAAACGGGTGATCCGATTGACTTCAAATTTGTTGTGAAATGTTGGAATTGATCTCCTCTTTAAAGTGGTATAACTCCTGTTTAGATTAAAATTATAGGTTTTCCGAAAAAGTCAGTTTCAATTGATTTTCGGAAAAGCTGAAATGTACTATAGATTTGTAAATTGTTGTGCGAAAACCCTGTTATCTCTTAAACGGGTGATCCAATTGACTTCAAATTTGTTGTAAAATATTGGTATTGATCCCCTCTTTAAAGTGGTATACCTCCTGTTTAAGTTTAGATTATACGTTTTCCGGAAAAGTCGGTTTCTCTTGGTTTTCGGAGAAGATGAAATGAACTATTTATTTGTAAATTGTTGCGCGAAAGCCCGGTTATCTCCTAAACGGGTGATTCGATTGACTTCAAATTTGTTGTGAAATGTTGGAATTGGTCTCCTCTTTAAAGTGGTATAACTCCTGTTTAGGTTAACATTATAGGTTGGAATTGATCTCCTCTTTAAAGTGGTATAACTCCTGTTTAGATTAAGATTATAGGTTTTCCGAAAAAGTCAGTTTCAGTTGTGTTTCGGAGAAGCTGAAATGAACTATTGATTTGTAAATTGTTGCGCGAAAACCAGTTTATCTCCTAAACGGGTGATCCGATTGACTTCAAATTTGTTGTGAAATATTGGTATTGATCTCCTCTTTAAAGTGGTTTAACTCCTGTTTAGATTAAGATTATAGGTTTTCCGAAAAAGTCAGTTTATGTTGGTCTTCGGAGAAGCTGAAATGAACTATGATTCGTAAATTGATCCCCTCTTTAAAGTGGTATACCTCCTGTTTAAGTTTAGATTATACGTTTTCCGGAAAAGTCAGTTTCTCTTGGTTTTCGGAGAAGATGAAATGAACTATTTATTTGTAAATTGTTGCGCGAAAACCCGGTTGTCTCCTAAACGGGTGATCCGATTGACTTCAAATTTGTTGTGAAATGTTGGAATTCGTCTCCTCTTTAAAGTGGTATAACTCCTGTTTCGGTGAAGATTATAGGTTTTCCGAAAAAGCTAGTTTCAGTTGATTTTCGGAGAAGGTGAAATGAACTATTGATTTGTAAATTGTTGCGCGAAAACCCTGTTATCTCTTAAACGGGTGATCCATTTGGCTTCAAATTTGTTGTAAAATATTGGTATTGATCTCCTCTTTTAAGTGGTATACCTTCTGTTTAGGTTAAGATTATAGGTTTTCCGGAAGAGTCAGTTTCTGTTGGTTTTCGGAGAAGCTTAAATGAAAAATTGATTTGTAAATTGTTGCGCGTAAACACAGTTATCTCCTAAACGGGTAATCCAATTGACTTCAAATCTGTTGTGAAATGTTGGTATTGATCTCCTCTTTAAAGGTGTATACCTCCTGTTTAGGTTAAGATTATAGGTTTTCCGAAAAAGTTAGTTTATGTTGGTCTTCGGAGAAGCTGAAATGAACTATTGATTCGTAAATTGATCCCCTCTTTAAAGTGGTATACCTCCTGTTTAAGTTTAGATTATACGTTTTCCGGAAAAGTCAGTTTCTCTTGGTTTTCGGAGAAGATGAAATGAACTATTTATTTGTAAATTGTTGCGCGAAAGCCCGGTTATCTCCTAAACGGGTGATCCAATTGACTTCAAATTTGTTGTAAAATGTTGGTATTGATCTCCTCTTTAAAGTGGTATACCTCCTGTTTAGGTTAAGATGATAGGTTTTCCGAAAAAGTTAGTTTATGTTGGTTTTCAGAGAAGCTGAAATGAACTATTGATTCGTAAATTGTTGCGTGAAAACCCGGTTATCTCTTAAACGGGTGATCAAATTTGTTGTGAAATGTTGGTACTGATCCCCTCTTATACCACCTGTTTAGGTTGAGAATATAAGTTTTTCGGAAAAGTCAGTTTCAGTTGATTTTCGGAGAAGCTGAATGAACTATTGATTTGTAAATTGTTGCGCGGAAACCCGGTTATCTCATAAACGGGTGATCCGATTGACTTTATATTTGTTGTGAAATGTTGGTATTGATACCCTCTTTAAAGTGGTATACCTCCTGTTTAAGTTTAGATTATACGTTTTCCGGAAAAGTCAGTTTCTCTTGGTTTTCGGAGAAGATGAAATGAACAATTTATTTGTAAATTGTTGCGCGAAAGCCCGGTTATCTCCTAAACGGGTGATTCGATTGACTTCAAATTTGTTGTGAATTGTTGGAATTGGTCTCCTCTTTAAAGTGGTATAACTCCTGTTTAGGTTAACATTATAGGTTGGAATTGATCTCCTCTTTAAAGTGGTATAACTCCTGTTTAGATTAAGATTATAGGTTTTCCGAAAAAGTCAGTTTCAGTTGTGTTTCGGAGAAGCTGAAATGAACTATTGATTTGTAAATTGTTGCGCGAAAACCAGTTTATCTCCTAAACGGGTGATCCGATTGACTTCAAATTTGTTGTGAAATATTGGTATTGATCTCCTCTTTAAAGTGGTTTAACTCCTGTTTAGATTAAGATTATAGGTTTTCCGAGAAAGTCAGTTTATATTGGTCTTCGGAGAAGCTGAAATGAACTATTGATTCGTAAATTGATGCCCTCTTTAAAGTGGTTTAAGTTTAGATTATACGTTTTCCGGAAAAGTCAGTTTCTCTTGGTTTTCGGAGAAGATAAAATGAACTATTTATTTGTAAATTGTTGCGCGAAAACCCGGTTGTCTCCTAAGCGGGTGATCCGATTGACTTCAGATTTGTTGTGAAATGTTGGAATTCGTCTCCTCTTTAAAGTGGTATAACTCCTGTTTCGGTGAAGATTATAGGTTTTCCGAAAAAGCTAGTTTCAGTTGATTTTCGGAGCAGCTGAAGTGAACTATTGATTTGTAAATTGTTGCGCGAAAACCCGGTTATCTCCTAAACGGGTGATCCAATTGACTTCAAATTTGTTGTAAAATGTTGGTATTGATCTCCTCTTTAAAGTGGTATACCTCCTGTTTAGGTTAAGATTATAGGTTTTCCGAAAAAGTTAGTTTATATTGGTTTTCAGAGAAGCTGAAATGAACTATTGATTTGTAAATTGTTGCGTGAAAACCCGGTTATCTCTTAAACGGGTGATCAAATTTGTTGTGAAATGTTGGTACTGATCCCCTCTTTAAAGTGGTATACCACCTGTTTAGGTTGAGAATATAAGTTTTTCGGAAAAGTCAGTTTCAGTTGATTTTCGGAGAAGCTGAATGAACTATTGATTTGTAAATTGTTGCGCGGAAACCCGGTTATCTCATAAACGGGTGATCCGATTGACTTCATATTTGTTGTGAAATGTTGGTATTGATACCCTCTTTAAATTGGTATACCTCCTGTTTAAGTTTAGATTATACGTTTTCCGGAAAAGTCAGTTTCTCTTGGTTTTCGGAGAAGATGAAATGAACAATTTATTTGTAAATTGTTGCGCGAAAGCCCGGTTATCTCCTAAACGGGTGATTCGATTGACTTCAAATTTGTTGTGAAATGTTGGAATTGGTCTCCTCTTTAAAGTGGTATAACTCCTGTTTAGGTTAACATTATAGGTTGGAATTGATCTCCTCTTTAAAGTGGTATAACTCCTGTTTAGATTAAGATTATAGGTTTTCCGAAAAAGTCAGTTTCAGTTGCGTTTCGGAGAAGCTGAAATGAACTATTGATTTGTAAATTGTTGCGCGAAAACCAGTTTATCTCCTAAACGGGTGATCCGATTGACTTCAAATTTGTTGTGAAATATTGGTATTGATCTCCTCTTTAAAGTGGTTTAACTCCTGTTTAGATTAAGATTATAGGTTTTCCGAGAAAGTCAGTTTATATTGGTCTTCGGAGAAGCTGAAATGAACTATTGATTCGTAAATTGATCCCCTCTTTAAAGTGGTTTAAGTTTAGATTATACGTTTTCCGGAAAAGTCAGTTTCTCTTGGTTTTCGGAGAAGATGAAATGAACTATTTATTTGTAAATTGTTGCGCGAAAACCCGGCTGTCTCCTAAACGGGTGATCCGATTGACTTCAGATTTGTTGTGAAATGTTGGAATTCGTCTCCTCTTTAAAGTGGTATAACTCCTGTTTCGGTGAAGATTATAGGTTTTCCGAAAAAGCTAGTTTCAGTTGATTTTCGGAGAAGCTGAAATGAACTATTGATTTGTAAATTGTTGCGCGAAAACCCGGTTATCTCCTAAACGGGTGATCCGATTGACTTCAAATTTGTTGTGAAATGTTGGAATTCGTGTCCTATTTAAAGTGGTGTAACTCCTGTTTAGGTTAAGATTATAGGTTTTCCGACAAAGTCAGTTTCACTTGATTTTCGGAGAAGCTGAAATGAACTATTGATTTGTAAATTGTTGCGCGAAAACCCGGTTATCTCCTAAACGGGTGATCCGATTGACTTCAAATTTGTTGTGAAATACTGGTATTGATCCCCTCTTTAAAGTGGTATAACTCCTGTTTAGATTAAGATTACAGGTTTTCCGAAAAAGTCAGTTTCAGTTGTGTTTCGGAGAAGCTGAAATAAACTATTCTTCATTAATCATATCGAAGAGAGATTTAATAAAATTGAAGACTTCATTTTTAAATGTTCTAATCAAAATGCTAAAGTAAATACTGTAAAAAAACAAAAACTTGAACTACCTGTAATTAAATTATCTTAATATAAATAAATTCAAATTTGTTTTAAAATATTGGTAGTGATCTCCTCTTTAAAGTGGTATAACTCCTGTTTAGATTAAAATTATAGGTTTTCCGAAAAAGTCAGTTTCAGTTGATTTTCGGAGAAGCTGAAATGTACTATAGATTTGTAAATTGTTGCGCGAAAACCCGGTTATCTCCTAAACGGGTGATCCGATTGACTTCAAATTTGTTGTGAAATGTTGGTATTGATCCCCTCTTTAAAGTGGTATACCTCCTGTTTAGGTTAAGATTATAGGTTTTCCGAAAAAGTCAGTTTCACTTGATTTTTGGAGAAGCTGAAATGAACTATTGATTTGTAAATTGTTGCGTGAGAACCCGGTTATCTCCTAAACGGATAATACGATTGCCTTCAAATGTGTTTTAAAATATTGGTAGTGATCTCCTCTTTAAAGTGGTATAACTCCTGTTTAGATTAAGATTATAGGTTTTTCGAAAAAGTCAGTTTCAGCTGATTTTCGGAGAAGCTGAAATGAACAATTGATTTGTAAATTGTTGCGCGAAAGCCCGTTTATCTCCTAAAAAGGTGATCCGATTGACTTCAAATTTGTTGTGAAATGTTGGCATTGATCTCCTCCTTCAAGTGGTATAACTCCTGTTTAGATTAAGATTATAGGTTTTCCGAAAAAGTCAGTTTCAGTTGATTTTCGGAGAAGCTGAAATGAACTATTGATTTGTAAATTGTTGCGCGAAAGCCCGTTTATCTCCTAAAACGGTGATCCGATTGACTTCAAATTTGTTGTGAAATGTTGGAATTGATCTCCTCTTTAAAGTGGTATAACTCCTGTTTAGATTAAGATTATAGGTTTTCCGAAAAAGTCAGTTTCATTTGATTTTCGGAGAAGCTGAAATGAACTATTGATTTGTAAATTGTTGTGCGAGAACCCGGTTATCTCCTAAACGGATAATACGATTGACTTCAAATTTGTTTTAAAATATTGGTAGTGATCTCCTCTTTAAAGTGGAATAACTCCTGTTTAGATTAAGATTATAGGGTTTTTCGAAAAAGTCAGTTTCAGTTGATTTTCGGAGAAGCTGAAATGAACTATTGATTTGTAAATTGTTGCGCAAAAACCCGGTTATCTCCTAAACGGTTGATCCGATTGACTTCAGATTTGTTGTAAAATGTTGGTATTGATCCTCTCTTTAAAGTGGTATACCTCCTGTTTGGGTTAAGATTATAGGTTTTCCGAAAAAGTCAGTTTCAGTAAATTTTCGGAGAAGCTGAATGAACTATTGATTTGTAAATTGTTGCGCGTAAACCCGGTTATCTCCTAAACGGGTGATCCGATTGACTTCATATTTATTGTGAAATGTTGGTATTGATCCCCTCTTTAAAGTGGTATACCTCCTGTTTAGGTTAAGATTATAGGTTTTCCGGAAAAGTCAGTTTCTGTTGGTTTTCGGAGAAGCTGAAATGAACTATTGATTTGTAAATTGTTGCGCGAAAGCCCGGGTATCTCCTAAACGGGTGATCCCATTGACTTCAAATTTGTTGTGAAATGTTGGAATTGATCTCCTCTTTAAAGTGGTATAACTCCTGTTTAGATTAAAATTATAGGTTTTCCGAAAAAGTCAGTTTCAATTGATTTTCGGAGAAGCTGAAATGTACTATAGATTTGTAAATTGTTGTGCGAAAACCCTGTTATCTCTTAAACGGGTGATCCAATTCACTTCAAATTTGTTGTAAAATATTGGTATTGATCCCCTCTTTAAAGTGGTATACCTCCTGTTTAAGTTTAGATTATACGTTTTCCGGAAAAGTCGGTTTCTCTTGGTTTTCGGAGAAGATGAAATGAACTATTTATTTGTAAATTGTTGCGCGAAAGCCCGGTTATCTCCTAAACGGGTGATCAAAATTGGTCTCCTCTTTAAAGTGGTATAACTCCTGTTTAGGTTAACATTATAGGTTGGAATTGATCTCCTCTTTAAAGTGGTATAACTCCTGTTTAGATTAAGATTATAGGTTTTCCGAAAAAGTCAGTTTCAGTTGTGTTTCGGAGAAGCTGAAATGAACTATTGATTTGTAAATTGTTGCGCGAAAACCAGTTTATCTCCTAAACGGGTGATCCGATTGACTTCAAATTTGTTGTGAAATATTGGTATTGATCTCCTCTTTAAAGTGGTTTAACTCCTGTTTAGATTAAGATTATAGGTTTTCCGAAAAAGTCAGTTTATGTTGGTCTTCGGAGAAGCTGAAATGAACTATGATTCGTAAATTGATCCCCTCTTTAAAGTGGTATACCTCCTGTTTAAGTTTAGATTATACGTTTTCCGGAAAAGTCAGTTTCTCTTGGTTTTCGGAGATACCCTCTTTAAAGTGGTATACCTCCTGTTTAAGTTTAGATTATACGTTTTCCGGAAAAGTCAGTTTCTCCTGGTTTTCGGAGAAGATGAAATGAACAATTTATTTGTAAATTGTTGCGCGAAAGCCCGGTTATCTCCTAAACGGGTGATTCGATTGACTTCAAATTTGTTGTGAATTGTTGGAATTGGTCTCCTCTTTAAAGTGGTATAACTCCTGTTTAGGTTAACATTATAGGTTGGAATTGATCTCCTCTTTAAAGTGGTATAACTCCTGTTTAGATTAAGATTATAGGTTTTCCGAAAAAGTCAGTTTCAGTTGTGTTTCGGAGAAGCTGAAATGAACTATTGATTTGTAAATTGTTGCGCGAAAACCAGTTTATCTCCTAAACGGGTGATCCGATTGACTTCAAATTTGTTGTGAAATATTGGTATTGATCTCCTCTTTAAAGTGTTTTAACTCCTGTTTAGATTAAGATTATAGGTTTTCCGAGAAAGTCAGTTTATATTGGTCTTCGGAGAAGCTGAAATGAACTATTGATTCGTAAATTGATCCCCTCTTTAAAGTGGTTTAAGTTTAGATTATACGTTTTCCGGAAAAGTCAGTTTCTCTTGGTTTTCGGAGAAGATGAAATGAACTATTTATTTGTAAATTGTTGCGCGAAAACCCGGTTGTCTCCTAAACGGGTGATCCGATTGACTTCAGATTTGTTGTGAAATGTTGGAATTCGTCTCCTCTTTAAAGTGGTATAACTCCTGTTTCGGTGAAGATTATAGGTTTTCCGAAAAAGCTAGTTTCAGTTGATTTTCGGAGAAGCTGAAATGAACTATTGATTTGTAAATTGTTGCGCGAAAACCCGGTTATCTCCTAAACGGGTGATCCGATTGACTTCAAATTTGTTGTGAAATGTTGGAATTCGTGTCCTCTTTAAAGTGGTGTAACTCCTGTTTAGGTTAAGATTATAGGTTTTCCGACAAAGTCAGTTTCACTTGATTTTCGGAGAAGCTGAAATGAACTATTGATTTGTAAATTGTTGCGCGAAAACCCGGTTATCTCCTAAACGGGTGATCCGATTGACTTCAAATTTGTTGTGAAATGTTGGTATTGATTCCCTCTTTAAATTGGTATACCTCCTGTTTAGGTTAAGATTATAGGTTTTTCGAAAAAGTCAATTTCTGTTGGTTTTCGAGAAGCTGATAAACTACTGATTTGTAAATTGTTGCGCGAAAACCCGGTTATCTCCTAAACGGGTGATCCGATTGACTTCAAATTTGTTGTGAAATACTGGTACTGATCTCCTCTTTAAAGTGGTATAACTCCTGTTTAGATTAAGATTATAGGTTTTCCGAAAAAGCCAGTTCCAGTTGATTTTCGGAGAAGCTGAAATGAACTATTGATTTGTAAATTGTTGCGCGAAAACCCGGTTATCTCCTAAACGGGTGATCCGATTGACTTCAAATTTGTTGTGAAATGTTGGTACTGATCTCCTCTTTAAAGTGGTATAACTCCTGTTTAGATTAAGATTATAGGTTTTCCGAAAAAGCCAGTTCCAGTTGATTTTCGGAGAAGCTGAAATGAACTATTGATTTGTAAATTGTTGCGTGAGAACCCGGTTATCTCCTAAACGGATAATACGATTGCCTTCAAATGTGTTTTAAAATATTGGTAGTGATCTCCTCCTTAAAGTGGTATAACTCCTGTTTAGATTAAGATTATAGGTTTTTCGAAAAAGTCAGTTTCAGCTGATTTTCGGAGAAGCTGAAATGAACAATTGATTTGTAAATTGTTGCGCGAAAGCCCGTTTATCTCCTAAAACGGTGATCCGATTGACTTCAAATTTGTTGTGAAATGTTGGAATTGATCTCCTCTTTCAAGTGGTATAACTCCTGTTTAGATTAAGATTATAGGTTTTCCGAAAAAGTCAGTTTCAGTTGATTTTCGGAGAAGCTGAAATGAACTATTGATTTGTAAATTGTTGCGCGAAAGCCCGTTTATCTCCTAAAACGGTGATCCGATTGACTTCAAATTTGTTGTGAAATGTTGGAATTGATCTCCTCTTTCAAGTGGTATAACTCCTGTTTAGATTAAGATTATAGGTTTTCCGAAAAAGTCAGTTTCAGTTGATTTTCGGAGAAGCTGAAATGTACTATAGATTTGTAAATTGTTGCGCGAAAACCCTGTTATCTCTTAAACGGGTGATCCAATTGACTTCAAATTTGTTGTAAAATATTGGTATTGATCTCCTCTTTTAAGTGGTATACCTTCTGTTTAGGTTAAGATTATAGGTTTTCCGGAAGAGTCAGTTTCTGTTGGTTTTCGGAGAAGCTTAAATGAAAAATTGATTTGTAAATTGTTGCGCGAAAACACAGTTATCTCCTAAACGGGTAATCCGATTGACTTCAAATCTGTTGTGAAATGTTGGTATTGATCTCCTCTTTAAAGTGGTATACCTCCTGTTTAGGTTAAGATTATAGGTTTTCCGAAAAAGTTAGTTTATGTTGGTCTTCGGAGAAGCTGAAATGAACTATTGATTCGTAAATTGATCCCCTCTTTAAAGTGGTATACCTCCTGTTTAAGTTTAGATTATACGTTTTCCGGAAAAGTCAGTTTCTCTTGGTTTTCGGAGAAGATGAAATGAACTATTTATTTGTAAATTGTTGCGCGAAAGCCCGGTTATCTCCTAAACGGGTGATCCAATTGACTTCAAATTTGTTGTAAAATGTTGGTATTGATCTCCTCTTTAAAGTGGTATACCTCCTGTTTAGGTTAAGATTATAGGTTTTCCGAAAAAGTTAGTTTATATTGGTTTTCAGAGAAGCTGAAATGAACTATTGATTTGTAAATTGTTGCGTGAAACCCCGGTTATCTCTTAAACGGGTGATCAAATTTGTTGTGAAATGTTGGTACTGATCCCCTCTTTAAAGTGGTATACCACCTGTTTAGGTTGAGAATATAAGTTTTTCGGAAAAGTCAGTTTCAGTTGATTTTCGGAGAAGCTGAATGAACTATTGATTTGTAAATTGTTGCGCGGAAACCCGGTTATCTCATAAACGGGTGATCCGATTGACTTCATATTTGTTGTGAAATGTTGGTATTGATACCCTCTTTAAATTGGTTTACCTCCTGTTTAAGTTTAGATTATACGTTTTCCGGAAAAGTCAGTTTCTCTTGGTTTTCGGAGAAGATGAAATGAACAATTTATTTGTAAATTGTTGCGCGAAAGCCCGGTTATCTCCTAAACGGGTGATTCGATTGACTTCAAATTTGTTGTGAAATGTTGGAATTGGTCTCCTCTTTAAAGTGGTATAACTCCTGTTTAGGTTAACATTATAGGTTGGAATTGATCTCCTCTTTAAAGTGGTATAACTCCTGTTTAGATTAAGATTATAGGTTTTCCGAAAAAGTCAGTTTCAGTTGCGTTTCGGAGAAGCTGAAATGAACTATTGATTTGTAAATTGTTGCGCGAAAACCAGTTTATCTCCTAAACGGGTGATCCGATTGACTTCAAATTTGTTGTGAAATATTGGTATTGATCTCCTCTTTAAAGTGGTTTAACTCCTGTTTAGATTAAGATTATAGGTTTTCCGAGAAAGTCAGTTTATATTGGTCTTCGGAGAAGCTGAAATGAACTATTGATTCGTAAATTGATCCCCTCTTTAAAGTGGTTTAAGTTTAGATTATACGTTTTCCGGAAAAGTCAGTTTCTCTTGGTTTTCGGAGAAGATGAAATGAACTATTTATTTGTAAATTGTTGCGCGAAAACCCGGTTGTCTCCTAAACGGGTGATCCGATTGACTTCAGATTTGTTGTGAAATGTTGGAATTCGTCTCCTCTTTAAAGTGGTATAACTCCTGTTTCGGTGAAGATTATAGGTTTTCCGAAAAAGCTAGTTTCAGTTGATTTTCGGAGAAGCTGAAATGAACTATTGATTTGTAAATTGTTGCGCGAAAACCCGGTTATCTCCTAAACGGGTGATCCGATTGACTTCAAATTTGTTGTGAAATGTTGGAATTCGTGTCCTATTTCAAGTGGTGTAACTCCTGTTTAGGTTAAGATTATAGGTTTTCCGACAAAGTCAGTTTCACTTGATTTTCGGAGAAGCTGAAATGAACTATTGATTTGTAAATTGTTGCGCGAAAACCCGGTTATCTCCTAAACGGGTGATCCGATTGACTTCAAATTTGTTGTGAAATGTTGGTATTGATTCCCTCTTTAAATTGGTATACCTCCTGTTTAGGTTAAGATTATAGGTTTTTCGAAAAAGTCAATTTCTGTTGGTTTTCGAGAAGCTGATGAACTACTGATTTGTAAATTGTTGCGCGAAAACCCGGTTATCTCCTAAACGGGTGATCCGATTGACTTCAAATTTGTTGTGAAATACTGGTATTGATCCCCTCTTTAAAGTGGTATAACTCCTGTTTAGATTAAGATTATAGGTTTTCCGAAAAAGTCAGTTTCAGTTGTGTTTCGGAGAAGCTGAAATAAACTATTCTTCATTAATCATATCGAAGAGAGATTTAATAAAATTGAAGACTTCATTTTTAAATGTTCTAATCAAAATGCTAAAGTAAATACTGTAAAAAAACAAAAACTTGAACTACCTGTAATTAAATTATCTTAATATAAATAAATTCAAATTTGTTTTAAAATATTGGTAGTGATCTCCTCTTTAAAGTGGTATAACTCCTGTTTAGATTAAAATTATAGGTTTTCCGAAAAAGTCAGTTTCAGTTGATTTTCGGAGAAGCTGAAATGTACTATAGATTTGTAAATTGTTGCGCGAAAACCCGGTTATCTCCTAAACGGGTGATCCGATTGACTTCAGATTTGTTGTAAAATGTTGGTATTGATCCTCTCTTTAAAGTGGTATACCTCCTGTTTGGGTTAAGATTATAGGGTTTTTCGAAAAAGTCAGTTTCAGTTGATTTTCGGACAAGCTGAAATGAACTATTGATTTGTAAATTGTTGCGCAAAAACCCGGTTATCTCCTAAACGGTTGATCCGATTGACTTCAGATTTGTTGTAAAATGTTGGTATTGATCCCCTCTTTAAAGTGGTATACCTCCTGTTTAGGTTAAGATTATAGGTTTTCCGAAAAAGTCAGTTTCACTTGATTTTTGGAGACGCTGAAATGAACTATTGATTTGTAAATTGTTGCGCGAAAACCCGGTTATCTCCTAAAAGGGGGATCCGATTGACTTCAAATTTGTTGTGAAATGTTGGTACTGATCTCCTCTTTAAAGTGGTATAACTCCTGTTTAGATTAAGATTATAGGTTTTCCGAAAAAGCCAGTTCCAGTTGATTTTCGGAGAAGCTGAAATGAACTATTGATTTGTAAATTGTTGCGTGAGAACCCGGTTATCTCCTAAACGGATAATACGATTGCCTTCAAATGTGTTTTAAAATATTGGTAGTGATCTCCTCTTTAAAGTGGTATAACTCCTGTTTAGATTAAGATTATAGGTTTTTCGAAAAAGTCAGTTTCAGCTGATTTTCGGAGAAGCTGAAATGAACAATTGATTTGTAAATTGTTGCGCGAAAGCCCGTTTATCTCCTAAAAAGGTGATCCGATTGACTTCAAATTTGTTGTGAAATGTTGGAATTGATCTCCTCCTTCAAGTGGTATAACTCCTGTTTAGATTAAGATTATAGGTTTTCCGAAAAAGTCAGTTTCAGTTGATTTTCGGAGAAGCTGAAATGAACTATTGATTTGTAAATTGTTGCGCGAAAGCCCGTTTATCTCCTAAAACGGTGATCCGATTGACTTCAAATTTGTTGTGAAATGTTGGAATTGATCTCCTCTTTAAAGTGGTATAACTCCTGTTTAGATTAAGATTATAGGTTTTCCGAAAAAGTCAGTTTCATTTGATTTTCGGAGAAGCTGAAATGAACTATTGATTTGTAAATTGTTGTGCGAGAACCCGGTTATCTCCTAAACGGATAATACGATTGACTTCAAATTTGTTTTAAAATATTGGTAGTGATCTCCTCTTTAAAGTGGAATAACTCCTGTTTAGATTAAGATTATAGGGTTTTTCGAAAAAGTCAGTTTCAGTTGATTTTCGGACAAGCTGAAATGAACTATTGATTTGTAAATTGTTGCGCAAAAACCCGGTTATCTCCTAAACGGTTGATCCGATTGACTTCAGATTTGTTGTAAAATGTTGGTATTGATCCTCTCTTTAAAGTGGTATACCTCCTGTTTGGGTTAAGATTATAGGTTTTCCGAAAAAGTCAGTTTCAGTAAATTTTCGGAGAAGCTGAATGAACTATTGATTTGTAAATTGTTGCGCGTAAACCCGGTTATCTCCTAAACGGGTGATCCGATTGACTTCATATTTATTGTGAAATGTTGGTATTGATCCCCTCTTTAAAGTGGTATACCTCCTGTTTAGGTTAAGATTATAGGTTTTCCGGAAAAGTCAGTTTCTGTTGGTTTTCGGAGAAGCTGAAATGAACTATTGATTTGTAAATTGTTGCGCGAAAGCCCGGGTATCTCCTAAACGGGTGATCCGATTGACTTCAAATTTGTTGTGAAATGTTGGAATTGATCTCCTCTTTAAAGTGGTATAACTCCTGTTTAGATTAAAATTATAGGTTTTCCGAAAAAGTCAGTTTCAATTGATTTTCGGAGAAGCTGAAATGTACTATAGATTTGTAAATTGTTGCGCGAAAACCCTGTTATCTCTTAAACGGGTGATCCAATTGACTTCAAATTTGTTGTAAAATATTGGTATTGATCCCCTCTTTAAAGTGGTATACCTCCTGTTTAAGTTTAGATTATACGTTTTCCGGAAAAGTCGGTTTCTCTTGGTTTTCGGAGAAGATGAAATGAACTATTTATTTGTAAATTGTTGCGCGAAAGCCCGGTTATCTCCTAAACGGGTGATTCGATTGACTTCAAATTTGTTGTGAAATGTTGGAATTGGTCTCCTCTTTAAAGTGGTATAACTCCTGTTTAGGTTAACATTATAGGTTGGAATTGATCTCCTCTTTAAAGTGGTATAACTCCTGTTTAGATTAAGATTATAGGTTTTCCGAAAAAGTCAGTTTCAGTTGTGTTTCGGAGAAGCTGAAATGAACTATTGATTTGTAAATTGTTGCGCGAAAACCAGTTTATCTCCTAAACGGGTGATCCGATTGACTTCAAATTTGTTGTGAAATATTGGTATTGATCTCCTCTTTAAAGTGGTTTAACTCCTGTTTAGATTAAGATTATAGGTTTTCCGAAAAAGTCAGTTTATGTTGGTCTTCGGAGAAGCTGAAATGAACTATGATTCGTAAATTGATCCCCTCTTTAAAGTGGTATACCTCCTGTTTAAGTTTAGATTATACGTTTTCCGGAAAAGTCAGTTTCTCTTGGTTTTCGGAGAAGATGAAATGAACTATTTATTTGTAAATTGTTGCGCGAAAACCCGGTTGTCTCCTAAACGGGTGATCCGATTGACTTCAAATTTGTTGTGAAATGTTGGAATTCGTCTCCTCTTTAAAGTGGTATAATCCTGTTTCGGTGAAGATTATAGGTTTTCCGAAAAAGCTAGTTTCAGTTGATTTTCGGAGAAGCTGAAATGAACTATTGATTTGTAAATTGTTGCGCGAAAACCCTGTTATCTCTTAAACGGGTGATCCAATTGGCTTCAAATTTGTTGTAAAATATTGGTATTGATCTCCTCTTTTAAGTGGTATACCTTCTGTTTAGGTTAAGATTATAGGTTTTCCGGAAGAGTCAGTTTCTGTTGGTTTTCGGAGAAGCTTAAATGAAAAATTGATTTGTAAATTGTTGCGCGTAAACACAGTTATCTCCTAAACGGGTAATCCAATTGACTTCAAATCTGTTGTGAAATGTTGGTATTGATCTCCTCTTTAAAGGTGTATACCTCCTCTTTAGGTTAAGATTATAGGTTTTCCGAAAAAGTTAGTTTATGTTGGTCTTCGGAGAAGCTGAAATGAACTATTGATTCGTAAATTGATCCCCTCTTTAAAGTGGTATACCTCCTGTTTAAGTTTAGATTATACGTTTTCCGGAAAAGTCAGTTTCTCTTGGTTTTCGGAGAAGATGAAATGAACTATTTATTTATAAATTGTTGCGCGAAAGCCCGGTTATCTCCTAAACGGGTGATCCAATTGACTTCAAATTTGTTGTAAAATGTTGGTATTGATCTCCTCTTTAAAGTGGTATACCTCCTGTTTAGGTTAAGATGATAGGTTTTCCGAAAAAGTTAGTTTATGTTGGTTTTCAGAGAAGCTGAAATGAACTATTGATTCGTAAATTGTTGCGTGAAAACCCGGTTATCTCTTAAACGGGTGATCAAATTTGTTGTGAAATGTTGGTACTGATCCCCTCTTATACCACCTGTTTAGGTTGAGAATATAAGTTTTTCGGAAAAGTCAGTTTCAGTTGATTTTCGGAGAAGCTGAATGAACTATTGATTTGTAAATTGTTGCGCGGAAACCCGGTTATCTCATAAACGGGTGATCCGATTGACTTTATATTTGTTGTGAAATGTTGGTATTGATACCCTCTTTAAAGTGGTATACCTCCTGTTTAAGTTTAGATTATACGTTTTCCGGAAAAGTCAGTTTCTCTTGGTTTTCGGAGAAGATGAAATGAACAATTTATTTGTAAATTGTTGCGCGAAAGCCCGGTTATCTCCTAAACGGGTGATTCGATTGACTTCAAATTTGTTGTGAATTGTTGGAATTGGTCTCCTCTTTAAAGTGGTATAACTCCTGTTTAGGTTAACATTATAGGTTGGAATTGATCTCCTCTTTAAAGTGGTATAACTCCTGTTTAGATTAAGATTATAGGTTTTCCGAAAAAGTCAGTTTCAGTTGTGTTTCGGAGAAGCTGAAATGAACTATTGATTTGTAAATTGTTGCGCGAAAACCAGTTTATCTCCTAAACGGGTGATCCGATTGACTTCAAATTTGTTGTGAAATATTGGTATTGATCTCCTCTTTAAAGTGGTTTAACTCCTGTTTAGATTAAGATTATAGGTTTTCCGAGAAAGTCAGTTTATATTGGTCTTCGGAGAAGCTGAAATGAACTATTGATTCGTAAATTGATCCCCTCTTTAAAGTGGTTTAAGTTTAGATTATACGTTTTCCGGAAAAGTCAGTTTCTCTTGGTTTTCGGAGAAGATAAAATGAACTATTTATTTGTAAATTGTTGCGCGAAAACCCGGTTGTCTCCTAAGCGGGTGATCCGATTGACTTCAAATTTGTTGTGAAATGTTGGAATTGATCTCCTCTTTAAAGTGGTATAACTCCTGTTTAGATTAAAATTATAGGTTTTCCGAAAAAGTCAGTTTCAATTGATTTTCGGAGAAGCTGAAATGTACTATAGATTTGTAAATTGTTGCGCGAAAACCCTGTTATCTCTTAAACGGGTGATCCAATTGACTTCAAATTTGTTGTAAAATATTGGTATTGATCCCCTCTTTAAAGTGGTATACCTCCTGTTTAAGTTTAGATTATACGTTTTCCGGAAAAGTCGGTTTCTCTTGGTTTTCGGAGAAGATGAAATGAACTATTTATTTGTAAATTGTTGCGCGAAAGCCCGGTTATCTCCTAAACGGGTGATTCGATTGACTTCAAATTTGTTGTGAAATGTTGGAATTGGTCTCCTCTTTAAAGTGGTATAACTCCTGTTTAGGTTAACATTATAGGTTGGAATTGATCTCCTCTTTAAAGTGGTATAACTCCTGTTTAGATTAAGATTATAGGTTTTCCGAAAAAGTCAGTTTCAGTTGTGTTTCGGAGAAGCTGAAATGAACTATTGATTTGTAAATTGTTGCGCGAAAACCAGTTTATCTCCTAAACGGGTGATCCGATTGACTTCAAATTTGTTGTGAAATATTGGTATTGATCTCCTCTTTAAAGTGGTTTAACTCCTGTTTAGATTAAGATTATAGGTTTTCCGAAAAAGTCAGTTTATGTTGGTCTTCGGAGAAGCTGAAATGAACTATGATTCGTAAATTGATCCCCTCTTTAAAGTGGTATACCTCCTGTTTAAGTTTAGATTATACGTTTTCCGGAAAAGTCAGTTTCTCTTGGTTTTCGGAGAAGATGAAATGAACTATTTATTTGTAAATTGTTGCGCGAAAACCCGGTTGTCTCCTAAACGGGTGATCCGATTGACTTCAAATTTGTTGTGAAATGTTGGAATTCGTCTCCTCTTTAAAGTGGTATAATCCTGTTTCGGTGAAGATTATAGGTTTTCCGAAAAAGCTAGTTTCAGTTGATTTTCGGAGAAGCTGAAATGAACTATTGATTTGTAAATTGTTGCGCGAAAACCCTGTTATCTCTTAAACGGGTGATCCAATTGGCTTCAAATTTGTTGTAAAATATTGGTATTGATCTCCTCTTTTAAGTGGTATACCTTCTGTTTAGGTTAAGATTATAGGTTTTCCGGAAGAGTCAGTTTCTGTTGGTTTTCGGAGAAGCTTAAATGAAAAATTGATTTGTAAATTGTTGCGCGTAAACACAGTTATCTCCTAAACGGGTAATCCAATTGACTTCAAATCTGTTGTGAAATGTTGGTATTGATCTCCTCTTTAAAGGTGTATACCTCCTCTTTAGGTTAAGATTATAGGTTTTCCGAAAAAGTTAGTTTATGTTGGTCTTCGGAGAAGCTGAAATGAACTATTGATTCGTAAATTGATCCCCTCTTTAAAGTGGTATACCTCCTGTTTAAGTTTAGATTATACGTTTTCCGGAAAAGTCAGTTTCTCTTGGTTTTCGGAGAAGATGAAATGAACTATTTATTTATAAATTGTTGCGCGAAAGCCCGGTTATCTCCTAAACGGGTGATCCAATTGACTTCAAATTTGTTGTAAAATGTTGGTATTGATCTCCTCTTTAAAGTGGTATACCTCCTGTTTAGGTTAAGATGATAGGTTTTCCGAAAAAGTTAGTTTATGTTGGTTTTCAGAGAAGCTGAAATGAACTATTGATTCGTAAATTGTTGCGTGAAAACCCGGTTATCTCTTAAACGGGTGATCAAATTTGTTGTGAAATGTTGGTACTGATCCCCTCTTATACCACCTGTTTAGGTTGAGAATATAAGTTTTTCGGAAAAGTCAGTTTCAGTTGATTTTCGGAGAAGCTGAATGAACTATTGATTTGTAAATTGTTGCGCGGAAACCCGGTTATCTCATAAACGGGTGATCCGATTGACTTTATATTTGTTGTGAAATGTTGGTATTGATACCCTCTTTAAAGTGGTATACCTCCTGTTTAAGTTTAGATTATACGTTTTCCGGAAAAGTCAGTTTCTCTTGGTTTTCGGAGAAGATGAAATGAACAATTTATTTGTAAATTGTTGCGCGAAAGCCCGGTTATCTCCTAAACGGGTGATTCGATTGACTTCAAATTTGTTGTGAATTGTTGGAATTGGTCTCCTCTTTAAAGTGGTATAACTCCTGTTTAGGTTAACATTATAGGTTGGAATTGATCTCCTCTTTAAAGTGGTATAACTCCTGTTTAGATTAAGATTATAGGTTTTCCGAAAAAGTCAGTTTCAGTTGTGTTTCGGAGAAGCTGAAATGAACTATTGATTTGTAAATTGTTGCGCGAAAACCAGTTTATCTCCTAAACGGGTGATCCGATTGACTTCAAATTTGTTGTGAAATATTGGTATTGATCTCCTCTTTAAAGTGGTTTAACTCCTGTTTAGATTAAGATTATAGGTTTTCCGAGAAAGTCAGTTTATATTGGTCTTCGGAGAAGCTGAAATGAACTATTGATTCGTAAATTGATCCCCTCTTTAAAGTGGTTTAAGTTTAGATTATACGTTTTCCGGAAAAGTCAGTTTCTCTTGGTTTTCGGAGAAGATAAAATGAACTATTTATTTGTAAATTGTTGCGCGAAAACCCGGTTGTCTCCTAAGCGGGTGATCCGATTGACTTCAGATTTGTTGTGAAATGTTGGAATTCGTCTCCTCTTTAAAGTGGTATAACTCCTGTTTCGGTGAAGATTATAGGTTTTCCGAAAAAGCTAGTTTCAGTTGATTTTCGGAGAAGCTGAAGTGAACTATTGATTTGTAAATTGTTGCGCGAAAACCCGGTTATCTCCTAAACGGGTGATCCAATTGACTTCAAATTTGTTGTAAAATGTTGGTATTGATCTCCTCTTTAAAGTGGTATACCTCCTGTTTAGGTTAAGATTATAGGTTTTCCGAAAAAGTTAGTTTATATTGGTTTTCAGAGAAGCTGAAATGAACTATTGATTTGTAAATTGTTGCGTGAAAACCCGGTTATCTCTTAAACGGGTGATCAAATTTGTTGTGAAATGTTGGTACTGATCCCCTCTTTAAAGTGGTATACCACCTGTTTAGGTTGAGAATATAAGTTTTTCGGAAAAGTCAGTTTCAGTTGATTTTCGGAGAAGCTGAATGAACTATTGATTTGTAAATTGTTGCGCGGAAACCCGGTTATCTCATAAACGGGTGATCCGATTGACTTCATATTTGTTGTGAAATGTTGGTATTGATACCCTCTTTAAATTGGTATACCTCCTGTTTAAGTTTAGATTATACGTTTTCCGGAAAAGTCAGTTTCTCTTGGTTTTCGGAGAAGATGAAATGAACAATTTATTTGTAAATTGTTGCGCGATAGCCCGGTTATCTCCTAAACGGGTGATTCGATTGACTTCAAATTTGTTGTGAAATGTTGGAATTGGTCTCCTCTTTAAAGTGGTATAACTCCTGTTTAGGTTAACATTATAGGTTGGAATTGATCTCCTCTTTAAAGTGGTATAACTCCTGTTTAGATTAAGATTATAGGTTTTCCGAAAAAGTCAGTTTCAGTTGCGTTTCGGAGAAGCTGAAATGAACTATTGATTTGTAAATTGTTGCGCGAAAACCAGTTTATCTCCTAAACGGGTGATCCGATTGACTTCAAATTTGTTGTGAAATATTGGTATTGATCTCCTCTTTAAAGTGGTTTAACTCCTGTTTAGATTAAGATTATAGGTTTTCCGAGAAAGTCAGTTTATATTGGTCTTCGGAGAAGCTGAAATGAACTATTGATTCGTAAATTGATCCCCTCTTTAAAGTGGTTTAAGTTTAGATTATACGTTTTCCGGAAAAGTCAGTTTCTCTTGGTTTTCGGAGAAGATGAAATGAACTATTTATTTGTAAATTGTTGCGCGAAAACCCGGTTGTCTCCTAAACGGGTGATCCGATTGACTTCAGATTTGTTGTGAAATGTTGGAATTCGTCTCCTCTTTAAAGTGGTATAACTCCTGTTTCGGTGAAGATTATAGGTTTTCCGAAAAAGCTAGTTTCAGTTGATTTTCGGAGAAGCTGAAATGAACTATTGATTTGTAAATTGTTGCGCGAAAACCCGGTTATCTCCTAAACGGGTGATCCGATTGACTTCAAATTTGTTGTGAAATGTTGGAATTCGTGTCCTATTTAAAGTGGTGTAACTCCTGTTTAGGTTAAGATTATAGGTTTTCCGACAAAGTCAGTTTCACTTGATTTTCGGAGAAGCTGAAATGAACTATTGATTTGTAAATTGTTGCGCGAAAACCCGGTTATCTCCTAAACGGGTGATCCGATTGACTTCAAATTTGTTGTGAAATACTGGTATTGATCCCCTCTTTAAAGTGGTATAACTCCTGTTTAGATTAAGATTATAGGTTTTCCGAAAAAGTCAGTTTCAGTTGTGTTTCGGAGAAGCTGAAATAAACTATTCTTCATTAATCATATCGAAGAGAGATTTAATAAAATTGAAGACTTCATTTTTAAATGTTCTAATCAAAATGCTAAAGTAAATACTGTAAAAAAACAAAAACTTGAACTACCTGTAATTAAATTATCTTAATATAAATAAATTCAAATTTGTTTTAAAATATTGGTAGTGATCTCCTCTTTAAAGTGGTATAACTCCTGTTTAGATTAAAATTATAGGTTTTCCGAAAAAGTCAGTTTCAGTTGATTTTCGGAGAAGCTGAAATGTACTATAGATTTGTAAATTGTTGCGCGAAAACCCGGTTATCTCCTAAACGGGTGATCCGATTGACTTCAAATTTGTTGTGAAATGTTGGTATTGATCCCCTCTTTAAAGTGGTATACCTCCTGTTTAGGTTAAGATTATAGGTTTTCCGAAAAAGTCAGTTTCACTTGATTTTTGGAGAAGCTGAAATGAACTATTGATTTGTAAATTGTTGCGCGAAAACCCGGTTATCTCCTAAAAGGGGGATCCGATTGACTTCAAATTTGTTGTGAAATGTTGGTACTGATCTCCTCTTTAAAGTGGTATAACTCCTGTTTAGATTAAGATTATAGGTTTTCCGAAAAAGCCAGTCCCAGTTGATTTTCGGAGAAGCTGAAATGAACTATTGATTTGTAAATTGTTGCGTGAGAACCCGGTTATCTCCTAAACGGATAATACGATTGCCTTCAAATGTGTTTTAAAATATTGGTAGTGATCTCCTCTTTAAAGTGGTATAACTCCTGTTTAGATTAAGATTATAGGTTTTTCGAAAAAGTCAGTTTCAGCTGATTTTCGGAGAAGCTGAAATGAACAATTGATTTGTAAATTGTTGCGCGAAAGCCCGTTTATCTCCTAAAAAGGTGATCCGATTGACTTCAAATTTGTTGTGAAATGTTGGAATTGATCTCCTCTTTAAAGTGGTATAACTCCTGTTTAGATTAAGATTATAGGTTTTCCGAAAAAGTCAGTTTCATTTGATTTTCGGAGAAGCTGAAATGAACTATTGATTTGTAAATTGTTGTGCGAGAACCCGGTTATCTCCTAAACGGATAATACGATTGACTTCAAATTTGTTTTAAAATATTGGTAGTGATCTCCTCTTTAAAGTGGAATAACTCCTGTTTAGATTAAGATTATAGGGTTTTTCGAAAAAGTCAGTTTCAGTTGATTTTCGGAGAAGCTGAAATGAACTATTGATTTGTAAATTGTTGCGCAACAACCCGGTTATCTCCAAAACGGTTGATCCGATTGACTTCAGATTTGTTGTAAAATGTTGGTATTGATCCTCTCTTTAAAGTGGTATACCTCCTGTTTGGGTTAAGATTATAGGTTTTCCGAAAAAGTCAGTTTCAGTAAATTTTCGGAGAAGCTGAATGAACTATTGATTTGTAAATTGTTGCGCGTAAACCCGGTTATCTCCTAAACGGGTGATCCGATTGACTTCATATTTATTGTGAAATGTTGGTATTGATCCCCTCTTTAAAGTGGTATACCTCCTGTTTAGGTTAAGATTATAGGTTTTCCGGAAAAGTCAGTTTCTGTTGGTTTTCGGAGAAGCTGAAATGAACTATTGATTTGTAAATTGTTGCGCGAAAGCCCGGGTATCTCCTAAACGGGTGATCCCATTGACTTCAAATTTGTTGTGAAATGTTGGAATTGATCTCCTCTTTAAAGTGGTATAACTCCTGTTTAGATTAAAATTATAGGTTTTCCGAAAAAGTCAGTTTCAATTGATTTTCGGAGAAGCTGAAATGTACTATAGATTTGTAAATTGTTGCGCGAAAACCCTGTTATCTCTTAAACGGGTGATCCAATTCACTTCAAATTTGTTGTAAAATATTGGTATTGATCCCCTCTTTAAAGTGGTATACCTCCTGTTTAAGTTTAGATTATACGTTTTCCGGAAAAGTCGGTTTCTCTTGGTTTTCGGAGAAGATGAAATGAACTATTTATTTGTAAATTGTTGCGCGAAAGCCCGGTTATCTCCTAAACGGGTGATTCGATTGACTTCAAATTTGTTGTGAAATGTTGGAATTGGTCTCCTCTTTAAAGTGGTATAACTCCTGTTTAGGTTAACATTATAGGTTGGAATTGATCTCCTCTTTAAAGTGGTATAACTCCTGTTTAGATTAAGATTATAGGTTTTCCGAAAAAGTCAGTTTCAGTTGTGTTTCGGAGAAGCTGAAATGAACTATTGATTTGTAAATTGTTGCGCGAAAACCAGTTTATCTCCTAAACGGGTGATCCGATTGACTTCAAATTTGTTGTGAAATATTGGTATTGATCTCCTCTTTAAAGTGGTTTAACTCCTGTTTAGATTAAGATTATAGGTTTTCCGAAAAAGTCAGTTTATGTTGGTCTTCGGAGAAGCTTAAATGAAAAATTGATTTGTAAATTGTTCAATTGATTTTCGGAGAAGCTGAAATGTACTATAGATTTGTAAATTGTTGCGCGAAAACCCTGTTATCTCTTAAACGGGTGATCCAATTGACTTCAAATTTGTTGTAAAATATTGGTATTGATCCCCTCTTTAAAGTGGTATACCTCCTGTTTAAGTTTAGATTATACGTTTTCCGGAAAAGTCGGTTTCTCTTGGTTTTCCGAGAAGATGAAATGAACTATTTATTTGTAAATTGTTGCGCGAAAGCCCGGTTATCTCCTAAACGGGTGATTCGATTGACTTCAAATTTGTTGTGAAATGTTGGAATTGGTCTCCTCTTTAAAGTGGTATAACTCCTGTTTAGGTTAACATTATAGGTTGGAATTGATCTCCTCTTTAAAGTGGTATAACTCCTGTTTAGATTAAGATTATAGGTTTTCCGAAAAAGTCAGTTTCAGTTGTGTTTCGGAGAAGCTGAAATGAACTATTGATTTGTAAATTGTTGCGCGAAAACCAGTTTATCTCCTAAACGGGTGATCCGATTGACTTCAAATTTGTTGTGAAATATTGGTATTGATCTCCTCTTTAAAGTGGTTTAACTCCTGTTTAGATTAAGGTTATAGGTTTTCCGAAAAAGTCAGTTTATGTTGGTCTTCGGAGAAGCTGAAATGAACTATGATTCGTAAATTGATCCCCTCTTTAAAGTGGTATACCTCCTGTTTAAGTTTAGATTATACGTTTTCCGGAAAAGTCAGTTTCTCTTGGTTTTCGGAGAAGATGAAATGAACTATTTATTTGTAAATTGTTGCGCGAAAACCCGGTTGTCTCCTAAACGGGTGATCCGATTGACTTCAAATTTGTTGTGAAATGTTGGAATTCGTCTCCTCTTTAAAGTGGTATAACTCCTGTTTCGGTGAAGATTATAGGTTTTCCGAAAAAGCTAGTTTCAGTTGATTTTCGGAGAAGCTGAAATGAACTATTGATTTGTAAATTGTTGCGCGAAAACCCTGTTATCTCTTAAACGGGTGATCCAATTGGCTTCAAATTTGTTGTAAAATATTGGTATTGATCTCCTCTTTTAAGTGGTATACCTTCTGTTTAGGTTAAGATTATAGGTTTTCCGGAAGAGTCAGTTTCTGTTGGTTTTCGGAGAAGCTTAAATGAAAAATTGATTTGTAAATTGTTGCGCGAAAACACAGTTATCTCCTAAACGGGTAATCCAATTGACTTCAAATCTGTTGTGAAATGTTGGTATTGATCTCCTCTTTAAAGGTGTATACCTCCTGTTTAGGTTAAGATTATAGGTTTTCCGAAAAAGTTAGTTTATGTTGGTCTTCGGAGAAGCTGAAATGAACTACTGATTCGTAAATTGATCCCCTCTTTAAAGTGGTATACCTCCTGTTTAAGTTTAGATTATACGTTTTCCGGAAAAGTCAGTTTCTCTTGGTTTTCGGAGAAGATGAAATGAACTATTTATTTGTAAATTGTTGCGCGAAAGCCCGGTTATCTCCTAAACGGGTGATCCAATTGACTTCAAGTTTGTTGTAAAATGTTGGTATTGATCTCCTCTTTAAAGTGGTATACCTCCTGTTTAGGTTAAGATTATAGGTTTTCCGAAAAAGTTAGTTTATGTTGGTTTTCAGAGAAGCTGAAATGAACTATTGATTCGTAAATTGTTGCGTGAAAACCCGGTTATCTCTTAAACGGGTGATCAAATTTGTTGTGAAATGTTGGTACTGATCCCCTCTTTAAAGTGGTATACCACCTGTTTAGGTTGAGAATATAAGTTTTTCGGAAAAGTCAGTTTCAGTTGATTTTCGGAGAAGCTGAATGAACTATTGATTTGTAAATTGTTGCGCGGAAACCCGGTTATCTCATAAACGGGTGATCCGATTGACTTCATATTTGTTGTGAAATGTTGGTATTGATACCCTCTTTAAAGTGGTATACCTCCTGTTTAAGTTTAGATTATACGTTTTCCGGAAAAGTCAGTTTCTCTTGGTTTTCGGAGAAGATGAAATGAACAATTTATTTGTAAATTGTTGCGCGAAAGCCCGGTTATCTCCTAAACGGTTGATTCGATTGACTTCAAATTTGTTGTGAATTGTTGGAATTGGTCTCCTCTTTAAAGTGGTATAACTCCTGTTTAGGTTAACATTATAGGTTGGAATTGATCTCCTCTTTAAAGTGGTATAACTCCTGTTTAGATTAAGATTATAGGTTTTCCGAAAAAGTCAGTTTCAGTTGTGTTTCGGAGAAGCCGAAATGAACTATTGATTTGTAAATTGTTGCGCGAAAACCAGTTTATCTCCTAAACGGGTGATCCGATTGACTTCAAATTTGTTGTGAAATATTGGTATTGATCTCCTCTTTAAAGTGTTTTAACTCCTGTTTAGATTAAGATTATAGGTTTTCCGAAAAAGTCAGTTTCATTTGATTTTCGGAGAAGCTGAAATGAACTATTGATTTGTAAATTGTTGTGCGAGAACCCGGTTATCTCCTAAACGGATAATACGATTGACTTCAAATTTGTTTTAAAATATTGGTAGTGATCTCCTCTTTAAAGTGGTATAACTCCTGTTTAGATTAAGATTATAGGGTTTTTCGAAAAAGTCAGTTTCAGTTGAATTTCGGAGAAGCTGAAATGAACTATTGATTTGTAAATTGTTGCGCAAAAACCCGGTTATCTCCTAAACGGTTAATCCGATTGACTTCAGATTTGTTGTAAAATGTTGGTATTGATCCTCTCTTTAAAGTGGTATACCTCCTGTTTGGGTTAAGATTATAGGTTTTCCGAAAAAGTCAGTTTCAGTAAATTTTCGGAGAAGCTGAATGAACTATTGATTTGTAAATTGTTGCGCGTAAACCCGGTTATCTCCTAAACGGGTGATCCGATTGACTTCATATTTATTGTGAAATGTTGGTATTGATCCCCTCTTTAAAGTGGTATACCTCCTGTTTAGGTTAAGATTATAGGTTTTCCGGAAAAGTCAGTTTCTGTTTGTTTTCGGAGAAGCTGAAATGAACTATTGATTTGTAAATTGTTGCGCGAAAGCCCGGTTATCTCCTAAACGGGTGATCCGATTGACTTCAAATTTGTTGTGAAATGTTGGAATTGATCTCCTCTTTAAAGTGGTATAACTCCTGTTTAGATTAAGATTATAGGTTTTCCGAAAAAGTCAGTTTCAGTTGTGTTTCGGAGAAGCTGAAATGAACTATTGATTTGTAAATTGTTGCGCGAAAACCAGTTTATCTCCTAAACGGGTGATCCGATTGACTTCAAATTTGTTGTGAAATATTGGTATTGATCTCCTCTTTAAAGTGTTTTAACTCCTGTTTAGATTAAGATTATAGGTTTTCCGAAAAAGTCAGTTTCATTTGATTTTCGGAGAAGCTGAAATGAACTATTGATTTGTAAATTGTTGCGCAAAAACCCGGTTATCTCCTAAACGGTTAATCCGATTGACTTCAGATTTGTTGTAAAATGTTGGTATTGATCCTCTCTTTAAAGTGGTATACCTCCTGTTTGGGTTAAGATTATAGGTTTTCCGAAAAAGTCAGTTTCAGTAAATTTTCGGAGAAGCTGAATGAACTATTGATTTGTAAATTGTTGCGCGTAAACCCGGTTATCTCCTAAACGGGTGATCCGATTGACTTCATATTTATTGTGAAATGTTGGTATTGATCCCCTCTTTAAAGTGGTATACCTCCTGTTTAGGTTAAGATTATAGGTTTTCCGGAAAAGTCAGTTTCTGTTTGTTTTCGGAGAAGCTGAAATGAACTATTGATTTGTAAATTGTTGCGCAAAAACCCGGTTATCTCCTAAACGGTTAATCCGATTGACTTCAGATTTGTTGTAAAATGTTGGTATTGATCCTCTCTTTAAAGTGGTATACCTCCTGTTTGGGTTAAGATTATAGGTTTTCCGAAAAAGTCAGTTTCAGTAAATTTTCGGAGAAGCTGAATGAACTATTGATTTGTAAATTGTTGCGCGAAAACCCTGTTATCTCTTAAACGGGTGATCCAATTGACTTCAAATTTGTTGTAAAATATTGGTATTGATCTCCTCTTTTAAGTGGTATACCTTCTGTTTAGGTTAAGATTATAGGTTTTCCGGAAGAGTCAGTTTCTGTTGGTTTTCGGAGAAGCTTAAATGAAAAATTGATTTGTAAATTGTTGCGCGAAAACACAGTTATCTCCTAAACGGGTAATCCGATTGACTTCAAATCTGTTGTGAAATGTTGGTATTGATCTCCTCTTTAAAGTGGTATACCTCCTGTTTAGGTTAAGATTATAGGTTTTCCGAAAAAGTTAGTTTATGTTGGTCTTCGGAGAAGCTGAAATGAACTATTGATTCGTAAATTGATCCCCTCTTTAAAGTGGTATACCTCCTGTTTAAGTTTAGATTATACGTTTTCCGGAAAAGTCAGTTTCTCTTGGTTTTCGGAGAAGATGAAATGAACTATTTATTTGTAAATTGTTGCGCGAAAGCCCGGTTATCTCCTAAACGGGTGATCCAATTGACTTCAAATTTGTTGTAAAATGTTGGTATTGATCTCCTCTTTAAAGTGGTATACCTCCTGTTTAGGTTAAGATTATAGGTTTTCCGAAAAAGTTAGTTTATATTGGTTTTCAGAGAAGCTGAAATGAACTATTGATTTGTAAATTGTTGCGTGAAAACCCGGTTATCTCTTAAACGGGTGATCAAATTTGTTGTGAAATGTTGGTACTGATCCCCTCTTTAAAGTGGTATACCACCTGTTTAGGTTGAGAATATAAGTTTTTCGGAAAAGTCAGTTTCAGTTGATTTTCGGAGAAGCTGAATGAACTATTGATTTGTAAATTGTTGCGCGGAAACCCGGTTATCTCATAAACGGGTGATCCGATTGACTTCATATTTGTTGTGAAATGTTGGTATTGATACCCTCTTTAAATTGGTTTACCTCCTGTTTAAGTTTAGATTATACGTTTTCCGGAAAAGTCAGTTTCTCTTGGTTTTCGGAGAAGATGAAATGAACAATTTATTTGTAAATTGTTGCGCGAAAGCCCGGTTATCTCCTAAACGGGTGATTCGATTGACTTCAAATTTGTTGTGAAATGTTGGAATTGGTCTCCTCTTTAAAGTGGTATAACTCCTGTTTAGGTTAACATTATAGGTTGGAATTGATCTCCTCTTTAAAGTGGTATAACTCCTGTTTAGATTAAGATTATAGGTTTTCCGAAAAAGTCAGTTTCAGTTGCGTTTCGGAGAAGCTGAAATGAACTATTGATTTGTAAATTGTTGCGCGAAAACCAGTTTATCTCCTAAACGGGTGATCCGATTGACTTCAAATTTGTTGTGAAATATTGGTATTGATCTCCTCTTTAAAGTGGTTTAACTCCTGTTTAGATTAAGATTATAGGTTTTCCGAGAAAGTCAGTTTATATTGGTCTTCGGAGAAGCTGAAATGAACTATTGATTCGTAAATTGATCCCCTCTTTAAAGTGGTTTAAGTTTAGATTATACGTTTTCCGGAAAAGTCAGTTTCTCTTGGTTTTCGGAGAAGATGAAATGAACTATTTATTTGTAAATTGTTGCGCGAAAACCCGGTTGTCTCCTAAACGGGTGATCCGATTGACTTCAGATTTGTTGTGAAATGTTGGAATTCGTCTCCTCTTTAAAGTGGTATAACTCCTGTTTCGGTGAAGATTATAGGTTTTCCGAAAAAGCTAGTTTCAGTTGATTTTCGGAGAAGCTGAAATGAACTATTGATTTGTAAATTGTTGCGCGAAAACCCGGTTATCTCCTAAACGGGTGATCCGATTGACTTCTAATTTGTTGTGAAATGTTGGAATTCGTGTCCTATTTAAAGTGGTGTAACTCCTGTTTAGGTTAAGATTATAGGTTTTCCGACAAAGTCAGTTTCACTTGATTTTCGGAGAAGCTGAAATGAACTATTGATTTGTAAATTGTTGCGCGAAAACCCGGTTATCTCCTAAACGGGTGATCCGATTGACTTCAAATTTGTTGTGAAATGTTGGTATTGATTCCCTCTTTAAATTGGTATACCTCCTGTTTAGGTTAAGATTATAGGTTTTTCGAAAAAGTCAATTTCTGTTGGTTTTCGAGAAGCTGATGAACTACTGATTTGCAAATTGTTGCGCGAAAACCCGGTTATCTCCTAAACGGGTGATCCGATTGACTTCAAATTTGTTGTGAAATACTGGTATTGATCCCCTCTTTAAAGTGGTATAACTCCTGTTTAGATTAAGATTATAGGTTTTCCGAAAAAGTCAGTTTCAGTTGTGTTTCGGAGAAGCTGAAATAAACTATTCTTCATTAATCATATCGAAGAGAGATTTAATAAAATTGAAGACTTCATTTTTAAATGTTCTAATCAAAATGCTAAAGTAAATACTGTAAAAAAACAAAAACTTGAACTACCTGTAATTAAATTATCTTAATATAAATAAATTCAAATTTGTTTTAAAATATTGGTAGTGATCTCCTCTTTAAAGTGGTATAACTCCTGTTTAGATTAAAATTATAGGTTTTCCGAAAAAGTCAGTTTCAGTTGATTTTCGGAGAAGCTGAAATGTACTATAGATTTGTAAATTGTTGCGCGAAAACCCGGTTATCTCCTAAACGGGTGATCCGATTGACTTCAAATTTGTTGTGAAATGTTGGTATTGATCCCCTCTTTAAAGTGGTATACCTCCTGTTTAGGTTAAGATTATAGGTTTTCCGAAAAAGTCAGTTTCACTTGATTTTTGGAGAAGCTGAAATGAACTATTGATTTGTAAATTGTTGCGCGAAAACCCGGTTATCTCCTAAAAGGGGGATCCGATTGACTTCAAATTTGTTGTGAAATGTTGGTACTGATCTCCTCTTTAAAGTGGTATAACTCCTGTTTAGATTAAGATTATAGGTTTTCCGAAAAAGCCAGTTCCAGTTGATTTTCGGAGAAGCTGAAATGAACTATTGATTTGTAAATTGTTGCGTGAGAACCCGGTTATCTCCTAAACGGATAATACGATTGCCTTCAAATGTGTTTTAAAATATTGGTAGTGATCTCCTCTTTAAAGTGGTATAACTCCTGTTTAGATTAAGATTATAGGTTTTTCGAAAAAGTCAGTTTCAGCTGATTTTCGGAGAAGCTGAAATGAACAATTGATTTGTAAATTGTTGCGCGAAAGCCCGTTTATCTCCTAAAAAGGTGATCCGATTGACTTCAAATTTGTTGTGAAATGTTGGAATTGATCTCCTCCTTCAAGTGGTATAACTCCTGTTTAGATTAAGATTATAGGTTTTCCGAAAAAGTCAGTTTCAGTTGATTTTCGGAGAAGCTGAAATGAACTATTGATTTGTAAATTGTTGCGCGAAAGCCCGTTTATCTCCTAAAACGGTGATCCGATTGACTTCAAATTTGTTGTGAAATGTTGGAATTGATCTCCTCTTTAAAGTGGTATAACTCCGTTTAGATTAAGATTATAGGTTTTCCGAAAAAGTCAGTTTCATTTGATTTTCGGAGAAGCTGAAATGAACTATTGATTTGTAAATTGTTGTGCGAGAACCCGGTTATCTCCTAAACGGATAATACGATTGACTTCAAATTTGTTTTAAAATATTGGTAGTGATCTCCTCTTTAAAGTGGAATAACTCCTGTTTAGATTAAGATTATAGGGTTTTTCGAAAAAGTCAGTTTCAGTTGATTTTCGGAGAAGCTGAAATGAACTATTGATTTGTAAATTGTTGCGCAAAAACCCGGTTATCTCCTAAACGGTTGATCCGATTGACTTCAGATTTGTTGTAAAATGTTGGTATTGATCCTCTCTTTAAAGTGGTATACCTCCTGTTTGGGTTAAGATTATAGGTTTTCCGAAAAAGTCAGTTTCAGTAAATTTTCGGAGAAGCTGAATGAACTATTGATTTGTAAATTGTTGCGCGTAAACCCGGTTATCTCCTAAACGGGTGATCCGATTGACTTCATATTTATTGTGAAATGTTGGTATTGATCCCCTCTTTAAAGTGGTATACCTCCTGTTTAGGTTAAGATTATAGGTTTTCCGGAAAAGTCAGTTTCTGTTGGTTTTCGGAGAAGCTGAAATGAACTATTGATTTGTAAATTGTTGCGCGAAAGCCCGGGTATCTCCTAAACGGGTGATCCGATTGACTTCAAATTTGTTGTGAAATGTTGGAATTGATCTCCTCTTTAAAGTGGTATAACTCCTGTTTAGATTAAAATTATAGGTTTTCCGAAAAAGTCAGTTTCAATTGATTTTCGGAGAAGCTGAAATGTACTATAGATTTGTAAATTGTTGCGCGAAAACCCTGTTATCTCTTAAACGGGTGATCCAATTGACTTCAAATTTGTTGTAAAATATTGGTATTGATCCCCTCTTTAAAGTGGTATACCTCCTGTTTAAGTTTAGATTATACGTTTTCCGGAAAAGTCGGTTTCTCTTGGTTTTCGGAGAAGATGAAATGAACTATTTATTTGTAAATTGTTGCGCGAAAGCCCGGTTATCTCCTAAACGGGTGATTCGATTGACTTCAAATTTGTTGTGAAATGTTGGAATTGGTCTCCTCTTTAAAGTGGTATAACTCCTGTTTAGGTTAACATTATAGGTTGGAATTGATCTCCTCTTTAAAGTGGTATAACTCCTGTTTAGATTAAGATTATAGGTTTTCCGAAAAAGTCAGTTTCAGTTGTGTTTCGGAGAAGCTGAAATGAACTATTGATTTGTAAATTGTTGCGCGAAAACCAGTTTATCTCCTAAACGGGTGATCCGATTGACTTCAAATTTGTTGTGAAATATTGGTATTGATCTCCTCTTTAAAGTGGTTTAACTCCTGTTTAGATTAAGATTATAGGTTTTCCGAAAAAGTCAGTTTATGTTGGTCTTCGGAGAAGCTGAAATGAACTATGATTCGTAAATTGATCCCCTCTTTAAAGTGGTATACCTCCTGTTTAAGTTTAGATTATACGTTTTCCGGAAAAGTCAGTTTCTCTTGGTTTTCGGAGAAGATGAAATGAACTATTTATTTGTAAATTGTTGCGCGAAAACCCGGTTGTCTCCTAAACGGGTGATCCGATTGACTTCAAATTTGTTGTGAAATGTTGGAATTCGTCTCCTCTTTAAAGTGGTATAACTCCTGTTTCGGTGAAGATTATAGGTTTTCCGAAAAAGCTAGTTTCAGTTGATTTTCGGAGAAGCTGAAATGAACTATTGATTTGTAAATTGTTGCGCGAAAACCCTGTTATCTCTTAAACGGGTGATCCAATTGGCTTCAAATTTGTTGTAAAATATTAGTATTGATCTCCTCTTTTAAGTGGTATACCTTCTGTTTAGGTTAAGATTATAGGTTTTCCGGAAGAGTCAGTTTCTGTTGGTTTTCGGAGAAGCTTAAATGAAAAATTGATTTGTAAATTGTTGCGCGTAAACACAGTTATCTCCTAAACGGGTAATCCAATTGACTTCAAATCTGTTGTGAAATGTTGGTATTGATCTCCTCTTTAAAGGTGTATACCTCCTGTTTAGGTTAAGATTATAGGTTTTCCGAAAAAGTTAGTTTATGTTGGTCTTCGGAGAAGCTGAAATGAACTATTGATTCGTAAATTGATCCCCTCTTTAAAGTGGTATACCTCCTGTTTAAGTTTAGATTATACGTTTTCCGGAAAAGTCAGTTTCTCTTGGTTTTCGGAGAAGATGAAATGAACTATTTATTTGTAAATTGTTGCGCGAAAGCCCGGTTATCTCCTAAACGGGTGATTCGATTGACTTCAAATTTGTTGTGAATTGTTGGAATTGGTCTCCTCTTTAAAGTGGTATAACTCCTGTTTAGGTTAACATTATAGGTTGGAATTGATCTCCTCTTTAAAGTGGTATAACTCCTGTTTAGATTAAGATTATAGGTTTTCCGAAAAAGTCAGTTTCAGTTGTGTTTCGGAGAAGCTGAAATGAACTATTGATTTGTAAATTGTTGCGCGAAAACCAGTTTATCTCCTAAACGGGTGATCCGATTGACTTCAAATTTGTTGTGAAATATTGGTATTGATCTCCTCTTTAAAGTGGTTTAACTCCTGTTTAGATTAAGATTATAGGTTTTCCGAGAAAGTCAGTTTATATTGGTCTTCGGAGAAGCTGAAATGAACTATTGATTCGTAAATTGATCCCCTCTTTAAAGTGGTTTAAGTTTAGATTATACGTTTTCCGGAAAAGTCAGTTTCTCTTGGTTTTCGGAGAAGATAAAATGAACTATTTATTTGTAAATTGTTGCGCGAAAACCCGGTTGTCTCCTAAGCGGGTGATCCGATTGACTTCAGATTTGTTGTGAAATGTTGGAATTCGTCTCCTCTTTAAAGTGGTATAACTCCTGTTTCGGTGAAGATTATAGGTTTTCCGAAAAAGCTAGTTTCAGTTGATTTTCGGAGAAGCTGAAGTGAACTATTGATTTGTAAATTGTTGCGCGAAAACCCGGTTATCTCCTAAACGGGTGATCCAATTGACTTCAAATTTGTTGTAAAATGTTGGTATTGATCTCCTCTTTAAAGTGGTATACCTCCTGTTTAGGTTAAGATTATAGGTTTTCCGAAAAAGTTAGTTTATATTGGTTTTCAGAGAAGCTGAAATGAACTATTGATTTGTAAATTGTTGCGTGAAAACCCGGTTATCTCTTAAACGGGTGATCAAATTTGTTGTGAAATGTTGGTACTGATCCCCTCTTTAAAGTGGTATACCACCTGTTTAGATTGAGAATATAAGTTTTTCGGAAAAGTCAGTTTCAGTTGATTTTCGGAGAAGCTGAATGAACTATTGATTTGTAAATTGTTGCGCGGAAACCCGGTTATCTCATAAACGGGTGATCCGATTGACTTCATATTTGTTGTGAAATGTTGGTATTGATACCCTCTTTAAATTGGTATACCTCCTGTTTAAGTTTAGATTATACGTTTTCCGGAAAAGTCAGTTTCTCTTGGTTTTCGGAGAAGATGAAATGAACAATTTATTTGTAAATTGTTGCGCGAAAGCCCGGTTATCTCCTAAACGGGTGATTCGATTGACTTCAAATTTGTTGTGAAATGTTGGAATTGGTCTCCTCTTTAAAGTGGTATAACTCCTGTTTAGGTTAACATTATAGGTTGGAATTGATCTCCTCTTTAAAGTGGTATAACTCCTGTTTAGATTAAGATTATAGGTTTTCCGAAAAAGTCAGTTTCAGTTGCGTTTCGGAGAAGCTGAAATGAACTATTGATTTGTAAATTGTTGCGCGAAAACCAGTTTATCTCCTAAACGGGTGATCCGATTGACTTCAAATTTGTTGTGAAATATTGGTATTGATCTCCTCTTTAAAGTGGTTTAACTCCTGTTTAGATTAAGATTATAGGTTTTCCGAGAAAGTCAGTTTATATTGGTCTTCGGAGAAGCTGAAATGAACTATTGATTCGTAAATTGATCCCCTCTTTAAAGTGGTTTAAGTTTAGATTATACGTTTTCCGGAAAAGTCAGTTTCTCTTGGTTTTCGGAGAAGATGAAATGAACTATTTATTTGTAAATTGTTGCGCGAAAACCCGGTTGTCTCCTAAACGGGTGATCCGATTGACTTCAGATTTGTTGTGAAATGTTGGAATTCGTCTCCTCTTTAAAGTGGTATAACTCCTGTTTCGGTGAAGATTATAGGTTTTCCGAAAAAGCTAGTTTCAGTTGATTTTCGGAGAAGCTGAAATGAACTATTGATTTGTAAATTGTTGCGCGAAAACCCGGTTATCTCCTAAACGGGTGATCCGATTGACTTCAAATTTGTTGTGAAATGTTGGAATTCGTGTCCTATTTAAAGTGGTGTAACTCCTGTTTAGGTTAAGATTATAGGTTTTCCGACAAAGTCAGTTTCACTTGATTTTCGGAGAAGCTGAAATGAACTATTGATTTGTAAATTGTTGCGCGAAAACCCGGTTATCTCCTAAACGGGTGATCCGATTGACTTCAAATTTGTTGTGAAATACTGGTATTGATCCCCTCTTTAAAGTGGTATAACTCCTGTTTAGATTAAGATTATAGGTTTTCCGAAAAAGTCAGTTTCAGTTGTGTTTCGGAGAAGCTGAAATAAACTATTCTTCATTAATCATATCGAAGAGAGATTTAATAAAATTGAAGACTTCATTTTTAAATGTTCTAATCAAAATGCTAAAGTAAATACTGTAAAAAAACAAAAACTTGAACTACCTGTAATTAAATTATCTTAATATAAATAAATTCAAATTTGTTTTAAAATATTGGTAGTGATCTCCTCTTTAAAGTGGTATAACTCCTGTTTAGATTAAAATTATAGGTTTTCCGAAAAAGTCAGTTTCAGTTGATTTTCGGAGAAGCTGAAATGTACTATAGATTTGTAAATTGTTGCGCGAAAACCCGGTTATCTCCTAAACGGGTGATCCGATTGACTTCAAATTTGTTGTGAAATGTTGGTATTGATCCCCTCTTTAAAGTGGTATACCTCCTGTTTAGGTTAAGATTATAGGTTTTCCGAAAAAGTCAGTTTCACTTGATTTTTGGAGAAGCTGAAATGAACTATTGATTTGTAAATTGTTGCGCGAAAGCCCGTTTATCTCCTAAAACGGTGATCCGATTGACTTCAAATTTGTTGTGAAATGTTGGAATTGATCTCCTCCTTCAAGTGGTATAACTCCTGTTTAGATTAAGATTATAGGTTTTCCGAAAAAGTCAGTTTCAGTTGATTTTCGGAGAAGCTGAAATGAACTATTGATTTGTAAATTGTTGCGCGAAAGCCCGTTTATCTCCTAAAACGGTGATCCGATTGACTTCAAATTTGTTGTGAAATGTTGGAATTGATCTCCTCTTTAAAGTGGTATAACTCCTGTTTAGATTAAGATTATAGGTTTTCCGAAAAAGTCAGTTTCATTTGATTTTCGGAGAAGCTGAAATGAACTATTGATTTGTAAATTGTTGTGCGAGAACCCGGTTATCTCCTAAACGGATAATACGATTGACTTCAAATTTGTTTTAAAATATTGGTAGTGATCTCCTCTTTAAAGTGGAATAACTCCTGTTTAGATTAAGATTATAGGGTTTTTCGAAAAAGTCAGTTTCAGTTGATTTTCGAAGAAGCTGAAATGAACTATTGATTTGTAAATTGTTGCGCAAAAACCCGGTTATCTCCTAAACGGTTGATCCGATTGACTTCAGATTTGTTGTAAAATGTTGGTATTGATCCTCTCTTTAAAGTGGTATACCTCCTGTTTGGGTTAAGATTATAGGTTTTCCGAAAAAGTCAGTTTCAGTAAATTTTCGGAGAAGCTGAATGAACTATTGATTTGTAAATTGTTGCGCGTAAACCCGGTTATCTCCTAAACGGGTGATCCGATTGACTTCATATTTATTGTGAAATGTTGGTATTGATCCCCTCTTTAAAGTGGTATACCTCCTGTTTAGGTTAAGATTATAGGTTTTCCGGAAAAGTCAGTTTCTGTTGGTTTTCGGAGAAGCTGAAATGAACTATTGATTTGTAAATTGTTGCGCGAAAGCCCGGGTATCTCCTAAACGGGTGATCCCATTGACTTCAAATTTGTTGTGAAATGTTGGAATTGATCTCCTCTTTAAAGTGGTATAACTCCTGTTTAGATTAAAATTATAGGTTTTCCGAAAAAGTCAGTTTCAATTGATTTTCGGAGAAGCTGAAATGTACTATAGATTTGTAAATTGTTGCGCGAAAACCCTGTTATCTCTTAAACGGGTGATCCAATTCACTTCAAATTTGTTGTAAAATATTGGTATTGATCCCCTCTTTAAAGTGGTATACCTCCTGTTTAAGTTTAGATTATACGTTTTCCGGAAAAGTCGGTTTCTCTTGGTTTTCGGAGAAGATGAAATGAACTATTTATTTGTAAATTGTTGCGCGAAAGCCCGGTTATCTCCTAAACGGGTGATTCGATTGACTTCAAATTTGTTGTGAAATGTTGGAATTGGTCTCCTCTTTAAAGTGGTATAACTCCTGTTTAGGTTAACATTATAGGTTGGAATTGATCTCCTCTTTAAAGTGGTATAACTCCTGTTTAGATTAAGATTATAGGTTTTCCGAAAAAGTCAGTTTCAGTTGTGTTTCGGAGAAGCTGAAATGAACTATTGATTTGTAAATTGTTGCGCGAAAACCAGTTTATCTCCTAAACGGGTGATCCGATTGACTTCAAATTTGTTGTGAAATATTGGTATTGATCTCCTCTTTAAAGTGGTTTAACTCCTGTTTAGATTAAGATTATAGGTTTTCCGAAAAAGTCAGTTTATGTTGGTCTTCGGAGAAGCTGAAATGAACTATGATTCGTAAATTGATCCCCTCTTTAAAGTGGTATACCTCCTGTTTAAGTTTAGATTATACGTTTTCCAGAAAAGTCAGTTTCTCTTGGTTTTCGGAGAAGATGAAATGAACTATTTATTTGTAAATTGTTGCGCGAAAACCCGGTTGTCTCCTAAACGGGTGATCCGATTGACTTCAAATTTGTTGTGAAATGTTGGAATTCGTCTCCTCTTTAAAGTGGTATAACTCCTGTTTCGGTGAAGATTATAGGTTTTCCGAAAAAGCTAGTTTCAGTTGATTTTCGGAGAAGCTGAAATGAACTATTGATTTGTAAATTGTTGCGCGAAAACCCTGTTATCTCTTAAACGGGTGATCCAATTGGCTTCAAATTTGTTGTAAAATATTGGTATTGATCTCCTCTTTTAAGTGGTATACCTTCTGTTTAGGTTAAGATTATAGGTTTTCCGGAAGAGTCAGTTTCTGTTGGTTTTCGGAGAAGCTTAAATGAAAAATTGATTTGTAAATTGTTCAATTGATTTTCGGAGAAGCTGAAATGTACTATAGATTTGTAAATTGTTGCGCGAAAACCCTGTTATCTCTTAAACGGGTGATCCAATTGACTTCAAATTTGTTGTAAAATATTGGTATTGATCCCCTCTTTAAAGTGGTATACCTCCTGTTTAAGTTTAGATTATACGTTTTCCGGAAAAGTCGGTTTCTCTTGGTTTTCGGAGAAGATGAAATGAACTATTTATTTGTAAATTGTTGCGCGAAAGCCCGGTTATCTCCTAAACGGGTGATTCGATTGACTTCAAATTTGTTGTGAAATGTTGGAATTGGTCTCCTCTTTAAAGTGGTATAACTCCTGTTTAGGTTAACATTATAGGTTGGAATTGATCTCCTCTTTAAAGTGGTATAACTCCTGTTTAGATTAAGATTATAGGTTTTCCGAAAAAGTCAGTTTCAGTTGTGTTTCGGAGAAGCTGAAATGAACTATTGATTTGTAAATTGTTGCGCGAAAACCAGTTTATCTCCTAAACGGGTGATCCGATTGACTTCAAATTTGTTGTGAAATATTGGTATTGATCTCCTCTTTAAAGTGGTTTAACTCCTGTTTAGATTAAGATTATAGGTTTTCCGAAAAAGTCAGTTTATGTTGGTCTTCGGAGAAGCTGAAATGAACTATGATTCGTAAATTGATCCCCTCTTTAAAGTGGTATACCTCCTGTTTAAGTTTAGATTATACGTTTTCCGGAAAAGTCAGTTTCTCTTGGTTTTCGGAGAAGATGAAATGAACTATTTATTTGTAAATTGTTGCGCGAAAACCCGGTTGTCTCCTAAACGGGTGATCCGATTGACTTCAAATTTGTTGTGAAATGTTGGAATTCGTCTCCTCTTTAAAGTGGTATAACTCCTGTTTCGGTGAAGATTATAGGTTTTCCGAAAAAGCTAGTTTCAGTTGATTTTCGGAGAAGCTGAAATGAACTATTGATTTGTAAATTGTTGCGCGAAAACCCTGTTATCTCTTAAACGGGTGATCCAATTGGCTTCAAATTTGTTGTAAAATATTGGTATTGATCTCCTCTTTTAAGTGGTATACCTTCTGTTTAGGTTAAGATTATAGGTTTTCCGGAAGAGTCAGTTTCTGTTGGTTTTCGGAGAAGCTTAAATGAAAAATTGATTTGTAAATTGTTGCGCGAAAACACAGTTATCTCCTAAACGGGTAATCAAATTTGTTGTGAAATGTTGGTACTGATCCCCTCTTATACCACCTGTTTAGGTTGAGAATATAAGTTTTTCGGAAAAGTCAGTTTCAGTTGATTTTCGGAGAAGCTGAATGAACTATTGATTTGTAAATTGTTGCGCGGAAACCCGGTTATCTCATAAACGGGTGATCCGATTGACTTCATATTTGTTGTGAAATGTTGGTATTGATACCCTCTTTAAAGTGGTATACCTCCTGTTTAAGTTTAGATTATACGTTTTCCGGAAAAGTCAGTTTCTCTTGGTTTGCGGAGAAGATGAAATGAACAATTTATTTGTAAATTGTTGCGCGAAAGCCCGGTTATCTCCTAAACGGGTGATTCGATTGACTTCAAATTTGTTGTGAATTGTTGGAATTGGTCTCCTCTTTAAAGTGGTATAACTCCTGTTTAGGTTAACATTATAGGTTGGAATTGATCTCCTCTTTAAAGTGGTATAACTCCTGTTTAGATTAAGATTATAAGTTTTCCGAAAAAGTCAGTTTCAGTTGTGTTTCGGAGAAGCTGAAATGAACTATTGATTTGTAAATTGTTGCGCGAAAACCAGTTTATCTCCTAAACGGGTGATCCGATTGACTTCAAATTTGTTGTGAAATATTGGTATTGATCTCCTCTTTAAAGTGGTTTAACTCCTGTTTAGATTAAGATTATAGGTTTTCCGAGAAAGTCAGTTTATATTGGTCTTCGGAGAAGCTGAAATGAACTATTGATTCGTAAATTGATCCCCTCTTTAAAGTGGTTTAAGTTTAGATTATACGTTTTCCGGAAAAGTCAGTTTCTCTTGGTTTTAGGAGAAGATAAAATGAACTATTTATTTGTAAATTGTTGCGCGAAAACCCGGTTGTCTCCTAAGCGGGTGATCCGATTGACTTCAGATTTGTTGTGAAATGTTGGAATTCGTCTCCTCTTTAAAGTGGTATAACTCCTGTTTCGGTGAAGATTATAGGTTTTCCGAAAAAGCTAGTTTCAGTTGATTTTCGGAGAAGCTGAAATGAACTATTGATTTGTAAATTGTTGCGCGAAAACCCGGTTATCTCCTAAACGGGTGATCCGATTGACTTCAAATTTGTTGTGAAATGTTGGAATTCGTGTCCTCTTTAAAGTGGTTTAACTCCTGTTTAGGTTAAGATTATAGGTTTTCCGACATAGTCAGTTTCACTTGATTTTCGGAGAAGCTGAAATGAACTATTGATTTGTAAATTGTTGCGCGAAAACCCGGTTATCTCCTAAACGGGTGATCCGATTGACTTCAAATTTGTTGTGAAATACTGGTACTGATCTCCTCTTTAAAGTGGTATAACTCCTGTTTAGATTAAGATTATAGGTTTTCCGAAAAAGCCAGTTCCAGTTGATTTTCGGAGAAGCTGAAATGAACTATTGATTTGTAAATTGTTGCGCGAAAACCCGGTTATCTCCTAAACGGGTGATCCGATTGACTTCAAGTTTGTTGTGAAATGTTGGTACTGATCTCCTCTTTAAAGTGGTATAACTCCTGTTTAGATTAAGATTATAGGTTTTCCGAAAAATCCAGTTCCAGTTGATTTTCGGAGAAGCTGAAATGAACTATTGATTTGTAAATTGTTGCGTGAGAACCCGGTTATCTCCTAAACGGATAATACGATTGCCTTCAAATGTGTTTTAAAATATTGGTAGTGATCTCCTCTTTAAAGTGGTATAACTCCTGTTTAGATTAAGATTATAGGTTTTTCGAAAAAGTCAGTTTCAGCTGATTTTCGGAGAAGCTGAAATGAACAATTGATTTGTAAATTGTTGCGCGAAAGCCCGTTTATCTCCTAAAACGGTGATCCGATTGACTTCAAATTTGTTGTGAAATGTTGGAATTGATCTCCTCTTTCAAGTGGTATAACTCCTGTTTAGATTAAGATTATAGGTTTTCCGAAAAAGTCAGTTTCAGTTGATTTTCGGAGAAGCTGAAATGAACTATTGATTTGTAAATTGTTGCGCGAAAGCCCGTTTATCTCCTAAAACGGTCATCCGATTGACTTCAAATTTGTTGTGAAATGTTGGAATTGATCTCCTCTTTAAAGTGGTATAACTCCTGTTTAGATTAAGATTATAGGTTTTCCGAAAAAGTCAGTTTCATTTGATTTTCGGAGAAGCTGAAATGAACTATTGATTTGTAAATTGTTGTGCGAGAACCCGGTTATCTCCTAAACGGATAATACGATTGACTTCAAATTTGTTTTAAAATATTGGTAGTGATCTCCTCTTTAAAGTGGTATAACCCCTGTTTAGATTAAGATTATAGGGTTTTTCGAAAAAGTCAGTTTCAGTTGATTTTCGGAGAAGCTGAATGAACTATTGATTTGTAAATTGTTGCGCGTAAACCCGGTTATCTCCTAAACGGGTGATCCGATTGACTTCATATTTATTGTGAAATGTTGGTATTGATCCCCTCTTTAAAGTGGTATACCTCCTGTTTAGGTTAAGATTATAGGTTTTCCGAAAAAGTCAGTTTCAGTAAATTTTCGGAGAAGCTGAATGAACTATTGATTTGTAAATTGTTGCGCGTAAACCCGGTTATCTCCTAAACGGGTGATCCGATTGACTTCATATTTATTGTGAAATGTTGGTATTGATCTCCTCTTTAAAGTGGTATACCTCCTGTTTAGGTTAAGATTATAGGTTTTCCGGAAAAGTCAGTTTCTGTTGGTTTTCGGAGAAGCTGAAATGAACTATTGATTTGTAAATTGTTGCGCGAAAGCCCGGTTATCTCCTAAACGGGTGATCCGATTGACTTCAAATTTGTTGTGAAATGTTGGAATTGATCTCCTCTTTAAAGTGGTATAACTCCTGTTTAGATTAAAATTATAGGTTTTCCGAAAAAGTCAGTTTCAGTTGATTTTCGGAGAAGCTGAAATGTACTATAGATTTGTAAATTGTTGCACGAAAACCCTGTTATCTCTTAAACTGGTGATCCAATTGACTTCAAATTTGTTGTAAAATATTGGTATTGATCTCCTCTTTTAAGTGGTATACCTTCTGTTTAGGTTAAGATTATAGGTTTTCCGGAAGAGTCAGTTTCTGTTGGTTTTCGGAGAAGCTTAAATGAAAAATTGATTTGTAAATTGTTGCGCGAAAACACAGTTATCTCCTAAACGGGTAATCCGATTGACTTCAAATCTGTTGTGAAATGTTGGTATTGATCTCCTCTTTAATCTCCTTTTAATTTATTGATTCGTAAATTGATCCCCTCTTTAAAGTGGTATACCTCCTGTTTAAGTTTAGATTATACGTTTTCCGGAAAAGTCAGTTTCTCTTGGTTTTCGGAGAAGATGAAATGAACTATTTATTTGTAAATTGTTGCGCGAAAGCCCGGTTATCTCCTAAACGGGTGATCCAATTGACTTCAAATTTGTTGTAAAATGTTGGTATTGATCTCCTCTTTAAAGTGGTATACCTCCTGTTTAGGTTAAGATTATAGGTTTTCCGAAAAAGTTAGTTTATATTGGTTTTCAGAGAAGCTGAAATGAACTATTGATTTGTAAATTGTTGCGTGAAAACCCGGTTATCTCTTAAACGGGTGATCAAATTTGTTGTGAAATGTTGGTACTGATCCCCTCTTTAAAGTGGTATACCACCTGTTTAGGTTGAGAATATAAGTTTTTCGGAAAAGTCAGTTTAAGTTGATTTTCGGAGAAGCTGAATGAACTATTGATTTGTAAATTGTTGCGCGGAAACCCGGTTATCTCATAAACGGGTGATCCGATTGACTTCATATTTGTTGTGAAATGTTGGTATTGATACCCTCTTTAAAGTGGTATACCTCCTGTTTAAGTTTAGATTATACGTTTTCCAGAAAAGTCAGTTTCTCTTGGTTTTCGGAGAAGATGAAATGAACAATTATTTGTAAATTGTTGCGCGAAAGCCGGTTATCTCCTAAACGGGTGATTCGATTGACTTCAAATTTGTTGTGAAATGTTGGAATTGGTCTCCTCTTTAAAGTGGTATAACTCCTGTTTAGGTTAACATTATAGGTTGGAATTGATCTCCTCTTTAAAGTGGTATAACTCCTGTTTAGATTAAGATTATAGGTTTTCCGAAAAAGTCAGTTTCAGTTGCGTTTCAGAGAAGCTGAAATGAACTATTGATTTGTAAATTGTTGCGCGAAAACCAGTTTATCTCCTAAACGGGTGATCCGATTGACTTCAAATTTGTTGTGAAATATTGGTATTGATCTCCTCTTTAAAGTGGTTTAACTCCTGTTTAGATTAAGATTATAGGTTTTCCGAGAAAGTCAGTTTATATTGGTCTTCGGAGAAGCTGAAATGAACTATTGATTCGTAAATTGATCCCCTCTTTAAAGTGGTTTAAGTTTAGATTATACGTTTTCCGGAAAAGTCAGTTTCTCTTGGTTTTCGGAGAAGATGAAATGAACTATTTATTTGTAAATTGTTGCGCGAAAACCCGGTTGTCTCCTAAACGGGTGATCCGATTGACTTCAGATTTGTTGTGAAATGTTGGAATTCGTCTCCTCTTTAAAGTGGTATAACTCCTGTTTCGGTGAAGATTATAGGTTTTCCGAAAAAGCTAGTTTCAGTTGATTTTCGGAGAAGCTGAAATGAACTATTGATTTGTAAATTGTTGCGCGAAAACCCGGCTATCTCCTAAACGGGTGATCCGATTGACTTCAAATTTGTTGTGAAATGTTGGAATTCGTGTCCTATTTAAAGTGGTGTAACCCCTGTTTAGGTTAAGATTATAGGTTTTCCGACAAAGTCAGTTTCACTTGATTTTCGGAGAAGCTGAAATGAACTATTGATTTGTAAATTGTTGCGCGAAAACCCGGTTATCTCCTAAACGGGTGATCCGATTGACTTCAAATTTGTTGTGAAATGTTGGAATTGATCTCCTCCTTCAAGTGGTATAACTCCTGTTTAGATTAAGATTATAGGTTTTCCGAAAAAGTCAGTTTCAGTTGATTTTCGGAGAAGCTGAAATGAACTATTGATTTGTAAATTGTTGCGCGAAAGCCCGTTTATCTCCTAAAACGGTGATCCGATTGACTTCAAATTTGTTGTGAAATGTTGGTACTGATCTCCTCTTTAAAGTGGTATAACTCCTGTTTAGATTAAGATTATAGGTTTTCCGAAAAAGTCAGTTTCATTTGATTTTCGGAGAAGCTGAAATGAACTATTGATTTGTAAATTGTTGTGCGAGAACCCGGTTATCTCCTAAACGGATAATACGATTGACTTCAAATTTGTTTTAAAATATTGGTAGTGATCTCCTCTTTAAAGTGGTATAACTCCTGTTTAGATTAAGATTATAGGGTTTTTCGAAAAAGTCAGTTTCAGTTGATTTTCGGAGAAGCTGAAATGAACTATTGATTTGTAAATTGTTGCGCAAAAACCCGGTTATCTCCTAAACGGTTGATCCGATTGACTTCAGATTTGTTGTAAAATGTTGGTATTGATCCTCTCTTTAAAGTGGTATACCTCCTGTTTGGGTTAAGATTATAGGTTTTCCGAAAAAGTCAGTTTCAGTAAATTTTCGGAGAAGCTGAATGAACTATTGATTTGTAAATTTTTGCGCGTAAACCCGGTTATCTCCTAAACGGGTGATCCGATTGACTTCATATTTATTGTGAAATGTTGGTATTGATCCCCTCTTTAAAGTGGTATACCTCCTGTTTAGGTTAAGATTATAGGTTTTCCGGAAAAGTCAGTTTCTGTTGGTTTTCGGAGAAGCTGAAATGAACTATTGATTTGTAAATTGTTGCGCGAAAGCCCGGTTATCTCCTAAACGGGTGATCCGATTGACTTCAAATTTGTTGTGAAATGTTGGAATTGATCTCCTCTTTAAAGTGGTATAACTCCTGTTTAGATTAAAATTATAGGTTTTCCGAAAAAGTCAGTTTCAGTTGATTTTCGGAGAAGCTGAAATGTACTATAGATTTGTAAATTGTTGCGCGAAAACCCTGTTATCTCTTAAACGGGTGATCCAATTGACTTCAAATTTGTTGTAAAATATTGGTATTGATCTCCTCTTTAAAGTGGTATACCTTCTGTTTAGGTTAAGATTATAGGTTTTCCGGAAGAGTCAGTTTCTGTTGGTTTTCGGAGAAGCTTAAATGAAAAATTGATTTGTAAATTGTTGCGCGAAAACACAGTTATCCCCTAAACGGGTGATCCGATGGACTTCAAATCTGTTGTGAAATGTTGGTATTGATCTCCTCTTTAAAGTGGTATACCTCCTGTTTAGGTTAAGATTATAGGTTTTCCGAAAAAGTTAGTTTATGTTGGTCTTCGGAGAAGCTGAAATGAACTATTGATTCGTAAATTGAAACCCTCTTTAAAGTGGTATACCTCCTGTCTAAGTTTAGATTATACGTTTTCCGGAAAAGTCAGTTTCTCTTGGTTTTCGGAGAAGATGAAATGAACTATTTATTTGTAAATTGTTGCGCGAAAGCCCGGTTATCTCCTAAACGGGTGATCCAATTGACTTCAAATCTGTTGTAAAATGTTGGTATTGATCTCCTCTTTTAAGTGGTATACCTTCTGTTTAGGTTAAGATTATAGGTTTTCCGGTAAAGTCAGTTTCTGTTGGTTTTCGGAGAAGCTTAAATGAACAATTGATTTGTAAATTGTTGCGCGAAAACCCAGTTATCTCCTAAACGGGTGATCCGATTGCCTTCATATTTGTTGTGAAATGTTGGTATTGATCTCCTCTTTAAAGTGGTATACCTCCTGTTTAGGTTAAGGTTATAGGTTTTCCGAAAAAGTTAGTTTATGTTGGTTTTCAGAGAAGCTGAAATGAACTATTGATTCGTAAATTGTTGCGCGAAAATCCGGTTATCTCTTAAACTGGTGATCAAATTTGTTGTGAAATGTTGGTACTGATCCCCTCTTTAAAGTGGTATACCACCTGTTTAGGTTGAGAATATAAGTTTGCCGGAAAAGTCAGTTTCAGTTGATTTTCGGAGAAGCTTAATGAACTATTGATTTGTAAATTGTTGCGCGGAAACCCGGTTATCTCATAAACGGGTGATCCGATTGACTTCATATTTGTTGTCAAATGTTGGTATTGATCCCCTCTTTAAAGTGGTATTATACCTCCTGTTTAAGTTTAGATTATACGTTTTCCGGAAAAGTCGGTTTCTCTTGGTTTTCGGAGAAGATGAAATGAACTATTTATTTGTAAATTGTTGCGCGAAAGCCCGGTTATCTCCTAAACGGGTGATTCGATTGACTTCAAATATGTTGTGAAATGTTGGAATTGGTCTCCTCTTTAAAGTGGTATAACTCCTGTTTAGGTTAACATTATAGGTTGGAATTGATCTCCTCTTTAAAGTGGTATAACTCCTGTTTAGATTAAGATTATAGGTTTTCCGAAAAAGTCAGTTTCAGTTGTGTTTCGGAGAAGCTGAAATGAACTATTGATTTGTACATTGTTGCGCGAAAACCAGTTTATCTCCTAAACGGGTGATCCGATTGACTTCAAATTTGTTGTGAAATATTGGTATTGATCTCCTCTTTAAAGTGGTTTAACTTCTGTTTAGATTAAGATTATAGGTTTTCCGAAAAAGTCAGTTTATGTTGGTCTTCGGAGAAGCTGAAATGAACTATGATTCGTAAATTGATCCCCTCTTTAAAGTGGTATACCTCCTGTTTAAGTTTAGATTATACGTTTTCCGGAAAAGTCAGTTTCTCTTGGTTTTCGGAGAAGATGAAATGAACTATTTATTTGTAAATTGTTGCGCGAAAGCCCGGTTATCTCCTAAACGGGTGATTCGATTGACTTCAAATTTGTTGTGAAATGTTGGAATTGGTCTCCTCTTTAAAGTGGTATAACTCCTGTTTAGGTTAACATTATAGGTTGGAATTGATCTCCTCTTTAAAGTGGTATAACTCCTGTTTAGATTAAGATTATAGGTTTTCCGAAAAAGTCAGTTTCAGTTGTGTTTCGGAGAAGCTGAAATGAACTATTGATTTGTAAATTGTTGCACGAAAACCAGTTTATCTCCTAAACGGGTGATCCGATTGACTTCAAATTTGTTGTGAAATATTGGTATTGATCTCCTCTTTAAAGTGGTTTAACTCCTGTTTAGATTAAGATTATAGGTTTTCCGTAAAAGTCAGTTTATGTTGGTCTTCGGAGAAGCTGAAATGAACTATGATTCGTAAATTGATCCCCTCTTTAAAGTGGTATACCTCCTGTTTAAGTTTAGATTATACGTTTTCCGGAAAAGTCAGTTTCTCTTGGTTTTCGGAGAAGCTTAAATGAACAATTGATTTGTAAATTGTTGCGCGAAAACCCAGTTATCTCCTAAACGGGTGATCCGATTGCCTTCATATTTGTTGTGAAATGTTGGTATTGATCTCCTCTTTAAAGTGGTATACCTCCTGTTTAGGTTAAGGTTATAGGTTTTCCGAAAAAGTTAGTTTATGTTGGTTTTCAGAGAAGCTGAAATGAACTATTGATTCGTAAATTGTTGCGCGAAAATCCGGTTATCTCTTAAACTGGTGATCAAATTTGTTGTGAAATGTTGGTACTGATCCCCTCTTTAAAGTGGTATACCACCTGTTTAGGTTGAGAATATAAGTTTTCCGGAAAAGTCAGTTTCAGTTGATTTTCGGAGAAGCTTAAATGAAAAATTGATTTGTAAATTGTTGCGCGGAAACCCGGTTATCTCATAAACGGGTGATCCGATTGACTTCATATTTGTTGTGAAATGTTGGTATTGATCCCCTCTTTAAAGTGGTATACCTCCTGTTTAAGTTTAGATTATACGTTTTCCGGAAAAGTCGGTTTCTCTTGGTTTTCGGAGAAGATGAAATGAACTATTTATTTGTAAATTGTTGCGCGAAAGCCCGGTTATCTCCTAAACGGGTGATTAATTTGACTTCAAATTTGTTGTGAAATGTTGGAATTGGTCTCCTCTTTAAAGTGGTTTAACTCCTGTTTAGATTAAGATTATAGGTTTTCCGAAAAAGTCAGTTTCAGTTGATTTTCGGAGAAGCTGAAATGAACTATTGATTTGTAAATTGTTGCGCGAAAGCCCGTTTATCTCCTAAAATGGTGATCCGATTGACTTCAAATTTGTTGTGAAATGTTGGAATTGATCTCCTCTTTAAAGTGGTATAACTCCTGTTTAGATTAAGATTATAGGTTTTCCGAAAAAGTCAGTTTCATTTGATTTTCGGAGAAGCTGAAATGAACTATTGATTTGTAAATTGTTGTGCGAGAACCCGGTTATCTGCTAAACGGATAATACGATTGACTTCAAATTTGTTTTAAAATATTGGTAGTGATCTCCTCGTTAAAGTGGTATAACTCCTGTTTAGATTAAGATTATAGGGTTTTTCGAAAAAGTCAGTTTCAGTTGATTTTCGGAGAAGCTGAAATGAACTATTGATTTGTAAATTGTTGCGCGAAAGCCCGGTTATCTCCTAAACGGGTGATCCGATTGCCTTCAAATTTGTTGTGAAATGTTTGTATTGATCCCCTCTTTAAAGTGGTATACCTCCTGTTTAGGTTAAGATTATAAGTTTTCCGGAAAAGTCAGTTTCAGTTGATTTTCGGAGAAGCTGAATGAACTATTGATTTGTAAATTGTTGCGCGTAAACCCGGTTATCTCCTAAACGGGTGATCCGATTGACTTCCTATTTGTTGTGAAATGTTAGTATTGATTCCCTCTTTAAAGTGGTATACCTCCTGTTTAGATTAAGATTATAGGTTTTCCGAAAAAGTCAGTTTCAGTTGTGTTTCGGAGAAGCTGAAATGAACTATTGATTTGTAAATTGTTGCGCGAAAACCAGTTTATCTCCTAAACGGGTGATCCGATTGACTTCAAATTTGTTGTGAAATATTGGTATTGATCTCCTCTTTAAAGTGGTTTAACTCCTGTTTAGATTAAGATTATAGGTTTTCCGAAAAAGTCAGTTTATGTTGGTCTTCGGAGAAGCTGAAATGAACTATGATTCGTAAATTGATCCCCTCTTTAAAGTGGTATACCTCCTGTTTAAGTTTAGATTATACGTTTTCCGGAATAGTCAGTTTCTCTTGGTTTTCGGAGAAGCTTAAATGAACAATTGATTTGTAAATTGTTGCGCGAAAACCCAGTTATCTCCTAAACGGGTGATCCGATTGCCTTCATATTTGTTGTGAAATGTTGGTATTGATCTCCTCTTTAAAGTGGTATACCTCCTGTTTAGGTTAAGGTTATAGGTTTTCCGAAAAAGTTAGTTTATGTTGGTTTTCAGAGAAGCTGAAATGAACTATTGATTCGTAAATTGTTGCGCGAAAATCCGGTTATCTCTTAAACTGGTGATCAAATTTGTTGTGAAATATTGGTACTGATCCCCTCTTTAAAGTGGTATACCACCTGTTTAGGTTGAGAATATAAGTTTTCCGGAAAAGTCAGTTTCAGTTGATTTTCGGAGAAGCTTAAATGAAAAATTGATTTGTAAATTGTTGCGCGGAAACCCGGTTATCTCATAAACGGGTGATCCGATTGACTTCATATTTGTTGTGAAATGTTGGTATTGATCCCCTCTTTAAAGTGGTATACCTCCTGTTTAAGTTTAGATTATACGTTTTCCGGAAAAGTCGGTTTCTCTTGGTTTTCGGAGAAGATGAAATGAACTATTTATTTGTAAATTGTTGCGCGAAAGCCCGGTTATCTCCTAAACGGGTGATTCGATTGACTTCAAATTTGTTGTGAAATGTTGGAATTGGTCTCCTCTTTAAAGTGGTATAACTCCTGTTTAGGTTAACATTATAGGTTGGAATTGATCTCCTCTTTAAAGTGGTATAACTCCTGTTTAGATTAAGATTATAGGTTTTCCGAAAAAGTCAGTTTCAGTTGTGTTTCGGAGAAGCTGAAATGAACTATTGATTTGTAAATTGTTGCGCGAAAACCAGTTTATCTCCTAAACGGGTGATCCGATTGACTTCAAATTTGTTGTGAAATATTGGTATTGATCTCCTCTTTAAAGTGGTTTAACTCCTGTTTAGATTAAGATTATAGGTTTTCCGAAAAAGTCAGTTTATGTTGGTCTTCGGAGAAACTGAAATGAACTATGATTCGTAAATTGATCCCCTCTTTAAAGTGGTATACCTCCTGTTTAAGTTTAGATTATACGTTTTCCGGAAAAGTCAGTTTCTCTTGGTTTTCGGAGAAGATGAAATGAACTATTTATTTGTAAATTGTTGCGCGAAAGCCCGGTTATCTCCTAAACGGGTGATTCGATTGACTTCAAATTTGTTGTGAAATATTGGTATTGATCTCCTCTTTAAAGTGGTTTAACTCCTGTTTAGATTAAGATTATAGGTTTTCCGAAAAAGTCAGTTTCAGTTGATTTTCGGAGAAGCTGAAATGAACTATTGATTTGTAAATTGTTGCGCGAAAGCCCGTTTATCTCCTAAAATGGTGATCCGATTGACTTCAAATTTGTTGTGAAATGTTGGAATTGATCTCCTCTTTAAAGTGGTATAACTCCTGTTTAGATTAAGATTATAGGTTTTCCGAAAAAGTCAGTTTCATTTGATTTTCGGAGAAGCTGAAATGAACTAGTGATTTGTAAATTGTTGTGCGAGAACCCAAATTTGTTTTAAAATATTGGTAGTGATCTCCTCGTTAAAGTGGTATAACTCCTGTTTAGATTAAGATTATAGGGTTTTTCGAAAAAGTCAGTTTCAGTTGATTTTCGGAGAAGCTGAAATGAACTATTGATTTGTAAATTGTTGCGCGAAAGCCCGGTTATCTCCTAAACGGGTGATCCGATTGCCTTCAAATTTGTTGTGAAATGTTGGTATTGATCCCCTCTTTAAAGTGGTATACCTCCTGTTTAGGTTAAGATTATAAGTTTTCCGGAAAAGTCAGTTTCAGTTGATTTTCGGAGAAGCTGAATGAACTATTGATTTGTAAATTGTTGCGCGTAAACCCGGTTATCTCCTAAACGGGTGATCCGATTGACTTCCTATTTGTTGTGAAATGTTGGTATTGATTCCCTCTTTAAAGTGGTATACCTCCTGTTTAGGTTAAGATTATAGGTTTTCCGGAAAAGTCAGTTTCTGTTGGTTTTCGGAGAAGCTGAATGAACTATTGATTTGTACATTGTTGCGCGTAAACCCGGTTATCTCCTAAACGGGTGATCCGATTGACTTCATATTTGTTGTGAAATGTTGGTATTGATCCCCTCTTTAAAGTGGTATACCTCCTGTTTAGGTTAAGATTATAGGTTTTCCGAAAAAGTCAGTTTCTGTTGGTTTTCGGAAAAGCTGAAATGAACTATTGATTTGTATATTGTTGCGCGAAAGCCCGGTTATCTCCTAACCTTCGGGTGATCCGATTGACTTCAAATTTGTTGTGATATGTTGGAATTGTTCTCCTCTTTAAAGTGGTATACCTCCTGTTTAGGTTAAGATTATAGGTTTTCCGGAAAAGTCAGTTTCTGTTGGTTTTCGGAGAAGCTGAAATGATGTAAATTGTTGCGCGAAAGCCCGGTTATCTCCTAAACGGGTGATCTGATTGACTTCAAATTTGTTGTGAAATGTTGGAATTGATCTCCTCTTTAATGTGGTGTAACTCCTGTTTAGATTAAAATTATAGGTTTTCCGAAAAAGTCAGTTTAAGTTGATTTTCGGAGAAGCTGAAATGTACTATAGATTTGTAAATTGTTGCGCGAAAACCCGGTTATCTCCTAAACGGGTGATCCGATTGACTTCAAATTTGTTGTGAAATGTTGGTATTGATCCCCTCTTTAAAGTGGTATACCTCCTGTTTAGGTTAAGATTATAGGTTTTCCGAAAAAGTCAGTTTCAGTTGATTTTTGGAGAAGCTGAAATGAAGTATTGATTTGTAAATTGTTGCGCGAAAGCCCGTTTATCTCCTAAAACGGTGATCCGATTGACTTCAAATTTGTTTTAAAATTTGGCATTGACCCCCTCTTTAAAGTGGTATACCTCCTGTGTGGGTTAAGATTATAGGTTTTCCGAAAAAGTCAGTTTCAGTTAATTTTCGGAGAAGCTGAAATGAACTATTGATTTTTAAATTATTCCGCGAAAACCCGGTTATCTCCTAAACGGGTGATCCGATTGACTTCAAATTTGTTGTGAAATATTGGTATTGATCCCCTCTTTAAAGTGGTATACCTCCTGTTTAGGTTAAGATTATAGGTTTTCCGGAAAAGTCAGTTTCTGTTGGTTTTCGGAGAAGCTGAAATGATGTAAATTGTTGCGCGAAAGCCCGGTTATCTCCTAAACGGGTGATCTGATTGACTTCAAATTTGTTGTGAAATGTTGGAATTGATCTCCTCTTTAATGTGGTGTAACTCCTGTTTAGATTAAAATTATAGGTTTTCCGAAAAAGTCAGTTTAAGTTGATTTTCGGAGAAGCTGAAATGTACTATAGATTTGTAAATTGTTGCGCGAAAACCCGGTTATCTCCTAAACGGGTGATCCGATTGACTTCAAATTTGTTGTGAAATGTTGGTATTGATCCCCTCTTTAAAGTGGTATACCTCCTGTTTAGGTTAAGATTATAGGTTTTCCGAAAAAGTCAGTTTCAGTTGATTTTTGGAGAAGCTGAAATGAACTATTGATTTGTAAATTGTTGCGCGAAAACCCGGTTATCTCCTAAAAGGGGGATCCGATTGACTTCAAATTTGTTGTGAAATGTTGGTACTGATCTCCTCTTTAAAGTGGTAGAACTCCTGTTTAGATTAAGATTATAGGTTTTCCGAAAAAGCCAGTTCCAGTTGATTTTCGGAGAAGCTGAAATGAACTATTGATTTGTAAATTGTTGCGTGAGAACCCGGTTATCTCCTAAACGGATAATACGATTGCCTTCAAATGTGTTTTAAAATATTGGTAGTGATCTCCTCTTTAAAGTGGTATAACTCCTGTTTAGATTAAGATTATAGGTTTTTCGAAAAAGTCAGTTTCAGCTGATTTTCGGAGAAGCTGAAATGAACAATTGATTTGTAAATTGTTGCGCGAAAGCCCGTTTATCTCCTAAAACGGTGATCCGATTGACTTCAAATTTGTTGTGAAATGTTGGTATTGATTCCCTCTTTAAATTGGTATACCTCCTGTTTAGGTTAAGATTATAGGTTTTTCGAAAAAGTCAATTTCTGTTAGTTTTCGAGAAGCTGATGAACTACTGATTTGTAAATTGTTGCGCGAAAACCCGGTTATCTCCTAAACGGGTGATCCGATTGACTTCAAATTTGTTGTGAAATACTGGTATTGATCCCCTCTTTAAAGTGGTATACCTCCTGTTTAGGTTAAGATTATAGGTTTTCCGGAAAAGTCAGTTTCTGTTGGTTTTCGGAGAAGCTGAATGAACTATTGATTTGTACATTGTTTCGCGTAAACCCGGTTATCTCCTAAACGGGTGATCCGATTGACTTCATATTTGTTGTGAAATGTTGGTATTGATCCCCTCTTTAAAGTGGTATACCTCCTGTTTAGGTTAAGATTATAGGTTTTCCGAAAAAGTCAGTTTCTGTTGGTTTTCGGAAAAGCTGAAATGAACTATTGATTTGTATATTGTTGCGCGAAAGCCCGGTTATCTCCTAACCTTCGGGTGATCCGATTGACTTCAAATTTGTTGTGATATGTTGGAATTGATCTCCTCTTTAAAGTGGTATAACTCCTGTTTAGATTAAGATTGTAGGTTTTCCGAAAAAGTCAGTTTCAGTTGTGTTTCGGAGAAGCTGAAATGAACTATTGATTTGTAAATTGTTGCGCGAAAACCAGTTTATCTCCTAAACGGGTGATCCGATTGACTTCAAATTTGTTGTGAAATATTGGTATTGATCTCCTCTTTAAAGTGGTTTAACTCCTGTTTAGATTAAGATTATAGGTTTTCCGAGAAAGTCAGTTTATATTGGTCTTCGGAGAAGCTGAAATGAACTATTGATTCGTAAATTGATCCCCTCTTTAAAGTGGTTTAAGTTTAGATTATACGTTTTCCGGAAAAGTCAGTTTTTCTTGGTTTTCGGAGAAGATGAAATGAACTATTTATTTGTAAATTGTTGCGCGAAAACCCGGTTGTCTCCTAAACGGGTGATCCGATTGACTTCAAATTTGTTGTGAAATGTTGGAAATCGTCTCCTCTTTAAAGTGGTATAACTCCTGTTTCAGTGAATATTATAGGTTTTCCGAAAAAGCTAGTTTCAGTTGATTTTCGGAGAAGCTGAAATGAACTATTGATTTGTAAATTGTTGCGCGAAAACCCGGTTATCTCCTAAACGGGTGATCCGATTGACTTCAAATTTGTTGTGAAATGTTGGAATTCGTGTCCTCTTTAAAGTGGTGTAACTCCTGTTTAGGTTAAGATTATAGGTTTTCCGAAAAAGTCAGTTTCACTTGATTTTCAAAGAAGCTGAATTGAACTATTGATTTGTAAATTGTTGCGCGAAAACCCGGTTATCTCCTAAACGGGTGATCCGATTGACTTCAAATTTGTTGTGAAATGTTGGTATTGATTCCCTCTTTAAATTGGTATACCTCCTGTTTAGGTTAAGATTATAGGTTTTTCGAAAAAGTCAATTTCTGTTGGTTTTCGAGAAGCTGATGAACTACTGATTTGTAAATTGTTGCGCGAAAACCCGGTTATCTCCTAAACGGGTGATCCGATTGACTTCAAATTTGTTGTGAAATACTGGTATTGATCCCCTCTTTAAAGTGGTATAACTCCTGTTTAGATTAAGATTATAGGTTTTCCGAAAAAGTCAGTTTCAGTTGTGTTTCGGAGAAGCTGAAATAAACTATTCTTCATTAACCATATCGAAGAGAGATTTAATAAAATTGAAGACTTCATTTTTAAATGTTCTAATCAAAATGCTAAAGTAAATACTGTAAAAAAACAAAAACTTGTACTACCTGTAATTAAATTATCTTAATATAAATAAATTCAAATTTGTTTTAAAATATTGGTAGTGATCTCCTCTTTAAAGTGGTATAACTCCTGTTTAGATTAAGATTATAGGTTTTTCGAAAAAGGCAGTTTCAGTTGATTTTCGGAGAAGCTGAAATGAACAATTGATTTGTAAATTGTTGCGCGAAAGCCCGGTTATCTCCTAAAACGGTGATCCGATTGACTTCAAATTTGTTGTGAAATGTTGGAATTGATCTCCTCTTTCAAGTGGTATAACTCCTGTTTAGATTAAGATTATAGGTTTTCCGAAAAAGTCAGTTTCAGTTGATTTTCGGAGAAGCTGAAATGAACTATTGATTTGAAAATTGTTGCGCGACAGCCCGTTTATATCCTAAAATGGTGATCCAATTGACTTCAAATTTGTTGTGAAATGTTGGAATTGATCTCCTCTTTAAAGTGGTATAACTCCTGTTTAGATTAAGATTATAGGTTTTCCGAAAAAGTCAGTTTCATTTGATTTTCGGAGAAGCTGAATGAACTATTGATTTGTAAATTGTTGCGCGTAAACCCGGTTATCTCCTAAACGGGTGATCCGATTGACTTCATATTTGTTGTGAAATGTTGGTATTGATCCCCTCTTTAAAGTAGTATACCTCCTGTTTAGGTTAAGATTATAGGTTTTCCGAAAAAGTCAGTTTCAGTTGATTTTTGGAGAAGCTGAAATGAACTATTGATTTGTAAATTGTTGCGCGAAAGCCCGTTTATCTCCTAAAACGGTGATCCGATTGACTTCAAATTTGTTTTAAAATTTGGCATTGACCCCCTCTTTAAAGTGGTATACCTCCTGTGTGGGTTAAGATTATAGGTTTTCCGAAAAAGTCAGTTTCAGTTAATTTTCGGAGAAGCTGAAATGAACTATTGATTTTTAAATTGTTCCGCGAAAACCCGGTTATCTCCTAAACGGGTGATCCGATTGACTTCAAATTTGTTGTGAAATGTTGGTATTGATCCCCTCTTTAAAGTGGTATACCTCCTGTTTAGGTTAAGATTATAGGTTTTCCGGAAAAATCAGTTTCTGTTGGTTTTCGGAGAAACTGAAATGATGTAAATTGTTGCGCGAAAGCCCGATTATCTCCTAAACGGGTGATCCGATTGACTTCAAATTTGTTGTGAAATGTTGGAATTGATCTCCTCTTTAATGTGGTGTAACTCCTGTTTAGATTAAAATTATAGGTTTTCCGAAAAAGTCAGTTTCAGTTGATTTTCGGAGAAGCTGAAATGTACTATAGATTTGTAAATTGTTGCGCGAAAACCCGGTTATCTCCTAAACGGGTAATCCGATTGACTTCAAACTTGTTGTGAAATGTTGGTATTGATCCCCTCTTTAAAGTGGTATACCTCCTGTTTAGGTTAAGATTATAGGTTTTCCGAAAAAGTCAGTTTCAGTTGATTTTTGGAGAAGCTGAAATGAACTATTGATTTGTAAATTGTTGCGCGAAAACCCGGTTTTCTCCTAAAAGGGGGATCCGATTTACTTCAAATTTGTTGTGAAATGTTGGTACTGATCTCCTCTTTAAAGTGGTAGAACTCCTGTTTAGATTAAGATTATAGGTTTTCCGAAAAAGCAGGTTCCAGTTGATTTTCGGAGAAGCTGAAATGAACTATTGATTTGTAAATTGTTGCGTGAGAACCCGGTTATCTCCTAAACGGATAATACGATTGCCTTCAAATGTGTTTTAAAATATTGGTAGTGATCTCCTCTTTAAAGTGGTATAACTCCTGTTTAGATTAAGATTATAGGTTTTTCGAAAAAGTCAGTTTCAGCTGATTTTCGGAGAAGCTGAAATGAACAATTGATTTGTAAATTGTTGCGCGAAAGCCCGTTTATCTCCTAAAACGGTGATCCGATTGACTTCAAATTTGTTGTGAAATGTTGGAATTGATCTCCTCTTTCAAGTGGTATAACTCCTGTTTAGATTAAGATTATAGGTTTTCCGAAAAAGTCAGTTTCAGTTGATTTTCGGAGAAGCTGAAATGAACTATTGATTTGTAAATTGTTGCGCGAAAGCCCGTTTATCTCCTAAAACGGTGATCCGATTGACTTCAAATTTGTTGTGAAATGTTGGAATTGATCTCCTCTTTAAAGTGGTATAACTCCTGTTTAGATTAAGATTATAGGTTTTCCGAAAAAGTTAGTTTCATATGATTTTCGGAGAAGCTGAAATGAACTATTGATTTGTAAATTGTTGTGCGAGAACCCGGTTATCTCCTAAACGGATAATACGATTGACTTCAAATTTGTTTTAAAATATTTGTAGTGATCTCCTCTTTTAAGTGGTATACCTTCTGTTTAGGTTAAGATTATAGGTTTTCCGGAAAAGTCAGTTTCTGTTGGTTTTCGGAGAAGCTGAAATGAACTATTGATTTGTAAATTGTTGCGCGAAAGCCCGGTTATCTCCTAAACGGGTGATCCGATTGACTTCAAATTTGTTGTGAAATGTTGGAATTGATCTCCTCTTTAAAGTGGTATAACTCCTGTTTATATTAAAATTATAGGTTTTCCGAAAAAGTCAATTTCAGTTGATTTTCGGAGAAGCTGAAATGTGCTATAGATTTGTAAATTGTTGCGCGAAAACCCTGTTATCTCTTAAACGTGTGATCCAATTGACTTCAAATTTGTTGTAAAATATTGGTATTGATCTCCTCTTTTAAGTGGTATACCTTCTGTTTAGGTTAAGATTATAGGTTTTCTGGAAGAGTCAGTTTCTGTTGGTTTTCGGAGAAGCTTAAATGAAAAATTGATTTGTAAATTGTTGCGCGAAACCACAGTTATCTCCTAAACGGGTGATCCGATTGACTTCAAATCTGTTGTGAAATGTTGGTATTGATCTCCTCTTTAAAGTGGTATACCTCCTGTTTAGGTTAAGATTATAGGTTTTCCGAAAAAGTTAGTTTATGTTGGTCTTCGGAGAAGCGGAAATGAACTATTGATTCGTAAATTGACCCCCTCTTTAAAGTGGTATACCTCCTGTTTAAGTTTAGATTATACGTTTTCCGGAAAAGTCAGTTTCTCTTGGTTTTCGGAGAAGATGAAATGAACTATTTATTTGTAAATTGTTGCGCGAAAGCCCGGTTATCTCCTAAACGGGTGATCCAATTGACTTCAAATTTGTTGTAAAATGTTGGTATTGATCTCCTCTTTTAAGTGGTATACCTTCTGTTTAGGTTAAGATTATAGGTTTTCCGGTAAAGTCAGTTTCTGTTGGTTTTCGGAGAAGCCTAAATGAACAATTGATTTGTAAATTGTTGCGCGAAAACCCAGTTATCTCCTAAACGGGTGATCCGATTGCCTTCAAATCTGTTGTGAAATGTTGGTATTGATCTCCTCTTTAAAGTGGTATACCTCCTGTTTAGGTTAAGATTATAGGTTTTCCGAAAAAGTTAGTTTATGTTGGTTTTCAGAGAAGCTGAAATAAACTATTGATTCGTAAATTGTTGCGCGAAAATCCGGTTATCTCTTAAACGGGTGATCAAATTTGTTGTGAAATGTTGGTACTGATCCCCTCTTTAAAGTGGTATACCACCTGTTTAGGTTGAGAATATAAGTTTTCCGGAAAAGTCAGTTTCAGTTGATTTTCGGAGAAGCTGAATGAACTATTGATTTGTAAATTGTTGCGCGGAAACCCGGTTATCTCATAAACGGGTGATCCGATTGACTTCATATTTGTTGTGAAATATTGGTATTGATCCCCTCTTTAAAGTGGTATACCTCCTGTTTAAGTTTAGATTATACGTTTTCCGGAAAAGTCAGTTTCTCTTGGTTTTCGGAGAAGATGAAATGAACTATTTATTTGTAAATTGTTGCGCGAAAGCCCGGTTATCTCCTAAACGGGTGATTCGATTGACTTCAAATTTGTTGTGAAATGTTGGAATTGGTCTCCTCTTTAAAGTGGTATAACTCCTGTTTAGGTTAACATTATAGGTTGGAATTGATCTCCTCTTTAAAGTGGTATAACTCCTGTTTAGATTAAGATTATAGGTTTTCCGAAAAAGTCAGTTTCTCTTGGTTTTCGGAGAAGATGAAATGAACTATTTATTTGTAAATTGTTGCGCGAAAACCCGGTTGTCTCCTAAACGGGTGATCCGATTGACTTCAAATTTGTTGTGAAATGTTGGAATTCGTCTCCTCTTTAAAGTGGTGTAACTCCTGTTTAGGTTAAGATTATAGGTTTTCCGAAAAAGTCAGTTTCACTTGATTTTCGGAGAAGCTGAAATGAACTATTGATTTGTAAATTGTTGCGCGAAAACCCGGTTATCTCCTAAACGGGTGATCCGATTGACTTCAAATTTGTTGTGAAATGTTGGAATTCGTGTCCTCTTTAAAGTGGTGTAACTCCTGTTTAGGTTAAGATTATAGGTTTTCCGAAAAAGTCAGTTTCACTTGATTTTCGGAGAAGCTGAAATGAACTATTGATTTGTAAATTGTTGCGCGAAAACCCGGTTATCTCCTAAACGGGTGATCCGATTGACTTCAAATTTGTTGTGAAATGTTGGTATTGATCCCCTCTTTAAAGTGGTATACCTCCTGTTTAGGTTAAGATTATAGGTTTTCCGGAAAAATCAGTTTCTGTTGGTTTTCGGAGAAACTGAAATGATGTAAATTGTTGCGCGAAAGCCCGATTATCTCCTAAACGGGTGATCCGATTGACTTCAAATTTGTTGTGAAATGTTGGAATTGATCTCCTCTTTAATGTGGTGTAACTCCTGTTTAGATTAAAATTATAGGTTTTCCGAAAAAGTCAGTTTCAGTTGATTTTCGGAGAAGCTGAAATGTACTATAGATTTGTAAATTGTTGCGCGAAAACCCGGTTATCTCCTAAACGGGTAATCCGATTGACTTCAAACTTGTTGTGAAATGTTGGTATTGATCCCCTCTTTAAAGTGGTATACCTCCTGTTTAGGTTAAGATTATAGGTTTTCCGAAAAAGTCAGTTTCAGTTGATTTTTGGAGAAGCTGAAATGAACTATTGATTTGTAAATTGTTGCGCGAAAACCCGGTTTTCTCCTAAAAGGGGGATCCGATTTACTTCAAATTTGTTGTGAAATGTTGGTACTGATCTCCTCTTTAAAGTGGTAGAACTCCTGTTTAGATTAAGATTATAGGTTTTCCGAAAAAGCAGGTTCCAGTTGATTTTCGGAGAAGCTGAAATGAACTATTGATTTGTAAATTGTTGCGTGAGAACCCGGTTATCTCCTAAACGGATAATACGATTGCCTTCAAATGTGTTTTAAAATATTGGTAGTGATCTCCTCTTTAAAGTGGTATAACTCCTGTTTAGATTAAGATTATAGGTTTTTCGAAAAAGTCAGTTTCAGCTGATTTTCGGAGAAGCTGAAATGAACAATTGATTTGTAAATTGTTGCGCGAAAGCCCGTTTATCTCCTAAAACGGTGATCCGATTGACTTCAAATTTGTTGTGAAATCTTGGAATTGATCTCCTCTTTCAAGTGGTATAACTCCTGTTTAGATTAAGATTATAGGTTTTCCGAAAAAGTCAGTTTCAGTTGATTTTCGGAGAAGCTGAAATGAACTATTGATTTGTAAATTGTTGCGCGAAAGCCCGTTTATCTCCTAAAACGGTGATCCGATTGACTTCAAATTTGTTGTGAAATGTTGGAATTGATCTCCTCTTTAAAGTGGTATAACTCCTGTTTAGATTAAGATTATAGGTTTTCCGAAAAAGTTAGTTTCATATGATTTTCGGAGAAGCTGAAATGAACTATTGATTTGTAAATTGTTGTGCGAGAACCCGGTTATCTCCTAAACGGATAATACGATTGACTTCAAATTTGTTTTAAAATATTTGTAGTGATCTCCTCTTTTAAGTGGTATACCTTCTGTTTAGGTTAAGATTATAGGTTTTCCGGAAAAGTCAGTTTCTGTTGGTTTTCGGAGAAGCTGAAATGAACTATTGATTTGTAAATTGTTGCGCGAAAGCCCGGTTATCTCCTAAACGGGTGATCCGATTGACTTCAAATTTGTTGTGAAATGTTGGAATTGATCTCCTCTTTAAAGTGGTATAACTCCTGTTTATATTAAAATTATAGGTTTTCCGAAAAAGTCAATTTCAGTTGATTTTCGGAGAAGCTGAAATGTGCTATAGATTTGTAAATTGTTGCGCGAAAACCCTGTTATCTCTTAAACGTGTGATCCAATTGACTTCAAATTTGTTGTAAAATATTGGTATTGATCTCCTCTTTTAAGTGGTATACCTTCTGTTTAGGTTAAGATTATAGGTTTTCTGGAAGAGTCAGTTTCTGTTGGTTTTCGGAGAAGCTTAAATGAAAAATTGATTTGTAAATTGTTGCGCGAAACCACAGTTATCTCCTAAACGGGTGATCCGATTGACTTCAAATCTGTTGTGAAATGTTGGTATTGATCTCCTCTTTAAAGTGGTATACCTCCTGTTTAGGTTAAGATTATAGGTTTTCCGAAAAAGTTAGTTTATGTTGGTCTTCGGAGAAGCGGAAATGAACTATTGATTCGTAAATTGACCCCCTCTTTAAAGTGGTATACCTCCTGTTTAAGTTTAGATTATACGTTTTCCGGAAAAGTCAGTTTCTCTTGGTTTTCGGAGAAGATGAAATGAACTATTTATTTGTAAATTGTTGCGCGAAAGCCCGGTTATCTCCTAAACGGGTGATCCAATTGACTTCAAATTTGTTGTAAAATGTTGGTATTGATCTCCTCTTTTAAGTGGTATACCTTCTGTTTAGGTTAAGATTATAGGTTTTCCGGTAAAGTCAGTTTCTGTTGGTTTTCGGAGAAGCCTAAATGAACAATTGATTTGTAAATTGTTGCGCGAAAACCCAGTTATCTCCTAAACGGGTGATCCGATTGCCTTCAAATCTGTTGTGAAATGTTGGTATTGATCTCCTCTTTAAAGTGGTATACCTCCTGTTTAGGTTAAGATTATAGGTTTTCCGAAAAAGTTAGTTTATGTTGGTTTTCAGAGAAGCTGAAATAAACTATTGATTCGTAAATTGTTGCGCGAAAATCCGGTTATCTCTTAAACGGGTGATCAAATTTGTTGTGAAATGTTGGTACTGATCCCCTCTTTAAAGTGGTATACCACCTGTTTAGGTTGAGAATATAAGTTTTCCGGAAAAGTCAGTTTCAGTTGATTTTCGGAGAAGCTGAATGAACTATTGATTTGTAAATTGTTGCGCGGAAACCCGGTTATCTCATAAACGGGTGATCCGATTGACTTCATATTTGTTGTGAAATATTGGTATTGATCCCCTCTTTAAAGTGGTATACCTCCTATTTAAGTTTAGATTATACGTTTTCCGGAAAAGTCAGTTTCTCTTGGTTTTCGGAGAAGATGAAATGAACTATTTATTTGTAAATTGTTGCGCGAAAGCCCGGTTATCTCCTAAACGGGTGATTCGATTGACTTCAAATTTGTTGTGAAATGTTGGAATTGGTCTCCTCTTTAAAGTGGTATAACTCCTGTTTAGGTTAACATTATAGGTTGGAATTGATCTCCTCTTTAAAGTGGTATAACTCCTGTTTAGATTAAGATTATAGGTTTTCCGAAAAAGTCAGTTTCTCTTGGTTTTCGGAGAAGATGAAATGAACTATTTATTTGTAAATTGTTGCGCGAAAACCCGGTTGTCTCCTAAACGGGTGATCCGATTGACTTCAAATTTGTTGTGAAATGTTGGAATTCGTCTCCTCTTTAAAGTGGTGTAACTCCTGTTTAGGTTAAGATTATAGGTTTTCCGAAAAAGTCAGTTTCACTTGATTTTCGGAGAAGCTGAAATGAACTATTGATTTGTAAATTGTTGCGCGAAAACCCGGTTATCTCCTAAACGGGTGATCCGATTGACTTCAAATTTGTTGTGAAATGTTGGAATTCGTGTCCTCTTTAAAGTGGTGTAACTCCTGTTTAGGTTAAGATTATAGGTTTTCCGAAAAAGTCAGTTTCACTTGATTTTCGGAGAAGCTGAAATGAACTATTGATTTGTAAATTGTTGCGCGAAAACCCGGTTATCTCCTAAACGGGTGATCCGATTGACTTCAAATTTGTTGTGAAATGTTGGTATTGATTCCCTCTTTAAATTGGTATACCTCCTGTTTAGGTTAAGATTATAGGTTTTTCGAAAAAGTCAATTTCTGTTGGTTTTCGAGAAGCTGATGAACTACTGATTTGTAAATTGTTGCGCGAAAACCCGGTTATCTCCTAAACGGGTGATCCGATTGACTTCAAATTTGTTGTGAAATACTGGTATTGATCCCCTCTTTAAAGTGGTATAACTCCAGTTTAGATTAAGATTATAGGTTTTCCGAAAAAGTCAGTTTCAGTTGTGTTTCGGAGAAGCTGAAATAAACTATTCTTCATTAATCATATCGAAGAGAGATTTAATAAAATTGAAGACTTCATTTTTAAATGTTCTAATCAAAATGCTAAAGTAAATACTGTAAAAAAACAAAAACTTGAACTAGCTGTAATTAAATTATCTTAATATAAATAAATAAGTAACACGTTAATTAAAACAGACCATACATTGATTCGCATACAAACAAGATGATTATAGAGACGGATAAACGAGAAATAGTAAATGAACTACATAAACAAGCACGCAAAAATTTTAAAATAAGGAGAGTTATTATGAAAGGAATTGATGATTTATGGCAAGCAGATTTAGTTGAAATGAAGAATTATGCAGAAAATAATAATGGATATCGATATCTTTTAACAGTAATAGATACTTTTTCGAAAAGAGCTTGGGCTGTAGCAGTAAATAATAAAACTAGTGAAAACGTAATGATGGCAATGAAGAGTATTTTTATTACCCAGAAATTGACAAACAGATGATGGTAAAGAAATTTTCAACAATAAATTTCAGCAATTAATACACTCCAATCAAATTAATCACTATTCAACATATAGTGTTTTAAAGGCATCAATAATAGAACGCTTTAATAGAAAGAATTTAGCTATCAAGGATCATATAAATGGATTCATAATTATAAAGAACTTGTTGAAAAGTAAAATAATTCATTTCATAGAACAATAAAAATGACACCAAATGAGGTAAATTCATCAAACGAAAAATCTCTATTAGAAACAGTTTACAGCAATTTGAAAGTGTTTAAAAGACCAAGATTTAGAGTTGGTGATAATGTTCGAATAAGCAAATATAAGCATAAATTTGAGAAGGGATATACTCCAAATTGGACAACAGAAGTATTTAAAGTTAAAATAATTAAAAATACAAATCCTAATACATACATTTTGGAAGACTATCAAGGAGAAGAAATTAAAGGTGGTTTTTATGAGTTTGAACTAATGAAAACCAAATATCCAAAAACTTATTTAGTTGAAAAGGTTTTAAAAAGAAGAAGGAATATGTTATTTTTTTAATGGTTAGGATTTTCGTCTGAACACAACTCCTGGATTAATGCTAACGATACATCTCTATAAAAGACACTCATCAAGAAAAAAAATATATTTCATTCATTCGTCAGACGTGATCATGTCAATAACATTGACGTTAAACGGAAACTCTTCACTACTTGTTGCAAATTATTTCCCATCATAGAAAACAACTTATTTCATATTAATAATTATGATATCGAAATTCCAGTTGGATCATATGAATTAACTGATATAGCAGACTTTCTTACAAAAAAATATCATCAAATTAACAACAAAGGAAGCCTTAATGTACCAGCTAACTATAATACCTTAAATATATAAGCACGACTGACACTATTTATTTTAACAAAGATCGTTCAATTGGTTCATTATTAGGATTTAGTAGCAGAATATTGGAACCAGGGGTGGATCATTATTCAGATAAAGCAATAGATATAACAAAAATAAATACAATAATCATTGAGTGTAATATTGCGAGCGGATCTTATATAAATAACACATCGGCGCACACTATTCATCAGTTTTCACTTGGCGTTGGCCCGAGATATAAAATAACAGAGACACCTGTTAATGTAATATATTTGCCTGTAAATTAATACACTAGTTTTGAAAGTTGTTGATCAACACGGAAATTTAATAAATTTTCGGGGAGAAAAAATTTCACTGTGATTACATTTGAAACCAATGAAGGAATAATTATATTCAATAAAAGTGGACTACATACCCTCATCCACAGAAGACGACACAAAAAAGTTATCGCGGTGTGGAACCCCCAGCAAAATAAACAAACATAATTATTGTCAACAAATTACTAGTAATCATCTGAGCATATCTAACCGACAGTTTTTACAGAAATTAGGATTTAAGTTAAAAGAAAAACATATAACATTTGGGTATTGCAACAGAATTGAAAAACTATGTTTCGCTAAATAAGTTAGAAAGTGATAACCTAATAAATGCAGGATGGTCACCATTTAGCATTGATGATCTTACACTTGTTAATGGATATTTTAACGTTTGTGTGCCTCTAAAGTTGTTACTTAAGATTTTAACAAAATAATAATAATTAACTCCAAACATGAATTTATCCTCTTACGATCTAAAGATAATAAACAAGTCTTTAAATCTAATAGTCCAGATGAAAAATTAAGTTATCCCTATTGAATATTACATGGAAAGTACCTCATATTCAACTTGCTGATGCTTACAAGTTGCAAATGTTAAAAACAATTAATAGTCGTCAGCCTCTTAATGTACCATTCCGGATTTGGGATATGTATTATTATCCTTCACTTCCACAAAGTACAACTGTTTTATGGAATGTTAAATTAGCCAACGAAAGTGAAAGACCACGTTTTGTAGTTTTGGGTTTTAGAAGCAATGAGAACAAATTTCAACATTGCGACTTGACTAATGTAAAGGTTCATCTTAACTCTGACACATATCCCTATGATGACTTAAATCTTCACTTTGATCGTAATCGCTTTGCTTTATTGTATGAAATGTATGTAAAATTCCAAAAGAGTTATTACTCACGCGATGCAAAAACACTCCTGCCACGAGAAAACTTTAAAACAGTGGCACCAATCATTGTTTTAGATGTAACACATCAAAATGAATCAGTTAAAACAGGACCAATCGATATTAAAAACTATAAAAAATATTCCAGCTAATATGTACATCTGCATATTGTTTAATTATACATGATAAAATATTTGAATATATACCTCTTACAAATGAAATAAGAAAACTAGTGTAATAATAATTTTTAGTTTTAATATACCTATTGTAATAAAAATTCAAATAAAATCTAAATATTCAGCATTTTTATTTTTTCTATTCTAATCAAAGAAAGATTGAAATTTCAATAGGTAAGTAATTTTATACTTTTAAATGTAAAAAAAAGTACAAATACAAATGGTAAAACTCTGAAATGTGACCAATTCAAAAATATATAAATATAGAATGCATTTATTTATTAATTTATTCGCCATCAAATCGTTCGAGTATATAGTTATACCATTTAGTAAGAATGATGTTAAAAAATATATATGATTTCTTAAAAAACTGTTCAAGCATTATTTCTGATGAAGATAAAAATAACTCATCAATATTAAATCACATCTTGAATACATGAACAATCTAAAGGCTATTAAAAATAAATATGGAGATCATTTTGAAGATTGTGCTTGGTCAGACGAATATACTACTTGTGGGCCAGACACCTGTTTATGTTCGCATTTAAGAAGAAAAAATCAGGAAGCTGAGGAAGCAGCAAATCAACTCATACATTACTATTACAACACCTATAATATAAACAAATGTAAAAATTGTAATTTTAGTAAAATTTAAATAAAAAAAAAATAAAAAATGCTATAATACGATAAGTGCTATAATATTGAGGGGGCTACTTTTTTATTTTACTAAATTTAGACTGGATCCTCAATGATAAATCCTTTAAGATATTTTTGAAAAAAAAAAATTAAAATTAAAACTCGATTTCAATGTAAAAGTTTAAATTTATATACTTTTTATTATTAGATTTTTCTTTACTTAAGATGTAAACACTATAATATTACAAATTATGTTATAAATAAGGACTAACATATCATCATTTCTATCATATAACGCTTCACAAAGAGTAGCCGTTCTGTTTAGTATGTCATCGTTTTTATCCTCATGCAGGGCTAAAAATAATGGAATATCGATTGTTGGTAGGATCAATACTTCCGTAGTTTCAACATTGTTGCTCCTCGAGATGAGATTATCATTATTAAATAAAAATTAAGACATATTTAGTGTTTTTTTTTTTTTTTTGTTGATTGCGTCAAATCGATTTGAAGTTGTTTTTTAGAATGAATAAAAGTACATTAATAGTTATCGTTGTAACCTCTTTTATACATGATGTTATCGAATTTACCAGCTGACTATAAGTTGATCATCTACTGTCTATTTACTTGACATTTGTTAAAGATAGAAGAACGTAAAACATATGTTTCTAAGTCGATTAATTTGGCATTTCTTAAAGATAGAAGAAGCGTAAAACATATGTTTCTAGTCCGGTTAACCTAAAATCAGCTGATGAAAGAATCATAAAACATATGTTGGTTAACCTAAATATAAACTCCGTTTATCTTACTTTGGTTTAACGAACAAAGGAAAGAAAAAAGAAGAAGCAAAAGCTATAACATTAGCCGGTGATTAGCTAAACATTTAATATAATAAATAAAACAAATAACACTATCATTTTTTATAAAAATTTATTTTAATTTTTTACAAATAAATATATTGTAGTATAATTATATTGTATTAGTATATAAATTATTTTGTATGTTTTATTAAAAACGTTTCGCCAATAAATAATATTTTCGAATAAAACATTGTATAGTTTCAATGTTTTCTTTGTTGTTATTTAGATGATCCTTAATGCAATCAATATGATCCTCGAAAATGTAACCATCAAAGTCCTTCAAAAATTTGGATATTGTATATTGATCCATCTTTTCTGAATGCTTTAAATTGAATTGTAAATTTCAACATTTTTTCAATTTTTTTATATCCTTTGGTAAAATATTTATTATATTCTACAAAAAATATTTATATATAAATGTATATATACATATTAAAATTAACATATTATTTACTACTGCATTTTTGGAAGCTTAGTGACTTCCCAACTAAAAAAAGGTTGAGAATTAGGTATATAGAATCCATTATATTCATCATTTACACCTTCGTTCGCTAGATGTTCCTCTGTCAATTCTAGAACATAAAATTGGTCTGCATCGTCTTTGTCAAAATTAATTTTTGGTTCTCAATTCCTTGAATTATTTCATCCTCCAAGTTGTTGTAACGTTTGGATAGATAAATAAATGCGTCTTCAATCTCTGCCACCAGTGCATCTCCATATCGGGTTGTTTGACGAAACAATCTTAATATTTTATGTGGTTTTGATGTTTGTAATTCTTTAACCGATATATATGATTTTGCTTTTAATTTGTTAAAAGCCTCAATAATTTCGGCACTAGATATATTTGTGGAAGTCATTGTTTTGAATGTAAATGAATGAATAAATGAAAACTCCTTTTTAAACTGTGGTTTTATAGATTCACATATTTGATAAATTGAGTGAAATATATAGTGAAAACATTTTTTTTTTCGCAATTTTTTATTTATTGTATCTTCAATATAATTGAACTATCAATAATTACTCATATCTTAAGTCTAAAAATAAAAATATACATGTTAAGTCCAACCAGAGCTGGACAAAAAAAATGTATGTTTCACGGTTACTGTAATTTGCGGGTTATCCCTCTGATGTACGGATGAGAGAAACAGTGTCCCTCCTTCTTAGTCGAATGTAACCACGTTCATTTAGTATGTTACGGGCCAATGGATTAGGATGAGTTTCAAGCTTCTTTAAATAACTTATGGCAAGTTTCGCTATTTCGTCAGCAAATGTCGATGTGTGAACTCAGTTACTAGTTGGCATGTCTGAAGTATACAATAAATATAAAAAGGGCCCCAATATACTACCTTGGGGAACTCCGGCTTCGATTGGCTGGAGTGAGCTCAAAAAATCTCCTTCTTTCACAATAAATTTTCGTTTGGTTAAATAACTATCTAGCAGCTTATATAGGTTTACGGGCAAATTCAGTTTTAGTTTGTATATTAGGCCTTCATGCCATACCTTATCGAATGCTTGAGAAACGTCGATAAAAAGCGCAGAGCAGTATTTTCTCTCTTCAAATGTCTTCTTAACAACATTGAGTTTGTTCGATCGTACTATGTTTTTTTCTGAAGCCGAATTGATGGTTTGGAATACATCCTTTGTCGCTTAGAATAGGGTTAAGCTTAGTTATTAACATCCTCTCAAACAGCTTTGACATATTTGACAAAAGGCTTATAGGTCTGTATGAATCAATTTTTGTGTGGTCTTTCCTGGTTTAGGAATCATGGTAACCAAGGATACCTTCCACTCTGTGGGGAAGTACTCAAGACGTAAAAGGGCATTAAAAATAAAAAGAACGATTCTGCGAGCTATACGGGGCAATTCAAATAACATCTTGTTACTGGTTTTGTCAACGCCAGGGGCTTTTTTGGTGTTTAAATCCGTTATTGCCTTTTCAATATCACCAAATTCAAATGCAGCACTAGCCTCGACAATTGGCAACTCAACTATATCAGTCGATATATTCGGGGTAAAAACCCTTTTCAAATGTCCAACAAATAAATTGCCCTTTTCGGAATCACTCCTTGCCCAGCCTCCAGATGTGGTTCGCAGGGGAGGCTTACGTAAGACTGGCCTTTTAAGAGTTCTACAAGCACGCCATAATGAATAATCTGATTGAGGAGTTGCATCTAGGTCTCCCAAATAGTTTTTCAGGGATGCTACTCTTCTAAATTCCAGCATGTCTCTTAGCCGGTTGGTGCATTCCTTAAGTCTGCTTTTGAGTTGAGGAGATCTCTGTAATTGCCATTCTCTACGAATTTTTCTTTTTTCAGCCAAGAGTCGTTCGATATCTGCAGAATAAATTAGATTGTATCTAGCTAATTGTCGGGTTATTGTTGAATGTTGTGCAGCTGATTTGAGGTTTTGGTCAAAATCAATAAGACTCCGCTCTATGTCTTTAGGTGTTCTTAGCGGGATGTTTTCCGAACAATGAGTACTAAGATACTTTCTATATTTCGACCAATTAATGCTTGTGCTAGTCGTTGGTGATATGATGTTTTGTTTGTCCCATATATAGACGATAGTGGGTGAATGATCTGAGGATAATTCAGCTGTAATCATTTCTCTCGGAATACCCTTAAACACGCCAAAATCAATAACATCAGGTATTTTTTGTCGATCAGTAGGCCAATAGGTGGGTTGTCCACTCGATATAACATTCAGACGCATTTTTGAAATTGTGTCAAACAAAATACGACCTTTTGGAGTTATTAGGCGTGATCCCCAAAACGTATGTTTAGCGTTGTAGTCGCCTGATGCTATGAAACAGGGACCTAGTGATTTGTAGAAGTCGCTATACTGACTTTCCGAAATTTGAAATCTATGAGGTGAATAAATCGAAGAAATAACTAAGCTTTGATGAAATTCTTCAACACAGATATTTGTTGCTTGAAGGTAATTCTCACAAAAATCATGTGAAAACATGAGTGTTTTTAATATACATATATAAATTAATTATAATTTTTTGTGTAATAATCACAAAAAACACACACACAACAAATTTTGCGACATCTATTTTTATACCCTTCACCACAGGTGGAAAGGGTATATATAAGTTTGTCATTCCGTGTGTAATTTCTACAATATTCATTTCCGACCCCATAAAGTATATATATTCTGGATCCTTATACATGGAGAAGTTGATTAAGCGATGTCCGTCTGTCCGTCCGTCCGTCTGTCCGTGTTAGTGTGGTAATGTCATTTGCCAAGGCACCAGAAGAGGTACAAAAAATTTAAGCACACCAATCTGTCAGTTTCGAAAATTTTGGTATTGCAATTCAGCAACATCGGATCATTCCTTTGGAGGCTACGGGCCAAAAACCACGCCCACGGCTTTAATGATTCTGTTTTGCCTTTTTTTGTCAAATAAATATTAGACTGCGACAGGTAGATCGCAAGGAGTGCATACAGATCTCGGGGGATCAATAACCCCCTGCGAGGGGCGATTTTTGTTTGTTTTTAGATTGGTAGGGTTTTTCTGCTTTGATTTGTATTAGAAACCTTAATAGAAAGCAATACGCATAGAGGTAGCCAATGGACCCACAGTGTACCCACTGACAAATAGGAGCAGTTAAAAGGACCCCCCATGTGTCAATATGATGAAATTTTTTTTTTGTAAGGATTTCTTTTTGCTTTAGTCTGACCATTCTAACTCAATATGATTGGAGAAAGGTCCAAAATTTAACAAAAAATTTCAATCAAATTTTAAAAAAAAATTAAAAAATTTTTACACCCTTCACCACAGGTGGAAACGGTATATATAAGTTTGTCATTCCGTGTGTAATTTCTACAATATTCATTTCCGACCCCATAAAGTATATATATTCTGGATCCCTATACATAGAGAAGTTGATTAAGCGATTTCCGTCTGTCCGTGTTAGTGTGGTAATGTTATTTGCCAAGGCACCAGAAGAGATACAAAAAATTTAAGCACACCAATCTGTCAGGCATAGTTTCGAAAATTTTGGTATTGCAATTAAGCAACATCGGATCATTCCTTTGGAGGCTAAGGGCCAAAAACCACGCCCACCTATATTTTTTACGTTTTTTTTAATTTTTTCGGCTTTAATGATTCTGTTTTGCCTTTTTTTGTCAAATAAATATTAGACTGCGACAGGTAGATCGCAAGGAGTGCATACAGATCTCGGGGGATCAATAACCCCCTGCGAGGGGCAATTTTTGTTTGTTTTTAGATTGGTAGGGTTTTTCTGCTTTGATTTGTATTAGAGACCTTAATAGAAAGCAATACGCAAGAGGTAGCCAATGGACCCACAGGGTACCCACTGACAAAAAGGAGCAGTTAAAAGGACCCCCCATGTGTATTGACACATAGGGGGTCCTTTGATGAAATTTTTTTTTTTGTAAGGATTTCTTTTTGCTTTAGTCTGACCATTCTAACTCAATATAGATTGGAGAAAGGTCCAAAATTTAACAAAAAATTTCAATCAAATTTTAAAAAAAAAAATTTTTTTAAAAAATTTAAAAAATTTTTTTTTTTTTTTTTAAATTTAAAAAAAATTTTTTTTTTTTTTAAAAATTTAAAAAAATTTTTTTTTAATTTAAAAAGTTTTTTCTCAAAAATATTAACAAAAAAATTTACAGAGCATTTTCAAAAAGATTTTTTACAGAAAAATGTTCGAAAAAAATTTTTTTAAAAAATTTTTGAATAAAATTTTACAAAAAATTTTTAAAAAAATATTTAACAAAAAATTTTTACACACAATTTTCGAAAAATTAAAACAAAAATTCATATTCATATTCAAACAAAAAGTATTGGAGGAAATATTTATAATTTTTTGAAAAAGTTATTTTATTTTATAAAAGCAAAATAAGTATTTCTCCAACAATGTCAGAGTTTACGATGTAGCTGTCGGCTTCAATATCATTAAGTAGCTGACAACACGGCGACAATTGTAGCAAACGGAATTTGTCTTCTATTTCTTTAACTCATGAATAATGATTTTTTCTCATACGACTTTATTTAAGTAAAGAGTCAACAATATCGATAATGCTGTACCTGTCTGTATAAATAAAATCACCGTGATGAAGGGTATAGAAGATTCGGCACGGCCGAATATAGCACTTTTACTTGTTTATATTGTCCTTCAAAAAATCATTAAAGAAAAAAAATCATAAAAACAAAAATCCTCCCTACACAATCTCCATATGGATGAAAAAACAACACACAACGAAAATTCCTGAAACTATTTTTATATTTTTTTTCATAATGTGTGAAATTTTTCTTATGCACATTGTCCATAAAAATCAAAAAAACACAAACAACAAATTTTTTACAAATAATCATTAAAGAAAAAATATAAAAAAACCATCCCTACACAATCTCCATAAGGAGCAAAAACAAAACACACAACGAAAATCCTTACACGTGTTTTCTACATAGAGATGAAAAAACACACAACTTAAATTCTTACAAAAATTTTTTACATTGTTTTCCTATGTTTGAAAACTCACCCCCATAAATTCTTCCTATGTATTTTGTCCATAAGGATCAAAAATTCTCAACGAAAAACAAAAATTTTCAAAAAATCATAAAAATAAAAATCCTCCCTACACAAAAAAATCATAAAATCAAAATGATCCCTACACAATCTCCATAAGGAGTAAAATCTATTTCGGAATATACATATATATACTACTGAAGATGTTTCATTAATGGTAGTTCTACAGCGTAAATAGCTACATAAATTCAAGTTAATATTGTAGGTTTTTGTATTTACTGAGTATTTAGAGGTCGCTACTCGTTTCCCGAGTTGTTTTCCGCAGCTACATTTATGTTTCTAGTTAGTGAATTATTATTACGGTTTCTATTATCGTTATTACTGCGGGAAGAACCTGAATTATTGTTATTATAATTACGGTTGTTAGTGCCGCTATTACGATAGGACCCACTATTATTGTTTCCATTTCGATTGAACCTTCTTCTTCTGTTCTGATGGAAGTCTCTGTTTTGGTTGAAGTAGTTATATCTGCCATGGTTACTATTGTTATTACTATGACCTTGGTGTCTAAAGTAATAGCTTAGGATAGAGTTTTCATGACCGTAGACTTCGGTACAACTGCTTATGAATTTAGTCAATACTTCATTCATGTTATTAAAGTGACCCGATTGCATGATCATTTTAACTCTATCGTTAGAGCTGTTTTTGGTTATAGCCGTAACAGCTGAACGTGTAGCATATTTGTTGGCTATTTCGTGGGGTAACCAATCTGTAATATAGGCGCTTTCTAATTTCTTCGTTAATTCCTCCATTTCTTTGGCGTAGGCATTAACGTTCTTTCCGGATTGTCTTGTGCTCATTAATTTGGCATTTATTACATCAACGGATTCACCTTTAACCGTTGTTTTTAGTTTTAAAATTATTTGTTATAGTGTGGTTTTTGATGAAATTAAATTTCTCGCTGATCCTTTCAATTTTGTTTTAATAAGGTTTACAGCTACTGATTCGTGTGTTTTCTTAATCGAATCTACTAAATTAATAGCGTCGATAAAGCTTTGCAGGTTTTCAGAATTTCCCTTGAAATCTGGAATTAACCTGATGGCTGTATTTAGAAATTCTATTAAAGTTTGGGGCATTTTGGATTTTTGTTTTTGTTCCGTTTCGGATAAAAGTTCAAATACTATTGGTTCATGGATTGAGTGTGGAACAAGGACTTTAAAATTTTTTCTATAACTTACGAAAATTAATTTTTCACGTAGGTCAGAATAAAAATTATCATCAGAAGTTTGATGTAACAAGAAATGACATGTTAATTCTCATACACCTAAACCGAAACGAAAAAAACACGCGGTGTGATACAAGAAAAAGCAAGGAAAAATTTTTAAAGCTGTTTTATTAAAATAAAAAACTAAATAAGCTAAAAATAAATCTACTTAGGAAATTATAAAGAATCGAACAACTTGGAAGCAGAATTTGTAATTTGATTTTTTTCTTTGAGAAAAGTCTCACGTAATTAAATATTCTTTCTTTACTTTTGTGTTGTGGTCACTGACAAGAAAATATAATAGAGAACTTTTTGCACATACAAAAATAACAACAATTGCGAACATAAAAATACCATCCAAAGAAGAGTAAAAGAAAAATCCCAAAACGATAGAAAACATCGAAATATAAACACACCATTCCATTAGATAGAAAATTAGAGGGGGCTTACTAGTTCACCAGCCAGAATTTCTTTGAACGACAGGGTGAGGTCATCATCTGCACCAGAAAATTTTAATCGTTTTAAATTATTTTGTTTCAACACTTCGTAAATTTGTTGGCTTCAATTATTAATTTAAAAAAAAGTGCACAATAAACATGAATTGATAAAAAATTATCATATTGAAATTGATCACGGTGACATAAAATAAAAATTAATTATTTATTACAATTTAATATATTACAATTTGTATTTAGTAGTACTCTGAGCTTCTCTAACTGATTTTGGAGGATGTTTATTTGTTTATTGACTATTTCGGGTTTTGTATCTCTGTCAGTATTTAAGCATTTATATGATTTAAGAAACTCGTCTTTTATTGCCTTAGCTCTTGATACTAATGTCTCCCATTCCATCAATTAAGAAACTGGTATATAAAACAAAGAATTGGTAAATAAAACAAGAGAGCGGTCATTATGTATACTTCCGTAACAAAAGAGGAAGAAAAAAAAATAACTTTGAACAGAAAAGTATTTCACAATTTTTATGGATGTATATTATGGATTTAAATTCCCCCCAAACAATGCTCTTGCGCGTCGAATGGAAAACAAACAACAATAATCTTTATATTAGACTTTGTCTAGATTGTTAGCCAAGGGTGCAGCTCTAGTGTAAGTTTTCCTCAAAGATCTTTTGTGTAATTGGTAGATCGTCACAAAGAGCTGCGCGGCTAATATACCGATTATTATTATTATGAAATAAAAGGCAGGAAAGTCAATTTTAATCACCACGACATTAGCATTAGGTTTTTCAAGTTTTGACTCCGTACCGCCCATTGTAATGACACTTGATAACTCTATATAGGGAAAAAGAAACGTATAATAGTGGAGTACACTTGTTATAATAAAAAAAAATTTCAAATCAGTATTGTTACTTCGTAACGCTATTTTATATTCTATTTTTAAAGAGAGAAAAAAATCTTCCTTTCATTATCCCTTTCCCTCTTGGAGAAAAAATAAATTTAAGGGATTAGGCTGATCTTTCTAGAACTGTTACGTCCGTTAGTAATTACAATTTCTAGAACTGTTACGTCCGTTAGTAGCTGGACCGTTTACATGTGCAAATTAAAGGTTTACAAAAAAATTAAGTTTACGCGGCCAACGACTTGTTAGTATGTTTTTTTTTCGTCCTATGGCGTGTTAGTACTTATCATTTAAGGATACTTATGTCATTACGACCGTCGCCATGTTTTGCACGGTGAATAGTGGCAATGGCATATGTCGATCATTACCAGTTAATGATCGAAATGGTTAAATATTTTTTTTATACCAGTGCAGGGACACGTGTGTATGCAGCGGTTATTTAGTTTTTGGTATTTATGTATAAATTCATATATTTTTTTTTTTTGTGTTAGTTTTTTTTGTAAATGCGAACTAATACTGAAAATAAAATTTGTAGCGGAACAACATATTATTTATTAATTATTATATTATAATTTATTAACTATTGTTTCATTTAGTCAATTGTTTGTTTTATCATAAAGTAAACTCAGTTTGTTCATTTATTTTATTGAGTGCGTCTATTTGTATTTTTTAAACTGTAATTATGAGTAGTAATTTGTTTTACTTCTTTGCTTATTGCTCAGTTCAATTTACATCCTTCTCTTATTAATTGATTATTGTTGTTTTGGATATAATTAAATTGTTTTCTATTGTTTATGTTTGCTCATTTTTATTTCTCAATTGTACTCCAATATAAAAACCACTCAATACTCATTATTTATGTAAAAGGATTAACGGTATTAAATTCTTAAATTTGTTTTAAAGCTAAGTTTAGATCTTTTTGAAAATAAAAATTCATTCGCTTATGATCTCTTGACCATTAAAGTGAAATTAAAATAGAAAGCGGAGTTTTATTAAAAGAACTTAAACAAAGAAGACAAATTAAGACTTTTATAGTCCGATTAGTCTCTTTGTTTATAAATAATAACAAGTACTACCCAACTTGGACGTACATCGTCTGGTCTGGGTTTACTTCATAATTTAATAAAACATAAACCTTATTAAGAAGAAAGATTTATTCCTCCTTCTTACAAATTAATATTAATAGAGGAGTTGAAGATCGCTTAGAAAAAATATTAATTGAAAGCACTTATTGAATTTTTTTCTTTCTTATAAATAAATACTTTTGTATCAAAAATAAAAGATTAATCATATTAATTAATTATTTAAAAAGAAATATTTGTTTTCCTTACTTTTTTTTGTGTAGCTTGCAGGTGTTTTTTTTTTTTCTTACAGTAATTACGTAGTAATAATAATCGCTATATAAGATGTAGGAATTTAATTCTCAGCCATAGCAGGAGTATAAAATGCATCAATGGTGTTCAGAGTTAAAACTTGGCAAACGCTGGATTTACACGTCACATACATTGCCTCTACAACTCAGATTTCTGCTCCTGTTTTAGTGTAGCCAATTGTTGACCTATACGTTCACTAAGTGTTGCCTTTTGTTTTTGAATGAATTTCATTTTCGCTTCCCTTTGAGATTTTAAATTATAATATTCAGTATGATAAGCTAAATTACTAGCAGCATCATCAACATCTCTTTCCTTTTCCATTTGCTCTTATCATAAATATGATGCTTTGTTGAGTCTACGATATAAACATTATGATGGGAATGAGCTAGTCAGCACATTCCCAGAGTGTGTATGCATTATTGCTTCAACAAAGTATGAAGCTCGTATTACATACAGAAGGTATGGTAACAACGACTTGTCAAACACACTACATAATTATTGTCATGTTAAAATCATAGATTACACATAAATAGCCAACTGAAATGTCAAAAACCCAAATCTTTTGCAAAAAAACCTAAGTCTAGGAATGTATTGGTAGACAAGTTTGTATACGTATTGGTTTTTAAAAATATTTTCCCACAGTATCTAAACTAAAAAAATGGATTCACATCATACCCGTAAGTGTGAAGACATTTATAGCCCTTTTTCTTGAAAATAAGGTCTTTACATCGAAAGCGCTCGCCAAACGTACCAAAACAAAAGCCAGTGACGACGGTCTTCACCGAAAGTTATGACAACAGTATTTTATTTACTGGCGGAACAAATCCAATCAATTTAATACCAAAAAAGTTATACTTAAATTTTAAATAACGTATATGTTACCACACATCAGAAAAAAAAAATTATTAATATAATAAATATACAATTATCAATAAAAAAATGGGAAATATAAATTCCCAAAACATTAGAACTATCCTCAACAAAATCCCAAACCAAATTTTTAATCCCAATTATAACCTAGTGTCTATACCTGATACAAATTTGTCTTGATACATAACAGAACGTCGGCAGAACAGCTGCCAATTTTTTGTTCATAGCAGTGTATAGGAGTTGACGTATTTTATTTATTGTTATGACAAATCAATACTTGTTTTTCGCCGTTGATGTAAGTTCCCATAACTTATTTTGTTTTTGTCTCAATAAAATTGCAAATTAGTCTATTTTAATAAATATTTTTAATTTAATACTGAGTACACATCCATATGTAGAGGTACCATACGAAAAATGAATAAATACGTATGGCCCATTTCACAATAGGACAGAAACAGGACAGACAGACGAGATTTGTTGGCGAGAGGTTGAATAGGCAGAGTGTGTATTTCATGACTATCGTACTTGTAATTTTTTTGTTTTTCTTTTCTGCTTTTCGCTTTTTTCTTTGTTGTTTCACAAAATATTTGTCAAGTCGGCGTCTACTTGCTGAAAATTTATCAACAAAGTACATATGCCACAGCTTATCAAACACACACACATGTAAAGTAAATAAATCCGAAAGTAGAATGTGCAAAAATCTGTCTGTCTTGTTTAAGTCAAATTGTAAAAGCATTAAGACAGAGGAAAAGAGAATTCAAAAAAAGTCTGCCTGTTTCTGTCTATTGTAAAAGCAGTCTAAGGTAAATAAAAAAATATAAAAAACACTTTGGCGCAAAAAATAATTGAATAAAAAACGTGAATTGCCGTTTATTTTCAAGACAAAATTGTCTGATCTGGAGCCTGGATAAAATTCTCTTAACGGTGCAATAAAACTAATAGCACGTTTTCATGGAGCCCAATATTCACGCTTCGCTCTCTCATTCGTGCTTCACACTCCAATCATGTTTGAATTAATGTGCTTCACCATACAAAATTTTTAAAAAGCGAATCACATTGTTTTGAGATGATTAGTTATGGTGATCCCTAATATAGTGAATACACCTAATACTATAATCTAACCGTCCACACACGCGCGAACTTACAATTGTGCACACTTGCACTTTTTACATTTTTACTTTTTCATTTCTGACCAAATTTTTGGAAATTAAAATCGGTAAACAATTCCTGGAATTGTTTACCAATAAAATAAAAAAATAAATACATTTGATTTAATTTTTTGCAACTACACTTGTTTGTGAAGAACACAAACAAGTTCAATAAACTATTTTTGCATTTCCGTTGGAACAGACAAATTTAGCCGTAATTTTGGTAACAAATAAAAATTCGTAAACAATTCTTTAGAATTCTTTACCAATAAAATATTAATTAAAATATTTTTTTGTGCAACTGCACTTCTTTACGAAGAATGCAAACAAGAGCAATAAACTAATTTGATTTTTAACGTTTCCGTTCGCACAGACAAAATTACCAATAACGAAAATCAGTAAACAATTCATTAGAATTGCTTACCGGCAAGAATGACACAAAAATAATATATAAGCTGGTAAAAACCTAATACAGCGTGCTATCTAGTTTTACAGTCAACCGACAAAAGTCGTTCTTAATTTTAATCTAATTTATAAGTCAAAAGTCATTGTAAAGTTAGTAATTGTAAAGTTAATAATAGTAAAGTTTTTTTTTTATGAAAAAAGAAATTAATTCTTTTACTGGCGCAGTCGGTAGGATCCGCGGAATAAGTAACTTGTGTTCGTTTTAACGATTTGTCGCGGATACGGACAAGGAAAATTAATTTCCTTTAATGAAAATTTAGAACAAAGTGAGGAAAATCAATTTCCTTTAAAAAACTTTATAAAACAAGGAAAATCAATTTCCTTTAAAAAACTTTATAAAACAAAGAAAATTAATTTCCTTTAATAAAAATTTAGAACAAAGTGAGGAAAATCAATTTCCTTTAAACTTTACAAAACAAGGAAAATCAATTTCCTTTAAACTTTACAAAACAAGGAAAATCAATTTCCTTTAACAAACTATACAACTCAAGGGTAATTAAAATTCCTTTAATGAAGATTCAAAAGTGAAATTTTTTTTTAACTACTAAAAACTTTAATTGATCAACGAAGAACAACTACAACACAACTATATTTTGGCCAATAACGAAGGACCTTTACTTTAGAAGCAAACAGTCGCCAAGAAAGCAGCAACAGCTATAAAGTAAGAAAATTATGTAAATATTTTTATTATTATTATTCCTAGATAAATTTTTTTTTGTAAGAATTTTTTTTAAGAGAGAGTTGTCCTTTCCAATATAGCGCAAAATAATATTCCTTTATGAGCGATACAGACTCACTATCGGACTATCCCTCAGATTGAGAATTTGTGGCAAACCCGTTAGACTACGATACAGAATCCCCTCTCGATTCTGGAATTGACGACGGTTACTTGACGGACATAAAGGAAGACATAGACATAGAAAGAGAAAGAAGATTAACTAGGAATAACCGTTTGTTTAGTAGATTACTAGCGCTAAGACGCTTTCGCTAACCCTAAATTTATAAATATTTGTTCGTTACCTTGCGTTTTTTTTATCATCATGGTAGAACCACAAGCACCTTTATCCATTACTATTAACCCTTTGAAGTACCTAGATAGGCTTCCAGAATTTAGTGGAGATTATCGGGACCTCCAAGCATTTATAAACTTGGTAGATAGAGTTCATCCTATTCTTAGGGCATATGATAATCCATCGCAATACCTTTTTTCCGATATAATTAAAAGCAAACTAAAAGGAAGAGCTAGGGAAACTATCGAAATCAACTGCCAGGCACAATCCTGGACTAAAATAAAAACAATATTATTAAATAATTTTAGCAACAGAAATAGCATAGAAGAACTGTTCGACAAGTTAAAGGGAGTAACATTCAGAAATAATTGCGTCGAATTCTACAATGAACTTTAACAACGTCTAAGGAACCTAAACAACAAAACTCTTACGACAATAGGATCTAGCCTAGCAGTCAATGTATGTGCCAGGAACAATATGAGAACGGCACTTAATATATTTAAGGAAAAAATGCCAGAGCCAATGAAGACTATATTAATATGCAGGAACCCTGATAGTCTGGAAGATGCAATGGAAATATTATTCCATTCCGGGTATGCCTACACAGGAGCCCTTGAAGCAAAAAGGAATGAAATTAAGAAACCTCCACAGAACCAGTCATACAAACCCTTCCATGCACCGCAACAGAACCGTGGAAACCATCAGAATAACTATAACTACCGAAATAATTTTCCACCTACAAACCATAATAACTTCCAATCAAACAGAAACAACAATCATAATAACTCCCAATCAAACAGAAACAAAAATCATAATAACTTCCAATCAAACAGAAACAACAATCCTAATAACTTCCAACCAAACAGGAACAACATCAATGGAGCCCCAGATTTACGTTACAACCACCACCTCCATCAACACCAACCCCCTGTGGAACCAATGGACGTAAACATGGTACAAACATTTCAGCCACAAAATGCCCCTACAAGAAATTATCATCATTATAACAAACAACAGAATTTTACTAAACATTACAAACATAGTACAAACCCCTTTAACGCCCTAAATTTTCAACAGCAGGCCTCAGAGGCGAATTACCCCATATAATACTGAAAGGAAAACTAAAATTTATTGTAGACACAGGAGCCACCCACTCAATAGTTAATCCTGGCTTGTGCAACCCAAAATGGAAAACGAAATCACCAGCAATACAACTAAAGACTTTGCAAAACTCTGTTATAACTCAAACATCATATAAAGTACCGTTGTTTGAAGAACTCGCATGCACTAAGGATTGGATACACTTAATCGAGTGTAAGTTCCATGAAGAATATGACGGAATATTAGGCAACGACATCCTACAAAGATATAAAGCAATAGTAGACTACGAACTTAACCAATTAAGAATAAACAACAAAACTGTCCCCTTAAAATTTCCAGACAGAAATACAGTGAAATTTATAACCAATACAGAAAATGGACTAGTCCATATGAAGGACTACCACAACCCAAATGGGGAACTCATACTTAAAGAAGGAATATACGACACCCAAAATTTTGTAGTAGAAATAACAACAAAGTATAACTGCCCGAGCATTGTGCACCTAAATCCTCAAGATTACTGGCCCGTTACACATGAAAACTATTATATCAAAAATGAAACTATAAATGAAATTAGGGAAGTTAAAACCCCAATCAATTTTTATAAAAACCAAATTATCATATCTAGAATCACTTCTGGATCTACTAGAATACGCACTAAGAAAATATTTCAAAATAATAGGAGGACTTTCCACTTCAAGGAATTAGACCGTACAACGGTAATAACTTTAATTAAAACTCATTTTAACCCAACTCAGCTTAACGCAATCGTAATCGAAGACTGTTTTCTTGAGATATTCAAAACCACATATAATGAAATTTCCCAGGGACTTCGGACAATAAGATGCAAAACAATACTCGAGGATATAGAAGATGATACTAAACTAATGGAAATTATTAAATCAGAACATCTTAGTAACAACCACAGAGGGATTCAAGCTGTCTATGAAGAACTCAAACTAAAATTTTACAACCCCAACGTAAAGATAAAGATAACAAAATTCATAAACAATTGCGAGATATGTATCTTAGAAAAGTACGACCGCAAACCACCAAAAATACCTTATAAAGTTACAGAAACGCCAACCAAACCACGTGAAATAATTCACATCGACGTATTTTATACATTGGAGAAAAAACAATTCATGACACTAATCGATAAGTTTTCAAAATACGCAATGGCTTTTCCAATAAACGGGAGGAGTTGCGTTGAGTTTAAAAACAAACTCCTACTAATTATAAGCATGTTCGGAAAAATAGGTAAAATCATTGTCGATAACGAACTAGGATTTAAGGCGTCTGAAATGCAAACATTTCTAGAGAAAGAAAACATCTCTATTCATTACACTTCAAATAGCAATCAAACGTCTAATGCCGATATAGAGAGATTGCACAATACAATAAATGAGCACATACGACTTCTGAGACATGATAAAGGAAATATGAGCGAAACAATTGAAGAAAAAATCACTAGAATTATAGGATTTTATAATAACACTATCCACAGTACTACTGGTATTAAACCTATAGACTTTGTGAACGGTAAAGTGAACGAACAAAAATATAAAGAAATACACGATGTAATGGTAGCAAAGAAAGAAAAATATATATCTAAATTAAACAAGGATAGGACAGATGTAGAGTTAGAAGAAGGTATCAATTACATTAAAGAGATAAGAGGTGGAAAAACCACAGAAAGTATAGAAAAGTTAACGCTACTAAGATCGATGACTACCATTTACAGACTACACGAACGAGACATAAGTATTATAAAACGCATGTTAAACCCAGAAGGAAGTACCAGGACAGAGACAACCCTAGCAACTAATGAATTTTCGAACTTCGACTTTCTTTCAGATGACGACCTGGATACTTTATCATTTCTCACAGTAGTAATCGCACAATCAATTGACATACAAGATTTAACTAATAATAACGGATACTTACCAATAAAAATAGAGGATGTGAAATTGATCGAACATTATAGCAAAATAATTCACATTGTAAACACAACTTATTATTCAGAAACTTTAGACTTAATACAAAGGAATATTCACACTCTCAATACAACTACCACAGAAACAAAGACGATACTAGATACGACAAACAAAAACTTCATTTTATTAAAGGCCAAAGTAGAAAATCTCACCCCACATTTCAGACCAAAACGCGGTCTAGTAAATATAATAGGAAAAGGATTAAAATTTATAGCCGGAACAATGGACAGTGACGACGAAACCCAAATTAACGAATCGCTAAAATCATTATACAACAACCAACAGACCCTGACTGAGAGAACGAACAAACTTACGTATTTTAATAACATTATAACATCCCAAATTCATGATATTACAAATCATATAAATCAGAAACAATTTTTAATAGAAATACCTCAATAATTTCAAAGACTTCCTACAGAATAAAATAGCGACACTAGAAGACGAAATATCTCTTATGTCACATATATATCAAATAAATAACGATATTTCACTTTTGCGATACCACCTAGATAGCATCGGACAAGTAATCTTTTCCAGCAAACTTGGTATTATTCCTTCAGACATACTGACAAAAAACGGAACTAGACCTTATCAACGACTGCGACAGCTACACAAATATAAAGGTAGCCGTAGGCATAGACGACTCCAATATTATGATAATCCTCTTAATACCGCAATATTGGAAAGAACCTCTTTCAAAAATCATATTTCAACCAATTCCAAACAGTCATAATAACTCAGTAAACTTAGAAAATAAGGAAGTTCTTGTAGATGTAAACAATAATGTTTTTAATGCAAATGTAAAAGATAGTATGAAAAAGAATTTAATTAAATTAAATGATTCATGTTTAACGAAAATAATAAATTATAAAGAAGCATATTGTAATATGGAAAAGTTGGACGAAACCATGGTAACTGAAATTACACCTGGCATTCTAGTATTTAAGAACTTTTTTGATAAGTTTATACAAAACTGTAATAAAAATAATATAAGTATGCTTGGAAACTTTCTCCTAAAGTTTCAAAATTGTGAAGTGACAGCACTAGATAAAACATATTTAAATGTAAAAATCAAGATTTATGATAAATTCATACTACCGAACATAATAAAAAACCAAATAATATAGCAAATTTAAAACTTGAATCTTTGTATATCAAACAAACAAAACAAGAAGAAACTATAAAGTCAATATTGTACCAAAACAAAAATTCTAATACAAACACTATAAGTATAAATATAATAATAATTATTGTAATAATTATCTTAGCTACACCATATGTTTAAGAAAAAAGTGTCAATCTTGAAAATTTCGTCGGAGCCTCAAGCTAACGGTGGGGGAGTTATGGTGATCCCTAATACAGTGAATACACCTAATACTATAATCTAACCGTCCCCACACGCGCGAACTTACAATTGTGCACACTTGCACTTTTTACATTTTTACTTTTTCATTTCTGACCAAATTTTAAAATCGGTAAACAATTGTTTACCGATTTTGTGGAATTGTTTACCAATAAAATAAAAACATAAATACATTTGATTTAATTTTTTGCAACTACACTTGCTTGTGAGGAACACAAACAAGTTCAATAAACTATTTTTGCATTTCCGTTGGAACAGACAAATTTAGCCGTAATTTTGGTAACAAATAAAAATTGGTAAACAATTCTTTACCAATAAAATATTAATTAAAATATTTTTTTGTGCAACTGCACTTGTTTACGAAGAATGAAAACAAGTGCAATAAACTATTTTGATTTTTAACGTTTCCGTTCGCACAGACAAAATTACCAATAACGAAAATCAGTAAACAATTCATTAGAATTGCTTACCGGCAAGAATGATACAAAAATAATATATAAGCTGGTAAAAACCTAATACAGCGTGCTATCTAGTTTTACAGTCAAACGACAAAAGTCGTTCTTAATTTTAATCTAATTTATAAGTCAAAAGTCATTGTAAAGTTAGTAATTGTAAAGTTAATAATAATAAAGTTTTTTTTTAATAAAAAAAGAAATTAATTCTTTTACTATGATTCAGTTTGAATCTACTTGCGCCGCATGAATAATTTGTCTTCTCTCTAATTTTTATCGCAAGTTTATCTGAACTAGCTGTCTTTGTTTACATAAAAATTTAAACAAAGAACAAAATAAAATTAAAAGTGTTGTTTATATATAAATAAGCAAATAACTAAAATACAATTTAAAATTGATAAATAAAACATAAACAAAACTATAAAAAAAATTTTTGAAAGCGAATCACGTTGTTTTGAGATGATTCAGTTTGAATCTACTTGCGAAGCATGAATAGTTTGTCTCTCCTCTATTTTTTATCGCATGTTTATCTGAACTAGCTGTCTTTGTTTACATAAAAATGTAAACAAATAACAAAATAAAATTAAAAGTGTTCTTTATATATAAATAAGCAAATAATTAAAATACAATTTAAAATTGATAAATAAAACAGAAACCAAACTATATTAAGTGGTAAAACAACAAAATCGTGCAATAAATATTAAAATCCAAAAAGAACGCAGCACGTAAGCATCGTGTAAACGGTGTTAATCGCAATAATGATTCAGAGAGCGAAGCAAGTGCTTCTTTATGTCGTGGAAACTTGATATAATAAGAAGAGACTTAACCTGAGAACATTTTGTCATGACAATGATTTGACGTTTATCAAGACAAATTCATATAAGGTATAGACACTAGGTTAAAAAAAAATACAGGTATCTCTCGTTTAACGCGGTACTTATACAACTTGTTTTCGATATAACGTGATTTGAAAAAAATCGGTTTGAGTACAACGCTAAATTTCTACTTTTATAACAAGAAGTTAAAAATACATATACAATTAACCTCAGCTCATTCACCCACTATTGTCTGTATACGGAACCAGCAAAACATTGTGAAATAGAGAAAGTATCTCAGTACTCTCTGTTCGGAAAATATACCGCTAAGAACACCAGAAGACGTGGATCAAAGTCTTATTAATTTTTATTAAATTCTTAAATCAGCTGCCCAACATGCAACAGTAACCTGACAATCAGCTAGATCCAATCAAATTTATCAGATCAGCGGCTTTTGGCTGAAAAAAGAAAAATTCGAAGAGAGCGGCAATCATACAGATCTCCTGACCTCAAATCTAGACTTAAAGATTGTACGAAACGGCTAAGACAGCTACTAGAATATCGAAGAGTAGCATCTCTGAAAAAGACCACACAAAAGTAGAATCACACAGACCTATAAGCCTTTTATCAAACATGTCAAAGTTGTTTGAGAGAATATTAATAACTAAGCTGAATCCAATTCTTAGCGAGAAAGGCTATATTCCGAACCATCAATTCGGCTTTAGAAAACAACATAGTACGATCCAACAAACACACAGATTACTAAATGTAATTAATAAGACCTTTGAAGAAAAAAATACTGTTCTGCGCTTTTTATCGTTTCTCAAGCATTCGATAAGGTTTGGTTCGAAGGCCTAATATTTAAGTTAAAGCTGGACTTTCCCGAAAACTATTATAAGCTCTTAAAAGATTATTTAACGAATCGCAAGTTTTTACTAAAAGAAGCTGATTTTTAAGCTTGCCACAGCTCACTGAAGCCGGAGTTCCCCAAGGTAGTATTTTGGGACCAATTTTATATTTACTGTACACATCAGATATGCCAATTAGCACCCTAGTCCACCCATCAACATTTGCAGATAACACAGGTTTTTTGAGTATTTATGAAAGTGCCGAAGTAGCATCACAACTTTTACAAGACCACGTACTCAATTTGGAAAAATGGTTAGAAAAATGGAGAATAAAAGTGAATGAACAAAAATGTTCTCACATAACTTTCACACTGCGTAGGTACTCATGCCCTCCTATTCGCATAAATAACCAAATGATACCGCAGCTTTCATGATACCGTCGCCTTAATGGAAAAGCCACATAGATTTCAAGTTAACACAAATGAAAAGCAGTACAACTAAATTGGCTTATTGACAGAAACTCCACCCTGAGCTTAGATTGTAAACTTCTTTTATACAAGACGATCCTAAAGCCAATTTGGTGTTATGGGATTCAGTTATGGGGCACTGCCTCAGCTAGCAACGTAGAAAAAATTCAAACGCGCCAACATAAGATACTACGTATGATTACAATATCCACAAAGACCTAAACATGCCATCAGCTAAAGCAGAAATAGCGAAACATGCAGTCACATATCTGAAGAGGCTTTAATCTCATCCAAACCCTTTGGCGCGTAACGTGCTGAGTGAACCTGGTTACATTCGACTAAAAAGAAGAGATACTGCTTTTCTTGGCCGAACAGTAGAGGGATGACCCGCAAGTGATTACAAAATCCGTGAAGCAAACATTATTTTTGTCTAGCACTGGCTGGACTTAAAAAGAATATTTTTATTTTACACTTAAGATATGAGTAATTATTGTTAGTTCAAAAATATTGAAGATACAATAAATAAATTATGAAATGAAAAAAAAATACATACACACTTGTAATATTAATTTGTGTATGTACAATAAAGTCTGAATTTTAATATTGAGTGCGTTTGTTATTTATCATGTATTTTATTTAAAAAACCTATTGGAACATAACACTCAACCAATTTTTATTATAAATCTATTAGGAATAAAACCAAAAAAATGTTTTTAGACACGTTGGTAGTTCCTAGAAGCTGTTGTTGTCAGGATTTAAGAGATATACAAGCCATTAAAGATTTTTTCATTTGCATCAAATATTGACACCGCTAAGTTGATTTTGAATTCAAGGAATTGTTTTTACATACTGAAAAAAGTTTTAGTTTTGATTTTGATGATAGAAAATGTTTTATTTCTATTATTTTTTTTACTAAATTAATTTTATCTTTATGTAAACTTACGAATAACATCAAAAAAGAAAATCGAGACAAAATAAGGATTAAAAACAAGGTTAAAAACAAAAACACTTCCGGAATTTTGCTGTCAAGAAAGTATTTTTACATACTAAGAAATTATGAAAAAAATGCAATGGATATGGAATTGTAAGACAATCAGTAATTTGTATGCCTATTATTGGCATTAACCCTAGAATACTAACCTATGTAAATTTTACGTGTAGTTTTTTTATTATTGTTGCTACACAAGCATCCAATGGCCTAACGGTACCAAACTCCACAAGTGCTTTTTTCAATAGTTTTTGAACAAACGCAAAAACATATACAAAGCATATTTGGTCATTTAACTGCTCTAATAGCGTGATCATTGAAAGGCTATACGTAAAATTTACGTGGTGTTAGTGGTAAGCGTATAATTTGCGTACGTCAATTATACGTGGCGTTAGTAATAAGGGTATAAATTTGTAGAAGTATTTTATGTATTAAATGATAAAATCAATTAAAAACCGAAAAATTCCAAACGTGTTTTCATCTGTGAAGATGTTGTGGCATTACTAACTTCCAGTGACAATTACATTGAAAAATAATTGGAAGATGCTTAGAATATAGCTCTTCCAGCTTGTAATAAAAATTAAAAGAAAGTATGAACAAAATTATTCAAATTATTCGAACTTTCTCGAAAAAAGGGAAAGCAAATTGTGTCACCAATCAAAGAAGCGTATGACCCATATATTGTCACATTTGTAAAAGCGTGGCAGTATTTAGGAAGCATCAAATAAAAGTAGGTAAAGACATCATTAACCATATGAGCATTTATTTTATTTCAGCTCTGATTTGATCGCAAACGTGTTATTTTACTTTGCCATTAAAATTGTTTTTCATTATATGAATTTTATTTTAACTATTTTCAAATGAATAAATTATTTATTTAGGCTTAAGTTCTTAATTATAAAGAGATAAAGAAAAATTAGACACCAGCAGAGCAGAATGCATTTTCTAGACAGCTACGTCCTTCATCAGTAAAATTAAAATTTCTCATATTCTACTTGTCAAACACACTACATAATTATTGTCATGTTAAGATCATAGATTACACATAAATAGCCAACTGAAATGTGAAAACACAAATATATTGCCAAAAAACCTAAGTGTAGGAATGTATTGGTAGACAAGTTTGTATACGTATTGGTTTTTAAAAATATTTCCCCACAGTACCTAAACTAAAAAAAGCTACATATATTTTTTTACAGTCAATTTTAGATGTTAAAATTAAATATTTCTTTTGTTCTTAACTAAGAATTTTTACTGATATTCAATGCATTCACACCATACCCGTAAGTGTGAAGACATTTATAGTCACTTTTTGACATTGGGAGAGCTGGCTATAATGGTATGTAATATATGTACTGAACTATTTTAATTTTTCCAGTACAACACAAATAAATATCTCCTAAACAATAAAACTTATTTGAAATGTATTTTAGAACAATTGTTGTTTGAAAAATTAGTTTTAAAATATATTTTATTTTTTATAAAAATTTTTTTTTTGCTACTATTATTTGTTTTGCTACATTCTAGTTATGTAACCATATTTAATACATAAAAAGTGTTTTTCTCGGTTTAATGGAACCCGTGGAATCTTTAGAAGCGAAAAATTTATTAAAAATCAATATTATTCAAGTACTTATATTTATTCAGTGCTTTCTTGGATACAATTCGAAGCACTAAAAGGAAAAAGATTTTTACTTATCATTTTCAAGCCGCGTTTAAAATAGCGCTCGCCAAACGTACCAAAACAAAATCCAGTGACGACGGTCTTCACCGTCTTATGACAACAGTATTTTATTTACTGGCGGAAAAAATCCAATCAATTTAACACCAAAAAAGTTATACTTAAATTTTAAATAACGCATATGTTACCACACATCAGAAAAAAATTATTAATATAATAAATATACAATTATCAATAAAAAATGGGAAATATAAATTCCCAAAACATTAGAACTATCCTCAACAAAATCCCAAACCAAATTTTTAATCCCAATTATAACCTAGTGTGTATACCTGATACAAATTTGTCTTGATACATAACAAAACGTCGGCAGAACAGCTGCCAATTTTTTGTTCATAGCAGTGTATTGTATGCCGAGATATTTCACGTCTGAAAGCTGAAGTATCAATTGGTTATTTATGTGAATAGGGGGCACGATTCCCTACGCAGTGTAAAAGTTATGTGAGTACATTTTTGTTCATTGACCTTAATTTTCCATTTCTTCAACACTTTTCTAAAATTAATATGTGGTCTTGTAAATATCGTGATGCTATTTCGGGACTTTCGTGAATGCTTAAAAAAGTTGTGTCGTCAGCAAATGTCGATGTGTAGACTCGGTCCTTAGTTGGCATATCTGAATTATACAACAAGTATAAAATCGGCTCCAATATACTACCCTGGGGAACTCCGGCTTCAATTGGCTCAGGTGAGCTTAAAAAATTGCCTTCTTTAACAATGAATTTCCGATTAGTTAAATAACTATCTAACAGCTTATATAAGTTTGCGGGCAAATTCAGTTTTAACTTATATTTTAGGCCATCGTGCCATACCTTATCGAATGCTTGGAAAACGTCGATAAAAAGCGCAGAGCAGTATTTTTTTTTTTTCTTCAAAGGTCTTCTTAATTACGTAAACTAACCTGTGAGTTTGTTCGATTGTACTATGTTTTTTTCTGAAGCCAAATTGATGGTTCGGAATACATCCTTTGTCGCTTAGAATGGGGTTCAGCTTATTTTTTAACATCCTCTCAAACAGCTTTGACTTATCTGATAAAAGACTTATAGGTCTGTATGATACAACTTTTGTGTGGTCTTTTCCTGGTTTAGGAATCATAGTTATTAACGAAACCTTCCAACCTTGAGGAAAGTCCTCAAGACGTAAAATGGCGTTAAAAATAAAAAGAATAATTTTTCGAGCTGTATGGTGTTTAAATCTGTTATTACCCTTTCAATGTCACTAAAATGAAATCTTAAGGGTACTGCAGCACTAGCTTCGACAGTTAGCAAATCAACTGCATCACTCAATACATTTGGCGTAAAAACCTTTTTCATATGTTCAACAAATAGTTTGCCTTTTTCGGTATCATTCCTTGCCCAGCATCCAGACGAAGTTCTCAAGGTAGGCTTATGTACTACTGGCCTTTTAAGGTTTCTACACGCACGCCATAATGAATAATCTGATTGAGGAGTTGGGTCAAGGTCTTTTAAATAGTTTTTCAGAGATGCTGCTCTTCGGGATTCTAGTAAATCTCTTAGCCGTTTCGTGCATTCTTTAAGTCTGCTTTTAAGTGGAGGAGATCTGTGCGATTGCCACTCTCTGCGAATTTTTCTTTTCTAAGCCAAGAGCCTCTCGACGTCAACAGAATAGATTTGATTGTGTCTTATTAGTTGTCGGGTTACTGTTGCGTGTTGGGCAGCTAATTTAAGGTTTTGATCAAAATCAGTTAGACTTTGCTCTACGTCTTCTGGAGTTCTTAGCGGGATATTTTCCGAACAATCAGTACTGAGATATTTTTTATATTTCAACCAATTTATGCTTGTGCTAGTTCTTGGTGACAAGATATTTTGATGGTTCCATATATAGCCAATAGTGGGTGCATGATCTGAGGATAATTCAAGTTACGCTTCATTTTCAATTTCAATCATGTCTTTTGAAATACCTTTAGTTACGCCAAAATCAATAACATCAGGTATTTTTTTTCAGTAGGCCAATAGGTGGGTTGTCCACTCGATATCACGTTTAGACTCAGTTTTGAAATTGTGTCAAACAAAACACGACCTTTTGGAGTAATTAGTCTTGATCCCCAAAACGTATGTTTAGCGTTGTAGTCGCCTGATGCTATGAAACAGGGACCTAGTGATTTGAAGAAATCGCTGTATTGACTCTCTGATATTTGAAACCTAGGAGGTGAATAAATCGAAGAAATAACTAAGCTTTGATGAAATTCTTCAATGCAGATGTTTGTTGCTTGAAGGTAATCTTCACAAAAATCACACAGTAAATAATGTTTGATTCGAGCCTTTATTAGTATTGCTGAACCACCACATGATCTGCCACGGGGGTCTTTGGTGTCATATAAGATATAACCATTTATTTCAAAAAAGCTATTTGTTGTTAAGTGAGTCTCAGCATGACGTCAATTTGTTCCTTCTTAAGGAAGTACTCGAGTTCATTTTTGTGTTGGCGCAAGCCGTTTGCGTTCCAGAAACATATTTTTAAACAGTTCATGGTTTGTTAAGTAACGCTCGCAACATATTAGATTGCATGCGTACCATTTCTTGTATCATGCTGCTCATAGAGCTCATAAAACTGTTTAACGAATGCACTAATGTCTCGATGCTTGCTTCGAAACGATTAAAATTACCAGATGGTGTTTGGATGCGATAGGATGCGATTGCAAATTTGGAGTAGAATTAGTTGTCGGTATCGCTTTATGCACTGAAATATGGTTGGATTTTAACATATCCGCGTATGAAACATATTGGGTTGTTGGTTGATGTAACTGGGGGTAATGCGCATTTGTTCGATATTGTGGCTGCTTCGCAGGAGTATTTAATTTTTGTGTTGACTGCCTTACCATAGAAAAAACTGGACAGCCTTTGTAATTAGCAGAGTGGTTTCCACCGCAATTGCTATACTTTTTACATTAGTATCATTCTTAGGTTTATCGCATTAAGCGGAACAATGTAGCTCGCCACATACTACGCAAACCGGAGGCAACTTGCAGTAAGTCCTTGTATGACCATATTCTTGGCAATTTAAGCACTGGACGGGTCCTGATCGCTTATGCGGTTCCTCTACGCTTATTTTGCGGTGTAGCAGATATTTTAAATTATAAATAAGGTGCGTTTCGTTCTTTTTCAATCTGATATCACCAGGTTCCAGTTCAACGCGAAATAGTGGTAGGGGGACATGATCTCGATTTCTGAGATTATCTACTCTTTTTACCTTAAATCCTTTTTGGAGGCCATCTCTGATTTCAGCTGGATCAACATATCGTCGCGTTAATTATTAAACCACGTAAGCGCCAAGAAGTCGTTTTCCAGAAAATAAAAAAAAAATTAATAACTTCTTTAATATGGGTCTCAAAAAAATTTTTTTTTGCAAAACATGGCTGTGCGACTCTCTGAAGAGTATAGAAACCTTTTTTTTAAATTTGTTACTTACAATTAATTGTAGCCAAATCTGTCGCTTACGTGGTTTTGGCGCAAACAGCAAATTGCAAATTTATGTGTGTAAATAGACATTTATTTTTGTATTTATCAAAAAAAATATTTTAATTTTACTAAAAATGCTCCATGAGGTTTTGAAAATGGATTTATTTATTTTTCATACAAACTTGTTAAGATAAGAATGTAGTCTGGTGGCAAATGTTATTTTCTACCATAGAAACCAAAAAAGTCAATTTCGAAAAAATGTCCATTACGTGGTTTAAGAAGAAACGCAACGATATGGTTTTAGGTTCACTTACTTCTCTATCTAATATAGCAAAACGATATTGGGAATTTATTTCGTTAGAGTCCTTTTCTTTATGTACTTTCGACTTTGGTGCTAACTGCGAAGATTTAGGGCTTCGACTTCTTTTCATTATTTTATTATCACTACTTAGCAACAATGGTGAAGATGATCATGTGCGGTAAATAGGTGCAGCATTTAAAAACACATCAGTTTTTTGTTTTTATTTATTTTCGTGTTTTCACTATTATCATCTGCATTTAATATTACATAAGCATTTCTACTGCTTATGTTTACAGAAATATTTAAATTAAAATTTGAGTGACTCATAAATGAGCCCTCGCACTGTACTTTTGTTTTATTACTCAAACAATAATGCGGTTGTAAAAAAAAAACGAAATACAACAACATTTTTGTTGTGTAAAAACAGGTTTTAATATTGTTTGTTTATTTAAAAAATTAAAGTCACTCACTAAATTTTGTTTTATTTTACGTATATTGCGAGTTTAAAAAAATACACGTCCGTTCTAATTGACAAATAACTATGGTAAATGTAAAAATATAAAAAACACTTTGGCGCAAAAAATAATCGAATAAAAAACGTGTTTTTTGTCAAAACAAATTTGTCTGAGCTGGAGGCTTAACAAATTTGTTTTAACGTTGCAATAAAACTAATAGCACGTTTCCACGGAGCCCAATATTCACGCTTCGTTCTCTCATTGGTGCTTCACACTCCAATCATGTTTGAATTAATGTGCTTCGCCGTACAAAATTTTTAAAAAGCGAATCACATTATTTTGAGATGTTTCAGTTTGAATTTACTTGCGCCGCATGAATAATTTGTCTCTCCTCTAATTTTTATCGCAAGTTTATCTGAACTAGATGTCTTTGTTTACATAAAAATGTAAACAAATAACAAAATAAAATTAAAAGTGTTGTTTATATATAAATAAATAAGCAACTAATTAAAATACAATTTAAAATTGATAAATAAAACACAAACCAAATTATATCAAGTGGTAAAAAAACAAAATCGTGCAATAAATATTAAAATCCAGATGGAACGAAGCACGTAAGCGTCGAGTAAACGGTGTCAATCGCAATAATGATTCAGAGAGCGAAGTAAGTGCTTCTTTATGTCGTGGAAACTTGATATAATACGAAGAGACTTAACCTGAGAACATTTTGTCATGACAATGATTTGACGTTATCAAGACAAATTCATATAAGGCATAAACACTAGGTTAAATAAAAATACAGGTATCCCTCGCTTAACGCGGTACTTATACAACGCGTTTTTGATATAACGTGATTTGAAAAAAATTCGCTTTGAGTACAACGCCAAATTTCCACTTTTATAACAAGAAGTTAAAAATACATATACAATTAACCTCAGGTCATTCACCCACTATTGTCTATATAGGGAACCAGCGTCTGTTGAACGACTTAACTAAAGAGAACAGGTGGAGCTTACAAACAATTGTTTCACTAAATATGCATCACTGATCTAGACTCAAAGATTGTACGAAACGGCTAAGACAGTTACTAGAATATCGAAGAGTAGCATCTCTGAAAAATTACTCGGAAGACCTCGACGCAACTGCACAATCAGATTAAAAGACCAGCCGTACGTAAGCCTCCCTTGCGAACTTCTTGTGGAGACTGAGCAAAAAATGATACCGAAAAAGGCAATTTATTTGTTCAACATTTGAAAAAGGTTTTCACTCCGAAGTACCCCTAAGATTTTAATTAAGCGATATTGAAAAGGCAATAGCGGATTTGTACACCAAAAAAGCCCCTGGCGTTGATAAAACAAGTAATAAGATGTTATTTGAGTTGCCCCGTATAGGTCGCAGAATTATTCTTTTTGCTTTTAATGCCATCTTACGTCTTGAGTACTTTCCCACAGAGTGGATGGTCTCGTTGATTACTATGATTCCTAAACCAGGAAAAGACCACACAAAAGTAGAATCACACAGACCTATAAGCCTTTTATCAAACATGTCAAAGTTGTTTGAGAGAATATTAATAACTAAGCTGAATCCAATTCTTAGCGAGAAAGGATGTATTCCGAACCATCACTTCGGCTTTGGAAAACAACATAGTACGATCCAACAAACACACAGATTACTAAATGTAATTAATAAGACCTTTGAAGAAAAAAATATTGTTCTGCGCTTTTTATCGTTTCTCAAGCATTCGATAAGGTTTGGTTCGAAGGCCTAATATTTAAGTTAAAGCTGGACTTTCCCGAAAACTATTATAAGCTCTTAAAAGATTATTTAACGAATCGCAAGTTTTTACTAAAAGAATCTGATTTTTAAGCTTGCCACAGCTCACTGAAGCCGGAGTTCCCCAAGGTAGTATTTTGGGACCAATTTTATATTTACTGTACACATCAGATATGCCAATTAGCACCCTAGTCCACCCATCAACATTTGCAGATGACACAGGTTTTTTGAGTATTTATGAAAGTGCCGAAGTAGCATCACAACTTTTACAAGACCACGTACTCAATTTGGAAAAATGGTTAGAAAAATGGAGAATAAAAGTGAATGAACAAAAATGTTCTCACATAACTTTCACACTGCGTAGGTACTCATGCCCTCCTATTCGCATAAATAACCAAATGATACCGCAGCTTTCAGACGTCAAATACCTGGGTACGCCCAGGTATTTGACCGTCGCCTTACTTGGAAAAGCCACATAGATTTCAAGTTAACACAAATGAAAAGCAGTACAACTAAATTGGCTTATTGACAGAAACTCCACCATGAGCTTAGATTGTAAACTTCTTTTATACAAGACGCTCCTAAAACCAATTTGGTGTTATGGGATTCAGTTATGGGTCACTGCCTCAGCTAGCAACGTAGAAAAAACTCAAACGCGCCAAAATAAGATACTACTTATGATTACATCTGCTCTCTGGTATATAAAAAATTACAACATCCACAAAGACGTAAACATGCCATCAGCTAAAGCAGAAATAGCGAAACATGCAGTCACATATCTGAAGATATGTCTAGCACTGGCTGGACTTAAAAAGAATATTTTTATTTTACACTTAAGATATGAGTAATTATTGTTAGTTCAAAAATATTGAAGATACAATAAATAAATTATGAAATGAAAAAAAAATACATACACACTTGTAATATTAATTTGTGTATGTACAACAAAGTCTGAATTTTAATTTTGAGTGGAAGTATGTATATGTGTCTTTTATTTATCATGTATTTTATTTAAAAAACCTATTGGAACACAACACTCAACCAATTTTATATTTTAAATCTATTAGGAATAAAACCAAAAAAATTTGTTAGACACGTTGGTAGTTCCTAGAAACTGTTGTTGTCAGGATTTAAGAGATATACAAGCCATTAAAGACAGTAAAGATTTTTTCATTTGCATCAAATATTGACACCGCTAAGTTGATTTTGAGTTCAAGGAATTGTTTTTACATACTGAAAAAAGTTTTAGTTTTGATTTTTATGATAGAAAATGTTTTATTTTTATTATTTTTTTACTAAAATAGTTGTATCTTTATGTAAACTTACGAATAACATCAAAAAAGAAAATCCAGAAAAAATAAGGATTAAACACAGAAACACTTCCGTAATTTTGCTGTCAAGAAAGTGTTTTTACATACTAAGATAATATGAAAAAAATGCAATGGATATGGAATTGTAAGACAATCAGTAATTTGTATGGCTACTATTGGCATTAATCACTGCCTGCAGACACGCTGTGGTGGAATAAACTAATTTTTGCACATATTCCATTAGAATTTTATTCTATTCCTCCAAAATTACAGTCTTTAACTCATCTTGGCTTTTGGAACGCCTCTTAGGAATGTTTTTTCAAGATAAGTTTACAAATTTTCAACTGTATAAATAAGTCTGGACTCTGAGCAGCAGTATACAGTACTTTGCCACAGATGTTTGGGATTATTATCCTGACAAACATGAAATTCGGTTTTCTATCAGTATAAATTCTATATTTATTGACCATGGAAATTAGACCACCAGTTAATATATTGAGGTACTGATTCGCAACTATTCTGTGCACAATGAAACAAATTACTCCAACTCCCTTACTAGATATGGACCCACAAATTATTACAGAAAGTTTTCCAAAATTTACTACTGGAATTATGATCCGACGCTTTTAGGGGTTTTCCTCAAACTCTATTGGGCCCACCGTTATAAAAATGAAACATTGTGAAATATAAAAACATCCTAGTAGTCGAGAGTTTTGGAAGTATGCGTTACAGCAAGGAACAATCACCTTTTTTATGTTGCATTGTAAGCAATGGTCCACAGTTTTGGAAATATGCGTTACAGCAAGGAACAATCGCCTTTTTTTGTGTTGCATTGTAAGCAATGGTTTCTTTCGAGCTACATTCGATAAATACCCGTTCTACTGATAGACTTGCCGTACCATTTCTTCTCTTAGTTAACCTGAAAGTATTCTTGTGGATACCAAAGGGTTTTCGTCTACCTTCTTTCGTAAACACGTTCTGTTCTCTCCAAGGTCTTGCGAGGGTGGCCAGTATAAAGCTCTAATGAGAGCCTATTTTGATTTTTATTGCGACTTAAGATATCGTTATTAAACACATTTTAGACAATTCTTGCACAGTTTTACCAATCGCGAGATTATAATAAACCAGTTGAATTAGATCAGTCGATGTTATTTTATTTTACTAGTCATTTTAAATTCTCGTTAATTTATCGTTTTTATAACGTTTTTTTAGAAAATCTAAATAAAATATTCAGTAAAACATATCACTCGACTTTCGAAAAAAGAAATGGTTGGCGAAAAATTAACAGTTATATAAAAATAACAACAAGTACAAAAATTGTAAAAACAATTTCTTGACTTTGTTCAGTTTTTCATGTGGAATTCTGTCAAACTACATGCATAAAAAATTTTCATGAAAAAGTCACAAAAAAATGTTGCAGAAGTAGTGCCATGGTATAATAAACAAGGTAAGGTTAGTTGAATAGCTGACATTTTTTTCCTTCGTTTGTTTTCAATTGCAGTTGTGAAACTTTGTTTACGTTTTTTTATTTCTTCTTATGAAAAGTGCTATATTCCAAAAACAAACAAATTCGTGTGCATGGATCTTTTTGATTTTCTTTGACGCTTACTTTTTCACTATGCTAACTTGAAGCTGTTTATGGCTATATAGAATTTTTTTCATTGTTCAATTTATAATTTTGCACTTTTTTTCAATATTAATTAAATATAATATTTTTTGTTCGTGCATTTTTACACCGTAAATTGAATCTTATTATTGCCTTAATTGGAAAATGAAAAGATGTGTGGAAATTACGCAACTGAAATCACAAAATAGTCAATAGTCTATGACTGAAATGTCAAAAACCCAAGTCCTTTGCCAAAAAACCTAAGTCTAGGAATGTATTGGTAAACAAGTTTGTATATGTATTGGTTTTTAAAAATATTTCCCCACAGTACCTAAACTGCACATAGTTGTATAAAATGTTTTGTAAAAAAACTACATATATTTTTTACAATCAATTTTAGATGTTAAAATTAAATATTTCTTTTGTTCTTAAGTAAGAATTTTGTAATTTACTGATATATTTATGTGCGAAAAACGTTGAATTGAATACTAATTTTAATTATTTTTTATTTTGTATGGAAAATGTTCATTCCCTAAAAGACAAAAAAGACAATACTGTGAAGAAATAAATTTCAATTTAAAATTTAAAATACATTAAATTGTAAATAAATTGTTAGTGCAAAAATTCAAAATTATTTATATCATTAGAAAGTGCAACAATATATCGCTTTAAAGTGCCTTAATTTAATCAATTAATTCACACTATACCCGTAAGTGTGAAGACATTTATAGCCACTTTTTGACATTGGGAGAGTTGGCTATCGACTTATGTAATATATAAACTGAACTATTTTAATTTTTAAAGTACAACACAAATAAATATTTCTTAAATTTTTAGCCCCCCAATAAATAATAATAGAAATTAAAATAACGAAAATAATCAGGGACCGTAAATAACAGTTATCGTTTTTAAAAAATTATTTTATAACAGTTATTTATTTTTTAACGTAAAAATAAATACTCAAATGAAAGTTTAAAAAAAAGAATTTCATTTTGCCGTAAAGAAATAAAACTTTTTTTGAAGTTTTATTTTTTTCGTCAAAAAATTTGTTATTGTTTGATTAATCTTCACCAGATGTTTACCCATTTTCAACGGATTTTTGCGACAGTTTTCTTGAAAATTGATAATTTTCAATAGTTTGTTCCTGCAACCCAGGGAAGCATGGAAAGAGCATTATATGCTCTTAAATTGACATTGACGGCCTCAGTTCAAATCTATGCACAAAAAAAATTACAAATAAACAAAATGAGTTTTATTTTCTGACGGAAAAAACAAAATCCCTCAAAAAAGTTTTTTTTTTATGACGGCAAAAAACTCTATTTTTAAAGGTTTCATTTGAACTTTTATTTTTCCGTTGAAAAATTACTCTTAACTATGGAGTTGAGAGCGATTTCTTAAGATCACCATAGATTCTGCAAGAGCTCGTCAATACAAATCTATTGACATATGACAGTAGTTAGTTAGTTAATTGTTCTATATTTTAATTCATTTCTGTATAATATTTGATTTTGAGTACATATTATAAAGAGAACATACGACTTTGACTTAACGTCGTCAGTCGGAAAAAGATAATTTTATACAATATTGTTTTGTGTTTCATAAAAATTAATAGTTAAATTCATTGATAAGATCTTTTCTGTAACCTAGCGCATCTATAATAAATCTATATATCTGATGGTAATTGGAGCTGGCATTATTTAAAATATTAATTAACTCATTTTCGGTTAAGGTAGATTTTCTAAAATGATGTAACCTTATGTGGCAAAAAATTGGGCATATAGCTAAAAAATGCATGATGTTTTCATTTTGGCGGGTGTTGCATAAAGAACATATAAGTGGTCTTTGATGTTGAAATCTGGTTGCGTTTAGTTCGACTAGGTCACATCTGGCTTTGAATATATAGCTTACTGCAGCTGTACTGTTAGTAATTCCAAAATATGTCTGAGGTTCTCTATAATTAAGATTTGCATAGAAGCGGGTTGTAGTAGATGCCTTCTCCAAGTAATTTTGCTTTTCTTTTGCTTTCAAACCAGTTAAAATATCTATGCTTAAACTTTTCCAGTTTTCTTTTGTTGTGCATTCAGAAATTCTCGATGTATTTATAGATCTAGCTAAAGAATCAACATGTTCGTACCAATATGTCTGTTTTTCGATAATCATTTTAGTAAGCTTGTTTGGTAATCTATTTTCATCATATTCATATAAAGTTTTCGCAATGTATCGGAGATGCATATCTAAAGTATATATGTAATTATTTTCCATTCCAGTTTCAAGCATTAAAACATATGTGGGTGTAAACGGTGGTAATTTCAGAATCTTTTTTAAGAAATAACGCTGCAGTTTATCAACTTCCTCAAATAAAGAGAATGCCCATATTTGGGCGGCATACGCTTGAATAGCACGGCATACTGATTTAAACAGATTCCATTTTGCATTTAAACTTATTTCTTTTTTTACCAAAAAATCTTTCCATGTTGCGTTTATGCTATTTTTAGAAGACACATTTCTTTTTTCGATGTGTTTCTTAAATGACATTGTTGGTGATAGTGTGACTCCCAAATACGTATACTCATTCGTAACTCTTATAGGTTCACCATTAAATAACCATTTTTCCCGTGTCGCTATTCTTCCCCTTTTATAAAAATCATAATTTCAGATTTGGTCATATTAACCTCAAGATTCCACAATCTACAATATTGTTCTAGTTTATTTATCATATCTTGCAAAGCTACGATATCATCTGCTACTATTACGATATCATCAGCATACATTAATAAGCGTATATTAGTTGAACCTACGTTTACTCCTCCTCCAATATAGTCATGCAAGTCATTTAAATATATCGAGAAAAGTGTTGGGGAAAGTAGACAACCTTGCTTCACGCCAGAGCTAGTTTCAAACATTTCTGATACATCCTCTCCATTCCAAACATTAAACATTGTATGACTGTATATAGATTCAATCATTATACACATTTTTGTTGATACCCCAATGCTGTGAAGTTTGTAGATAAGGGATTTTCTTGATATTTTATCAAAGGCCGCTCTAAAATCTACAAAGAAAGCATAGAATCTTTTGTTTTCCACTCGCTTCAGATAAAAAATTGCTGCTAAACTGTACAAGTTATCGACAGTTGAATAGCCTTCCCTGAATCCCGCTTGAAATTCTGTAAGTATATTATGCTTTTTTAACCACAAATTGATTCTATTGTTAAGTATACCCATGAAAATTTTGGCTATTGTGTTAATAAACGATATTCCACGATAGTTACTTACAGATTGTCTGTCTCCTTTTTTATAAATTGGTAAAATTATGCTTGTAGTGAATTTTTCATCCAATTTCGCCGTTTCATATATGATGTTAAATGAGTTTGCCAATTCGTCTATAAAGTTATCCGTTGCATTTTTAAAAAATTCATAACTGACACGGTCTTCACCGGGCGCCTTGTTATATTTTGCTTTATCTAGCACGGTTTTGATTTCCGAAGGTGTAATAGGACTATCTAGATCATAATCGGCATAAAACATTGGACAACTCAGAAAAGTATTGCATGAAGTCATAAGCGGGTATATTGGGTTTAAATTGTATTTCATTGATTCTTATTTCTTTGATAAGCTTCCACCAATCTTTATTATTTTTACCATATTTATTTGATTTTCTATTTTCTTATAATACTCAGATTTATTAAACACGCATATTTCCTTGTACTTTTTATTTGCCAAAACATATTTATCTTTATTAACTTTTGTTGGATTTTGACGAAATAAATTTAGAGCATTAAAGGATTTTTCCCTCGAATTAAAACATTGGAAATTGAACCATTTATTTTCTTTTTTAATTTGATTTAAGTTTCTATCTTTGTTTGGGTTTGAACGGTGGATAACTTCTACAAAGTCCTTTAATTCCATTACATCTTTATCTTGCTTGTATATATTAAGTTGCTGATTAAGGTTTTCTGTATATATATGCTTTTTCCTCTCATCCCATTTCAGTTTTGGTAGTAGCTTCATTGGTTTATATGATTTACTCCCATTAACATTTATGTATAAAACGATTGGCATGTGATCAGACCATACTTTATTTTCTACATTAAACCTTTCAACACATTCCAACAAATCATGATCTGCAGCACATATATCATTGACTGATTGTCTTTTTTATTATCTATTGGATCTCTAGAATTTCTGGTTTCAAAACCGAATTCAAAAGTTTCTTTTATAAATGCATCTAATGATTGTTGTAAGTTTCCTATTCGGATGTTAAGGTCTCCAATTAAGATCACGTTTTCAACATTTTCATTTATTATAAATCTTTTTACGTGTTCAAAATCTTCATTCCAATTGACTTCTCTGAGATATAAAGGGATTATATTAATCGAATTATTGATAGTTTGTATTATAATAGAGTCGACTCCTTCTGTTCTTTTAAATCTCAACTGAATATTATTTTTCCTTAGGTCTTGTTTTACACCATAAAAACATCCTCCAATTCCCCTCCCATATCTACTATTTTTTACAGCTGCCTTCCAATAGATATCATAGCCACTAAAAAACTTTTTAAATCTTTCTACCTTCTCTTCAAGAATATGAGTTTCTAATAAAACAAATATATCCTAAGTTTTTACATACTGGAAGAATTCATTAAATAGTATTTTATTTTCCAACCCGTTTACATTGTAGGACAAAATTGTTAATGACATTAAAATATTATTATCGGTTGATTTATTATATATGCGCTTAGGTTTTACAATTTTTATTTTATTTTTCTTAGATTTTTTTAATAGTTTTTCGAACATATGTTTTTTAAAATACTATGATAATTTAAATTAATAGTGTTTATATCTTGCCCGTATAAGTTTTGAAGAAGCATTTTCGCATCTTGTGATCCACTTATCAAATTTTTTTGATTGTTCCACCAGAACCAATTATCTGATATTTTCATTTTTGCATTACGTACCATTACGCGGTGATTACCGTTTAGATTCTTCAGGCTTTTTTTGATTTCCAACATCACTCGTTTGTCTTGTTGTTTTTCACTTGTAAGATCGCGCTCAATAATTATGTTGGAACCTGCCAAATTTTTAGTGCTTTGAAAAACTTCTTGAACCACTGCTCCTGAACTAAATTCAGCCACTTCTCCGATTTTCCCATCCTTCTCATATAATTTTCTTGTTGACAATAGACATATTTCTTTCGATATTTTCAAATTTTCTTTGCAGCAATCAAGTACAGCCTCTTCTAACGATGTTTTGCTTTCAATACCTTTGAAAATAATATTATTTCGTTTGATATGCTCTTGCAAATACATTATTTGTTGGTGATCTTTTGCTCTTTCTTCACGTAGTTGATTAATTTCTTGTTTTAATGCTTCGTTTTCGTGATCAAATTTTGAAGAAAGTTCACTTACATTGGTTTTGATTTCCTCTAGATCTTGTTTTGTTGGAATATTCATTAATTTTTCATCCATAAGAGATCCCATTAGTATCATAAGATCTTTGACAGCCAATGTACCAACAGCATTTCCATCATTATTATTTGGAGAAGTTTCTCCAAGTCTGCGTTTAGCTGATTGAGAATTTGGTGTTTGGTTCATTTTTCAGCAAAGGGAAAAGTATTTAAAGTACGAGTATTGTACAGGTCTGTATTTATTTTATTATTATAAAAAAAAGAAAAAGGTGTTGCCTACTTTAGGGCTTTTCAATAATTTTGTTTATAAAAAGCTTTTATGTTATTCGAATAAATTTATTTATTATTTAGACATATGACAGTATAGCTCTCCGTTAGCTCTAACATAAAGAGTTTTTGAGTTTAATTTTTTTTGATAACTGTTATTTACGGTCCCTCAAAATAATTAAAATAAAAATGAGATCACAAAGTTGCTCCAATAGAATCAAAACCCAAAAACTTTGTTACAAAGCACTACTAAATGATTATTCTCAAAACAAATTCTACAAATAAAAAAAACATAAAGAGATATAATAAGGCCATAGAAATAATCAAAATAGCAGCAAAGGTTACAGTGTTTATCTGAAATTAAGCAAAAATGGAGAAATAGACTAAAAATATCCTACAAGGACATAAATAACAATGTCAGTATTTTAGAACAATTGTTGTTTGAAAAATTAGTTTTAAAATGGATTTAAAATATATATTATTTTTTATAAAAATTTTTGCTTTGCTACATTCTAGTTTGTAACCATATTTAATACACAAAAAGTGTTTTTTTTTTTTTTTGGTTTAATGGAACGTGGAATCTATAGAAGCCAAAAATTTATTTAAAATTAATATTATTTCAAGTACTAATTTTACTAAAGCTATTTAAATATTCTAAAGGTAACTAAAGATTAAAAATCTTGCTAATTAACAGTATAAAATACAAATATAAATATAAAGAAATACTAATATATGTATACTAACAATAAAATTTAACTTTTTCTTAAAAAAAACATGAAATGGCCGACCGACACGTTTACTGGTGTCCGGCCGAATATAAAAACCGGCAATGGCGACCGAGGCGCTTGCTTCTGGGACCTTAACAATAAAAAACTAATGGCTGTCTCACAACCCTTACACGGGTAAGTTCTGGTTTCAAAAACAAAACTGATAACACTTTTTTTTAAATATATTTAATTTTGGGTTACCTGGTAATAATGTTTTAATAATTACTCGTATCCTCAGAGTACCGCGATAATATCCCCAACAGCACGTTGGCTGAAGCTGGTTGGCTGCCTTAATCCTGCCAAGTTATAGCCACCTGAGCGCACCAAAATAAAAAAAAAAAACTATAACAATAAGGGTTTTCTTTCCTTTTGATAAAAATAATTGTCACACTCACTTTCCTTTTTTTACACTTAAAGTTGTTAAATAAAAATCTTGCTTTTAATTAAAACAAAAAAATATACAAAAAAAACATTACTTTACAAAAATTAAAATAATAATATAAATTTTTTTATTTAATTTTCGCTTTATTACAACGCGCTTCTTACTAAACACAAACTTGAAATTTTTACAATGGCGAAATTTTCTTTTCCCTACCTTTATATAAAACATATCTTTCACTTAAAAAAAACCGCTTAACTTAACTAATATTCCAATTATTAATCCCTTTTCGCAATTTTTTCCGAACAGTACAAAAACAAACACAGGGTGATACTTATTCGCTCTTTCACTCAAAAACACGAATAATATGATCTTACAAAATACATGCAACTCTATACAATTAACTGGCAACACTACAAAACTAACTACAACAAACACATAAACAGAACAAACTACAAGTTAAATAAAACAAAGTAATAAACAATTAAATACATTAAACAAATTGCATAAAAAAACACATAAGACAATATAAAATATAAAAATATAAATTTACAAATAAAGAACAACAGAAAAGAAACAGTGAACTCAACACAACACATAAATATAAACAAAACAGGATAACAATTTATACACATTCCTAACCTACAGTGCAAAGTAAGAGTGTTCGTATACCGGAACTGTATCAGGTACTTTTGACAATTTAATTATTGCAATTATTGTTTACGTGCAATTATTCTTCATTTTAATTTCAGTTGTCACTTCTCCGTACATATGGCCCTATATTGCCCGCAACAAAACTCCGGGGCTACAAAGTTAACGCCAGTAGGGCCGGTGTGCGGGTAATACTTTTAGCATTTGTTTTTTTTTTTCTATATCCCAACGAGGGGAATTCCCATGACCCTGTCGTGTCTCAAGCCGGGCACTATATGATAGCGAATTATTTGAACGTACACTGTTTAACAATTACTTATACTTAGATATTGGAATCAAACCGTAATTTGTATTATACATATATATAAAGAAACTAATAAATATTAATCGTACAAAAAAAAAACAATTTTAACTTAGTATATGTACATCACTGTACACAACTTGCATGTATACCCAGCAAACATTCGGCTTTGATTACAAATCTAAACAAGTAAAAGTGCTATATTCGGCCGTGGCGAATCTTCTATACCCTTCACCACGGTGATTTTATTTATACATACATGTACATCATTATCCATATTGTTGACTCTTTACATAAATTAAAATAAGTCGTATGAGAAAGAACTCATTATTCATACTTTAAAGAAATAGAAGACAGCGGCGACGCAGCTAAATGAAAACAAATTCGGTTGGCTACAATTGTCGCCGTGTTGTCAGCTACTTAATGATATTGAAGACGATAGCTACATCGTAAACTCTGACATTGTTGTAGAAATACCTATTCTGCTTTTATAAAATTAAATAACTTTACATACAGTGAAATTTATAATCAAGCTTAAGTTCGTTTTTATTCTCTCTAAGAAAGAATTAATTAAATTACAAATTAGGTGATAATATTAAAGAAAAATTGGGAAAATTTAATTTTTAGACACCAGGAGCGAAATGCACATTTTCTAGACAGCCACGTCCGTCATCAGCACTCTTGTATCTAATCTACTTAGGGTAGTGTTTAGTTGTAAGCATCATATATTTAACCAACCAAACCCAGATAAAGGAATACGAGAAAACTTGTATTCAATTATCAATCGTCAGTTCGACTAATAATAATTAAAATTTTCAAAATTAAAAAATCGCAAAGCACCGCGCAATCTTGTTTACTCAACAAAGTTTGGTTTGATAATAGATTAGTGTTAACTAAAAAACGAATGTTGGAAGTAAAACAAATAAATTAGTCAAGTGCGAGTTAGACTCACACACTTAGTGTTCCGTACTATGTTTAGTACAACTTTAAAAATTCAAGTTTTTAATTTTTTCATGTCTTATGAGTTCCCCTTTTATTTTAAAATTAAAGTAGTAATTGCATCACTGTTGGAACACCCTTTAAAGTTTAACAATTTTTGTTATAGCGGCCATGGTAATACACTATCTATAAAAATATACATACGCCTACCTATTGCGGTTCAAAAAATAAAGAACTATACGTGAAAAACATGTCACTAATCGAACACCCTTTAGATATTAATAATTGTTACAGCGGTCGGAGTACAACATATACTATAAACATTAAAGAGTCTACCTATTACAGTTCATAAAATAAGGCTATTTACGAACAAATCATGTCTCTGTCGGAACACCCTTTAATTTTTTTATTTGCTATGGCGACCATGGCAATTCTCTTTCTATGAATATATCAAGAGTCGACCTATTACTATTAAAAAAATAAGTTACTATACGTAAAAAACATGTCACTGTCAGAACACCCTTTAATTTTTAGTAATTTTCATAACGGCCATGGCAACACATCTTCTATACAAATTGGAAGAGTCAACCTATTACGGTTCAAAAAATATGTCGTTATACATGCAAAAGACGTCACTGTCGGAAACCCCTTTAAATTTTTATTGTTTTTATAGGGGTCATAGTAATACGCCATTTGTGAAAATTTCAAGAGTCTATCTATTATGGTTAAAAAATTAGTCAATGTTTATGCAAATCACGTCACTGTCGGCACACCCTTTAATTTTTACTATTTGTTATAGTGGCCATAGTAATACACCTCCTGTAAAAGCTTCAAGAGTCTACCTATTATCATCGTCACTATCGGAACACCCTTTAATTTTTAGGTTTAATATTGTATACTTGCTTATAACACGAACATAGATTAAATTACTGTCTGCAAGTTTTAAGTGGTTTGCTCCTATAGCTCAAGAAATAAAGACAAATAACACGTCACTTTAGGAACACCCTATAAGTTTTAGTATTTTTTGCTATAGGGGCTACAGTTACACACCTTCTGTGAAAATTTGTAGAGTCTACCTATTATGGTTCAAAACTTAGGCCTTATACATGCAAATCACACCACTATCGGAACACCCTTTAATTTTTAAGTTAATTTTTTAGACTTATTTATATAGCGTACTAAGTTTTAATTACTGCTTGCATATTTTTATTGTATTCTTCCTACAGTTGAAGAAAAAACACATATTCATAAATAACACCTCTCTATGGGAACACCCTATAAGATTTAGCATTTGCTACTATAGCGGCCACAGCTATACACCTTCTGTGAAAATTTCAAGCATCTACCTATTATGGTTCAAAACTTAGGCCTTATACATGCAAATCACACCACTATCGGAACACCCTTTAATTTTTAGTTTTATTTTTTTATAGTTGTTTATATAGTGAACTAAGTTTTAATTACTGTTTGTAAATTTCAAGTGTATCCCACCTACAGTTCACGAAATAGTCACATATTCGTGAATAACACCTCTCTATCGGGACACCCTATAAGTTTAAGTATTTGTTGCTATAGCAGCAACAGCTATACATCATCTGTGAAAATTTCAAGAGTCTACCTCTTACGGTTCCAGAGATAAAAGGCGCTGACAGACGGACAGACGGACAGACATTGTAGCGAAAACAATAGGGTCTCGTTTTTACACTTTGTGTACGGAACCCTAATAAACAAAAAGTAACTTTCAGTGCTAACCGAAGGTTGGCTGAAGGAAACAACAAAATATAAGGTGGTAAATATTAAAAGTAAAAATATTCAACAAGAGGGAAGCTTAAGGTAGTGGTAGACTTCGTTCTCACCAACTGACGATTGATAATTGAATACAAGTTTTCTTTATCTGGGTTTGGTTGGTTAAATAATATTTAACTTTTTCTTAAAAAAAACATGAAATGGCCGACCGAAACGTTTACTGGTGTCCGACCGAATATAAAAAACGGCAATAGCGACCGAGGCACTTGCTTCTGGGACCTTAACAATAAAAAACTAATGGCTGTCTCACGACCCTTACACGGGTAAGCTCTAATTTATATTTAATTTTGGATTACCTGGTAATAATGTTTTAATAATTACTCGTATCCTCAGAGTACCGCGATATTATCCCCCAACAGCACGTTGGATGAAGCTGGATGGCTGCCTCAATCCTGCCAAATTATAGCCACCTGAGCGCACCAAAATAGAAAATAAAAAACTATAACTATAAGGATTTTCTTTCCTTTTGACAAAAATAATTGTCACACTCACTTTCCCTTTTTTTACACTTAAAGTTGTTAAATAAAAATCTTGCTTTTAATTAAAACAAAAAATATACAACATAAAAAAATTACTTTACAAAAATTAGAATAATAATATAAATTTTTTTATTTAATTTTCGGTTTATTACACCGCACTCCTAACTTAACACAAACTTGAAATTTTTACAATGGCGAAATTTTCTTTTCCCTACCTCTACATAAAACCTCTCTTTCACTTAAAAAAAACCGCTTAACTTAACGAATATTCCAATTATTAATCCCTTTTCCCAATTTTTTCCGAACAGTACAAAAACAAACACAGGGTGATATTTATTCGCTCTTTCACTCAAAAACACGAATAATATGATCTCACAAAATACATGCAATTCTATACAATTATCTGGCAACACTATAAAACTAACTAGTAGGATTACAACAACAAACACATAAACAGAACAAACTACAAGTTAAATAAAACAAAGTAATAAACAAATTGCATAAAAAAAACACAAAAGACAAATAAAAAAATATAAATTTACAAATAAAGAAAAACAGAAAAGAAACAGTTAACTCAACACAACACATAAATATAAATATAAACAAAACAGGACAACAATTTATACACATTCCTAACGTACAGTAAGAGTGTTCGTACACCGGAACTGTATCAGGTATATTTGACAATTTAAATATTGCAATTATTCTTCATTTTAATTTCAGTTGTCTCCCTACATATGGCCCTATATAACCCGCAACACAAAATGAAATTTATTTAAGTGTTAAAAAATTAAAAATACATTAAATTGTAAATAAATTGTTGGTGGAAAAATTCAAAATTATTTATATTCTTGGAAAGTGCAACAATATATCGCGTTAAAGTGTCTTAATTTAAGTATAAATTTTACTCCGCTATGTGTGTTGAATTCACACCGTACAGGTGGGATGACTTATAGCCACCTTTTTGACATTGGGAGAAATAGCTATCTATGTAATCTATGCTGAAAACTTTTATATAATTGATTATAAAAACAAACACAATTTTTTTATATTTTATGAATTCTTATATGCCAGAAACGTATTAACAAAACCACAAATATGTAGATGAAAAAGAAAAATATGATATCTATACATATAATAAAACTTACAGTTACATTTCTGGGCATGAAATATTTTTTTAAAATGTTGTTGCTGGTGCAGTTAGTACTCGAAATGGAATACAAAACAGGAATTTTTAGAATTTTTGTTTGTCCGTATGTCTGTCTGCCAATCTGTGTTCGCATCACGTAAAAACTAGTGGATGAAGTTGAATAAAATTTTTAGTATCCCGTTTCAAATATAGAGAAAAAGTAGTTGGAGTATCTAAGTTTACCGATTTAAAGACTCTACAAACTCTACAGCCCCATTTATTTTTGAAATTCTAAAATTTCAGGTTCCTGAGTACCTCACCGCTAGTCATTTATAATTGTGTTAATTTTTTTATAGAGCTATGTGATGTGATATTATCAAGACTTGATTTTAAAAATAAACTCAAAGTTTAGGACAAATTAATCCATTTAATATTATTAATGAAGAAAAAAGAAGTTTTCTAAAAATATAAAAAAATATCCTATTTTGTTGAAGGCAGTGAAATACAAGGGCTAAAAACTGAATCCAGACAATTTTAATTTTAAGACCAAAAAAATGTATCCTGATAAAAACATAAATTTATTGCACAACGATGTCTGCCAACAAATGTTGTTTTTAGTAGGAAAGTTTGAATTTTAAAGAACGCCATCTGTTGATCCAGCATGCAAATCCTATTTGCTGTGCTACAAGCATTCAAACAACATTGACGACAAACAGAAAATTTTTTTTTAGTCGGAACATGCACATCGCAAAAGGAAAACAAATTATTGTTCCTTATTCTGTCGACGCTTTGTTCATGTGCAAACAAAACAATGGCTCGTCAAGACTGCTTGTAACACTACGTCGATTGTTTTTTCGTCGATTGTGTTGTAAGCGTTGAGAAGTGCGGACGTGTGTTTTTGAGCTCTTAATCAACAAAAAACAAACTTATAGTTTGTATACATTGTAGTGTATCAATGACATACTTTGATTGTAGTATTAAAAACTGCAATAAACAAATGTCAATGAGCTCTAATTATAAATAAGACAAGACGGTCACATAAACATATATGCTAACAGAAGCTAATGAACTCGAAGAACCAAATGAATTAACAATCGTACAAACAAATGTATTTGAATTTCTTAAGAGAGGTCAGTATTTGATTTTTGTTTAAAGTTAAATATTATAAATATTTGGTTATTAATTCGATATTTTTGAAATCATATTTGCTCGCGTATAGAAATCGAATGTTCAGTTGATAAAACCATATTTTTGCAAGTTTGCAATTTTGTAATTTGAACCGTATTGTTGCTAATTACAATCAACCAACAATTTGTGAGAGCGTGATACAATGTTTCACTTGAATTGAATTGTAGAACTATTTAAATCTAGCGTATAGAGATTATCATTATTAGTATTTAAGCAAAAAGTTTTTAATAAAGTGGCGTCTTATATTTTGAACTTTCAAACAATAAACTTCTTTCATTTTTAACTCATTACAACATTTTAAAACGAAAAAAGCTAATGGAATAAGTTCCCAAAATCGTTTTGCTATTTTAGATAGCGAAACAAGTGAATTGAAAACAGCACCCAAGTCGATTAAACCACAACCAATTTTTTTAAAGGAGAAAAATTCGAATCAATTAATAAATAAGTTAATTTCAGTTATCGGGGAAAACTCATTCTATGTAATTCCTATCAAGCTTGGTAACATTGATGAAACTAAAATTCAATTTATAGATGAAAGTAGTTATCGTAAAGCAGTCAAGGAGTTTGAAAGCTACAAAAAGTATCTTTCAAACTGAAGAGTAGCAAAGGCCTACAGGAAGTCAGCAAAGGTGTAGACTCATATGTTAATCCAGCGGAAATAAAAGCTGGCCTCCAAAAAGCAGGATTTAAGGTTAAAAGTGTTGACAACCTCAGAAATCGAGAGCGTGTCCCTCAACCTCTATTTCGCGTTAAACTGGAACCTGGGGATATAAGATTGAAGAAGAACGAAACGCACCCCATTTATAATCTAAAATACATGTTACACCGCAGGAATAGTGTAGAGGAACCACATAAGCGATCAGGACCCGTCCAGTGTTTAAATTGCCAAGAATACGGCCATACAAGGCTTACTGCAAGTTGCCTTTGGTTTGCGTTATGTGTGGAGAGCTGCATTGTTCTGCCCAATGCGACAAACCAAAGGATGACTCGAAGGTTAAAAAATTTAGCAATTGCGATGGAAACCACACTGCTAACTACAGAGGCTGTCCAGTTTTTTATTTGGTAAGGAAGTCAACTCTGAAATTAAATACCCCTACTAGGCAGCCACAATACCAAGCAAATGCTCATTATCCTCAGTTAGCTCAACTAACAACACAACATGTTTCATACGCAGATATGGTAAAAACCAATCATACTTCAGTACATAAAGCGACACCGACAACTAATTCCACTCCAAATTTGCAGCCAGAAGCTAAAGAACAAACACCATCTGGTAACTGCAATCATCTCGAAGCAAGCATCGAGACATTAGTGCATTCGTTAGACAGTTTTATGAGCTCTATGAGCAGCATGATGCAAGGCTATGATGCAAATGGCTATATCTTATATGACACCAAAGACCCCCTTGGCAGAGCATGTGGTGGTTCAACAATACTAATAAAGGTTCGAATCAAACTTTATTTACAGTGTGATTTTTGTGAAGATTACTTTCAAGCAACAAACATCTGCATTGAAGAATTTCATCAAAGCTTAGTTATTTCTTCGATTTATTCACCTCCTAGGTTTCAAATATCAGAGAGTCAATACGGCGATTTCTTCAAATCACTAGATCCCTGTTTCATATCATCAGGCGACTACAACGCTAAACATACGTTTTGGGGATCAAGACTAATTACTCCAAAAGGTTGTGTTTTGTTTCTCATTTCAAAAATGAGTCTAAACGTGATATCGAGTGGACAACCCACCTATTGGCCTACTGATCAGCAAAAAATGTTATTGATTTTGGCGTAACTAAAGGTATTTCAAAAGACATGATTGAAATTGAAGCGTAACTTGAATTATTCTCAGATCATGCACCCATATTGGCTATATATGGAACCATCAAAATATCTTGTCACCAAGAACTAGCACAAGCATAAATTGGTTGAAATATAAAAAATATCTCAGTACTCATTGTTCGGAATATATTCCGCTAAGAACTCCAGAAGACGTAGAGAACAAAGTCGTACTGATTTTAATCAAAACCTAAAATTAACCGCCCAACACGCAACAGTAACCCGACAACTAATTAGACACAATCAAATCTATTCTGTTGACGTCGAGAGGCTCTTGGCTAAGAAAAGAAAAATTCGCAGAGAGTGGCAATCGCACAGATCTGCCCAACTTAAAAGAAGACTTAAAGAATGCACGAAACGGCTAAGAATTTTACTAGAATCCCGAAGAGCAACATCTCTGAAAAACTATTTAAAAGACCTTGACCCAACTCCGCAATCAGATTATTCATTATAGCGTGCGTGTAGAAACCTTAAAAGGCCAGTAGTATATATGCCTCCCTTGAGAACTTCGTGTGGAGGCTGGGCAAGGAATGATACCGACAAAGGCAAATTATTTGTTGAACATTTGAAAAAGGTCTTTACTCCAAATGTATTGACTGATGCAGTTGATTCGCCAACTGCGAAGCTAGTGCTGCAGTACACTTAAGATTTCATTTTAGTGACAAAAGGGTAATAACAGATTTAAACACCAAGAAAGCCCCTGGCTTTGATAAAACCAGTAACAAGATATTATTTGAGTTGCCCCATACAGATCGCAAAATTATTCTTTTTATTTTTAACGCCATTTTACGCCTTGAGTACTTTCCTTCAGGTTGGAAGGTTTCGTTAATAACTATTATTCCTAATCCAGGAGAAGACCACACAAAAGTTGTATCATACAGACCTATAAGTCTTTTATCAAATATTTCAAAGCTGTTTGAGAGGATGTTAATAAATAAGCTGAATACTGCTCTGCGCTTTTTATCGACGTTTCCCAAGCATTCGATAAGATATGGCACGATGGACTAAAATATAAATTAAAACTGAATTTGCCCGCAAACTTATATAAGTTGTTAGATAATTATTTAACTGATCGGAAATTCATTGTTAAAGAAGGCAATTTTTTAAGCTCACCTGAGCCAATTGAAGCCGGAGTTCCCCAGGGTAGTATATTGGGGCCGATTTTATACTTGTTGTATACTTCAGATATGCCAACTAGTGACCGAGTCTACACATCGACATTAGCTGACGACACAGCTTTTTTAAGCATTCACGAAAGTCCCGAAGTAGCATCACGATATTTACAAGACCACATATTAATTTTAGAAAAGTGGTTGAAGAAATGGAAAATTAAGGTCAATGAACAAAAATGTACTCACATAACTTTTACACTGCGTAGGGAATTATGCCCCGCTATTCACATAAATAACAAAATGATACCTCAGCTTTCAGACGTGAAATATCTCGGCATACATTTTGACCGACGTCTTACTTGGAAACGCCACATAGAATCAAAGTGAACACAAATGAAGTTAAAAGCAGTCCAACTAAACTGGCTTATCGGCAGAAATTCTACTCTTGCTTTAGATTGCAAACTTTTATTGTACAAGTCAATTTTAAAACCAATTTTATGCTATGGCATTCAATTATGGGGCACTGCCTCAGCTAGCAATATAGAAAAAATCCAAAGACGCCAAAATAAGATTCTACGGATGATCACAGATGCACTCTGGTGCATAAGAAACTCGAACATCCACAAAGATCTAAACGTGCCATCAGTTAAAGCAGAAATGGCGAAATGTATTTGAAGAAGCTTGAAACATCCAAATCCGCTGGCTCGCAACATACTAAATGAACGTGGTTACATTCGTCTAAGAAGGAGGGACATATCTTCTCTCACCCGAACATCAGAGGATAGAAGCAACCTTGAAACATACATCTTTTTTGTCTAGCACTAGCTGGACATAACAAGTATATTTATTTTTATTTTAGGCTTAAGATATGAGTAATTATTGTTAGTTCAAAAATATATTTGAAGATTCAATAAATAAAATATGAAAAAAAATATTATTGCTGTATTTTTAAAATAAAACAAAAACGATAGAGGCAAATGAGCCTCTTTAATTTAAGTAATAAAAATGTAGAAACAAATATTCAATCGAATAAAAACAAAACAATTTGTGCATAAATGCTGCTACAGTTTTTCGTTCCCATTATTGTTTATCGCGTTTGTTAAGTGGTGCCAGTAAAATAAATAAAAACAAGTCGCTTTCTGATCTTAGTATAACTAAAACAAATATGGATTCTGAAGAAAACCCCAAGACGCAAGTGAGAATGGTTAGATACGTAACTGTATTGAAAAGAGGACGAAGCCCTAAATCTTCGCAATTAGCCCCAATCTCTAAAGTACATAAGGATAAGGAGTCTAACGGCATAAGTTCTGAAAATCGTTTTGCTATTTTAGATAGCGAAACAAGTGAAACTAAAACGGCACCCACCACCAATTTATTTAAGATAAACAAATTCAAACGACTTAATAAAGAAGTTAATTTCAGTAATTGGGGAGCACTCATTTTACGTAATTTCTATCAAACGTGGCAACATTGATGAGACAAAAATTCAATTTATAGATGAAAGCAGTTATCGTAAAGTAGTAAACGAGTTTGAAAGTTTCAAAAAGAACATTTATATCTATCAGCTGAAGAGTGGCAAGGCCTACAGGTAGTAATTAAAGGTGTAGATTCATATGTTGATCCATCTGAAATAAAAGCTGGCTTTCAAAAAGCGGGATTTAGGGTTAAAAGTGTAGATAATCTCAGAAATCGAGACCGAGTCCCCAACCACTATTTCGCGTAGAACTGGAACCTGGAGAAAAAGAATGAAACACACCCTATTTATAATCTGTGATATCTGTTACACCGAAAAATAAGCGTAGAGGAACCACATAAGCGCACAGGACCTGTCCAGTGTCTAAACTGCCAAGAATATGGTTATACTAGGGCCTATTGTAAGCTGCCATCGGTTTGTGTCGTGTGTGGTGAGCTACATTGTTCCACTCAATGCGACAAATCAAAGAATGACAATAATGTTACAAAATGTAGCAATTGCGGTGGAAACCACACTGCAAACAAGACACACAAGACACAATATCGACCAAGTTATAACTATCCTCAGCTAGCCAAACCAACCACCAAGCATGTTTCATATGCTGACATGCTAAAACACAATCATAATCCAGTATATAAAGCACCACTAATAACTAACCCGAACCAAATTTTGCACCCAGAACCTTAAGAACAAAAACCGTCTGTCAACTATAGCCGTCTGGAAGGAACCATTGCGACTCTAGTGCAGTCGCTTAATGGCTTTATGAGTTCTATGGATAACATGATGCAAGAAATGCTAAAAATGCAATATATGATATTGCAGGCAGTACTTAGCAAACCATGAACTGTATAAAAATATGTTTCTAAAACGCAAACGACATACGCCAACACAAAAATGAACTCGAGTACTTTCTTAATAATCAACAAATTGATATCATGCCGATTTCAGAGACCCAACATTATTACTTACATTATTTACTGTGTGATTTTTGTGAGGATTACCTTCAATCTACAAATATCTGCCTTGAAGAATTTCATAAAAACTTAGTTAATTCTTCAATTTATTCACCTACCAGATTTCAAGTATCAGAGAGTCAGTATAGCGACTTCTTCAAATAACTAGGTCCCTGTTTCAAAGCATCAGGCGACTACAACGCTAAACATACATTGGGAGATCACGATTAATAACTCCAAAAGGTCGTGTTTTGTTTGACACAATTTCAAAAATGCGTCTCAATGTGATCTCGAGTGGACAACCCACCTATTGGCATACTGATCGACAAAAAATACCGGATGTTATTGATTTTGGCGTGTTTAAGGGTATTTCAAGAGAAATTATTAAAGCTGAAGCATCACTAGAATTATCCTTAGATCATTCGCCCACTATTGTCTATATATGGAATCAACAAAATATCATATCACCAACAACCAGCACAAGCATAAATTGGTTGAAATATAGAAAATACATTGTTCGGAAAGCATCCCGTTAAGAACACCAGAAGACGTAGAGCAGTGTCTTATTGATTTTGAGCGAAACATCAAATTAGCTGCCAAACATGCAACTGTAACCCGGCAAATAAGCAGATGCAATCACATTTATTCTGCAGATGTCGAGCGGCTCTTGACTGAAAAAAAGAAAAATTCGTAGAGAGTGGCAACCATATATTTCTCCTCAACTTAAAACTAGACACAAAGATTGCACGAAGCGGCTAAGAGGCCTACTATAATCTCGAAGAGTAGCATCTCTGAAAAATTACCTGGAAGATCTGGACACAACTCCACAATAAGATTATTCATTATGGCGTGCATGCAGAAACCTTAAAAGACCAGATGTCATATTCTGTAATTCTCGTAGTTAAATCTATCGCTAAAATTCTAAAAATGCACAAACAAATTATGAGTGTGTTGTAAGAATACTCGTAATTTGTTGGTGCATTTTTAGAATTTTAGCGATAGATTTAGCTACGAGAATTACAGAATGTGGCACCAGTCCTACGTAAACCTTCATTACGAACTTCTTGTGGAGGCTGGGCAAGAAATGATACCGAAAAAGATAATCTGTTTGTTGATTATTTAAAAAACGTGTTTACTCCAATTGTCTCGACTGATATAGTTGAGATGCCACCTATCGATGTTAGTCCGGCAGTTACCCTAAGGTTTGAGCTTCGAGATATTGATAAGGCAATAACTGAATTAAACTCTAAGAAAGCTCCTGGCATTGATAAAATCAGTAAAAAGATGTTATTTGAATTGCCCGTATAGCCCAAAAAATATTGTTTTTGTTTTAATGCCATTTTACGTCTTGAGTACTTTCCTACAAAGTGGAAGATTTCTTTAATTACTATGATACCTAAGCCTGGAAAAGACCACACCAAGGTTGAATCATACAGACATATAAGCCTTTTATTAAACATATCAAAACTGTTTGAAGAAAATATTAATAATTAAGTTGAACCCAATTATGAGCGCGAAAGGATATATTCCGAACCATCAATTTGGCTTCAGAAAACAACATCCAACAAACACACAGATTAGCAAATGTAATTAAAAAGATCTTTGAAGAAAAAAATACTGGTATGGTACGAAGGCCTTTTATACAAGTTAAACCTGAATTTGCCCAAAACTTCTATATGCTCATACAAAATTATTTAACTGATCGAAAGTTAATACTAAAATAACGAGATTTCATAAGCTCGCCTCAGCTCATTTAAGCTGGAGTTCCACAGGGTAGCATTTTGGTACCCATTTTATACTTGCTGTACACATCCGATATGCCAACTAGCAATCAAGTGCACACATCAACATTTGCTGATGACACAGCTTTTTTAAGTACTCATAAAAGCGCCCAAGAAGAATCACAACATTTACAAGATCACATACTCAAATTGGAAAAATGGTTGAAGAAATGGAGAATAACGGTGAATGAACAAAAATGAACATACATATATAACTTTTACACTGCGTAGGGACCAGTGTGACCAAGTCTAAAAATATTTTACAGCTATATCTGGTTTAAAATAATGCTAACGTTTTAAATTTTTTAATTTTAATTAATTTATCCCTTATACAATATTTATTTTTCATAAAATTGAAAGACAATAAGGGGTAAAAAGGGCCCAAAGAAACTAAACAAAGGATATGTCTCTTTTTATGAATTAATTTTTGTTATAAAAGGACATACAAACTTTCAACCCACAATAAAGCGTTTGTAGTTTTTTTTTTAAATGTTTAATTTAAAGTTTACCTAAAACTGTACTTTGAGTGGTTCTTAATACAAGCTGTGCCCGTCATTTTGTTAGCTTCCTTACAATATATTGTTCGATTTTGCTTTGAAAGCAATCTACACCAAAGATCATTACTTTTTAGTGCTTCAGTTATGGTTTATGCATTTACTTTATATAAAGCATCTTATCCCTACTTAAATATGCCTCTTTCAAAAATAGAGGGCACCTTAAAGTATGCATATCGGTAAAATTACGTACTTTGACTGCTTTTTCTCCACTTTCTCTTGCAAATAGTATTGTTACGAAAGAAGAATTTATTCATTATAGGCTCTGAACAACAATACTCTCGAACAACAACAACATTAATGGTTTGTTTTCTTAAAATGGTTTTACACGGCGTGTGTTTGTCATATGACTTGTCAGTTTGATAACCCATATGTAATTTCATGTGTTTGTCAAAACAGAAATTTTACATACGGTTGATAATTTTTGCTTTCAAACATACATGTGTAATTACATCTGACATAACCTAAAATATATAATTTTTCCGCCACACAGTTTTGTATTGCCAACCACAGCTGATGCAAATGTGCAAACGTAGTGTTTTTGCCACGCTTTTATTATTTTTGGTACCACAAAAAACCTAAAATAGCAAAATATCAAATTGGCATTACAGGATGTCAGATGCTTTGTCACATCAAAATAGAACACGTTCTAAATGAAAAATGTCATATGTATTGTACACATGGAAAATACACATGTTCTGTCTGAAAAGGTTTACACGACGTGTATAGAATTTACTCATGGAAAAGTGACAAGTCATATGACAAATACACGCCGTGTAAAAGGTCTTTTACAATGATGAAAGAAACAAACAATAAAGAGCATGGCTAGTCATTTAGTTGTTGTTGTCGATTAGCCTAGCAACGCCTTATACAAACATTCGCATATACGCATATACACACACACATTAAATAAACACTCATCAGTTAAATACACAGCCTAATATATATAAATACAAGCATAAACAAATAAACAGCCACACAATCAGGTATAAAGAAATAAACAACCAAACAAACAGGTAAGTTAACAACAGTGTCAACGCTGCCGGCAAATTGCATTTGGCCGAGTCAGCATAAAATGAATTTCACAACGTTCACACGCTCATCCGTTCTACTGACAAATACCAAAGGTGTCGAGTAGCACGAGAACGCTTTTCTGCAAGATCAGCGTCTGGATGTTTGCACATGTTGATGCAACGTCATCATGAACTTGTATAGCAGAAATTATGTTGTAGAACAATTAGTCTTGGCTACGTGTTGAAACGATTCGGTTGTGTTAATTAAAATTAAATCTAAAATCTTTTATCCAAATTTCTAATAAATAAAATTGTAAAATCTTCTATCTAAATTTATAATAAATAAAATTAAACAATTTAACTAAATTATTTGTGTTGAAATTATTTCAAGGCGCAGTTGGAGCGCCTTAATTATTTTTTTTAAATATCGTCGACTAAAGGACTTTAACTGGCACCCGAGCAGGGACCTGCCTGAAAAGTGCAGAGTCCTAAATAAAAAGAAAAACATAATAATAAAAAAACAAGCGTTCTGCGATTCCTAAGGGACCCTCCAGAACTTATAAAAAACTATAACAGATAATAATAATAAAAAAGGGATCCTCCTCCGCCAACCTGATATTCCTGGTGATTCCAATACCTAAAAAAATAACATAAGGTTATCAGAGCGGACGTGAAGCAACCCGTACCCCAGTAGGTATCCACGAATATTAAAGTTGATCTCCAAAAAGGACGAATGCGGACCTTCCGCGAGGAAAACCATCCTGAAGTTCTCTAGTCGACCGCGTCGCGAAGAGTAGCCAAGGCTCAAAAAATAATAAAAATAAAAAAAAGAGCAAAAGATTTAAAACGAAAAATAAGAAAAAAAGTAAATTAATAAAAAATATAAAAGAAAGTTAATTATACAAAAGAAAAAGAAATTAAATTAAGAAAAGGAAAAATATACATACATATATATCAAAGAAAATAATTCAAAAAAAGAAGATATATAATCAAGAAAGTTAATTATACAAAAGAAAAAGAAATTAAATTAAGAAAAATATATATCAAAGAAAATATTTCAAAAAAAGAAGATATATAATCAAGAAAGTTAATTATACAAAAGAAAAAGAAATTAAATTAAAAAAAAGGAAAAATATACATACATATATATCAAAGAAAATAATTCAAAAAAAGAAGATATATAACCAAAAAATTTTTAATTATACAAAAATGAATTGCAACGATTAAGGATCCTACAGCAATATATTTTAAAATAATAAACTTGATAGCCCTTAGTCTCGTTATCTCTGCAAACGCTGCACGGATTTACCAATATGAAACCCCGCTCGTATCGTTAAAAATTGGCAGAGGATGGATTGTCGATGGAAATTTTAAATTGGTACACATAATTAATTTGGATGAGTACATGAAAACGACTTTGAAATTAACGAAATTGTTCGTGCATGACAGTTAGCCAAAAATGATATTGTGAACACGAATTTATTGAATCAAGTGGAAATTAGTAGAATAATCGACGAAGTTGAGACACTTCCCTACAGCAATGTAATAGAAGCAATAGAGTACGGAACACCATCTGTATACACAAATGGTTCAGTTTTATTATATATTCTGTCGATACCTAAGTTAGGCAGAGATGCATATAACCTGCTTCTCACAAGAGCCGCTGTTCGTGATGGAAAGCAAATTGATATAGAATTCGACAGGGTACTGGTTAACGATGCTGAAACGTATGGGGTTACGGGTAACTGCCTATCCATAAACAACTCTACTGTCTGCAAAAGATCATCAGTGACTAGATTACCGGAAGACAACTGTCTATCCAGAATCCTGAAGGGAGGCTCAGCACGATGCAAATACAGACTGAATAAGGAAGATATAATCGAGGTACTCATGGATGATATGATTTACATAACAAATTTTGAGGGTCCAATCAACATTAACGGCGAAGCTAAACTCTTAAATGGTACATACCTTCTACAACTCTCAAACGAATCTGTGGTGATCAAAAATCGCACTTACTCAAGCTTCTCGATGACAAAAACACAAGCCTTGCCGCCTGTACTCGCGAACATAACCCATGACGATTTGCTCTTGGACATTAAATACGTCCATGAAATCAGCCTCGGCAATATTAATCGTCTAGAGAGATTAGGGACAAAATTTAACAATTCTTTGGGATTTAGTATAACTACAATTGCACACATGTCGATTTGTATTGGATGGATATGGTACCGACTAACAAGGAAATTGAATCTTCCTACGATCCAGTCAGCGACACCTGCTTCCAACCTACAGATCTGCGGGACGCAGATTTTTAAGGAGGGAGGAGTTAACAACAGTGTCAACGCTGCCGGCAAATTGCATTTGGCCGAGTCAGCATAAAATGAATTTCACAACGTTCACACACTCATCCGTTCTACTGACAAATACCAAAGATGTCGAGTAGCACGAGAACGCTTTTCTGCAAGATCAGCGTCTGGATGTTTGCACATGTTGATGCAACGTGATCATGAACTTGTATAGCAGAAATTATGTTGTAGAACAATTAGTCTTGGCTACGTGTTGAAACGATTCGGTTGTGTTAATTAAAATTAAATCTAAAATCTTTTATCCAAATTTCTAATAAATAAAATTGTAAAATCTTCTATCTAAATTTATAATAAATAAAATTAAACAATTTAACTAAATTATTTGTGTTGAAATTATTTCAAGGCGCAGTTGGAGCGCCTTAATTAATTTTTTTAAATATCGTCGACTAAAGGACTTTAACTGGTATAAAGAAATAAACAACCACACAAACAGAAAACAAGAGCAATAACAATCGAACCTGCCAGATCTGTCCTGAATAGAACATTCTGGCGCTTTTAAAGCACCTATATAAGCGAATCGTGCTGGCGAGTAGTAGGGAAGTATCAATTAAAAAGTCAAAGAGTTCAGTTGTCGAATTTTAAGAGGGTTTAACAGTTTGCTGTATTTCTGAACAGTGGTGTTAAAAAACAAAGTGACTTACAAAAATTAATAACAGTGTGTATTTATTTTGCAATTAAAAGAACCCAACGTAAAGTAAAATTCGTAACAATTGGTCACAGAAGTGAAATTGTAAAATAACTTAAAAAATAAAATAATAAATAAAAATGAAATTTGAAGATCTTAAAGTGGAGCAGCTGAAAAAGGAGTAGAGTAAGCTGGATTTGCCAACAGCAGGTAACAAAACAGAACTGCAGAAGAGGCTCATAGATGAGTTCAAGCGTCGTTGCATGGACATTGGCGCATATGAGTTCGATGAAAAAGAGGTGACAGAGGTATGTAGCCATGAAACAACAACAGCAAGTAGCATGGACTTCAATACGATGTTTGCCGCTATGATGGAGAAAATGGGAGAAGTTCAGGAAGCTTCTAGAGCAAACAGCGAAAAACTTTTAGCTGAAGTACAAGAAGCTTCTAGAGAAAACAGCGAGAAACTTCTGGAAACAGTAAATGAGAAACTGGAGAAAAATCAACAACTTCTAGCTGAGGTTCGAGAAGTTTCTAGAGCGAACAATGAAAAACTTTTGGAAAAAGTCAACGAGAACCTTCTACAAATTTCTGAAACCATTAATAAGCGAGTAGACGACGTAGAAGTCAAGTTCGACGAAAAAATCTCTGCCGTAGAAGTGCAACTGTCTGGTTTAAATAGAAAAGTGAATCTTTTAGAAACTAGTGGCGTCGAAGTACAGATAAAGGATGTCAATGTAAAGCTGCAGGAGCTTGAAAACAAAATAATGAGCCTGGAAATAAGCCCAGTACGAGCAGTGACTGAAAACATAAATAGGATAAAAGCTCCCAGTTTCGACGGCACCATACCCGTCATCGTCTTCAAATTTCAGTTCGAGACAGTGGCTAGTAAAAATCTATGGAGCAATGAAGAAAAAGCGATTGAGCTGATTCTGACACTTAAAGGATCTGCAGCAGAATTCCTCGAAAGCCTACCAACTAGCTGCAGAAATAATTATGAGGACATAATGGTGGCGTTACAGCGCAAATATGGCGGCGATCATAAAAAGGAGCTGTATAGATTGGAGCTACGTGGCAGGGTGCAGAGAACAAATGAAGCGCTTCAGGATTTCGCCATGGAAGTGGAGTGCTTGGTGCATCTGAGTTACCCTGGGGAAAACCATCCACTTCTAGAGCAGTTCAAAGAGGATGCGTTTGTAAATGGTATCCGCGACTCTGACGTAAAATATGCGGTGTGCGCTGAACCGAAGTCGTCGGTTCCGGACACAGTCGCCTATGCGCTGACGCAAGAAACAGCAAAAGTAATTTCGAGGCCGCAGTCATACAAAGTGCGAAAAGTTGAAGTTGCTGCTGAGCATGAAAAAACACAAGAGACGAGCTTAAGCAATTACTAGAATCGCTAAAGGAAGTATTGAGAGAACTCCAATGCAGAAGAAAAACTTAAAGCTTCAACTGTGGAAAAGTTGGCCATCTTCAGGTAGATTCCAAGTCCCCAAGAAAAACTGGATTTGCTTCGCCTAGGGACGAAACGGCATACAGTAGATGTTTCAATTGCGGTAAAGTGGGCCATTTACAGCGATACTGCAAGGCACCAAAAAGAGCAATGAGATCTGCTTCGCCATTAGAGAATGACAATGTTATGAACAAGCCACCGTTGGAAGTAGCATCGTGGATAATGGGCCAAAATCCGAAATTGTGTGACCATTAATTTCCATCTCGGTCATGCAGGAGGAAAACAAGAATCTGACTGCTCTGGGTTACATCAACAGTAAAAAGCACATTCTGACTATAGACACAGGAGCGTCGCAATCAATAATCAGTCGCGACTTGGTAAAAGGAGAAATGGAGCCGCTAAGTTATGTCAGACTGCGCACTGCCACTGGCAGGCAAGATAAAACTCAGGGTATCTATCGGCAGGCTAAGTGTGGATCACGTATTTATTCTGGCTGATATTTTGGATGAAGTGATTATCGGAGTCGACTTTATGATTTATAATGGAGTCGATTTGCGTATGAGTCAGTAAATAATGATTTGGAGAAAGGTGAAGATACCACTTAAAATCGGGTATGAGAGAAAGCCTCCACCAAAATGCTTCAACTGCAGTAAAGAGCGACATTTAGCGCGTAACTGCAGGGCGCCGAGGAAAATAAAAGAAATACGCCATTAGAAAAGCAGAAATAGTACGAAGGACGATAAACGACACCACATAGTAAATGTGCGACGTGCATACATAGATACGAGTAAAGAATGTATGATGGGTAAAGAGGATAGAGAAATATCTCTCCAGAGACGAAACCAAGTACGGAAGCTCCATGAATTTGTGCATAATACAAACATTCGCATATACACACACACATTAAATAAACACTCATCAGTTAAGTACACAGCCATATAGATAAATACAAGCATTAACAAATAAACAGCCACACAAACAGGTATAAAGAAATAAACAACCTCACAAACAGGTATAAAGAAATAAACAACCTCACAAACAGAAAACAAGAGAATAGAACATTCTGGTGCTTTTAAATCACCTATATAACCGAATCGTGCTAGCGAGTAGTAGGGAAGTATCAATTAAAAAGTCAAAGACTTCAGTTGTCGAATTTTAAGAGTGTTTAATAGTTTGCTGTATTTTTGAACAGTGGTGTTAATAAACAAAGTGACTTACAGTAAAAGTAATAACAGTGTGTATTTATTTTGCAATTAAAAGAACCCAACGTAAAGTAAAGTTCTTAACAATATATTTATGTGAAGAATATCCTATAAAATCTTGTTCAAACCCATCCAGAATTTTTTACGTGAAAAAAGTTATTTTTTTTAATATGTATAGATTTTATTAAATGTATAGATGTGAATAATTTTGTTTCTTCCTTTTTGTGGCTTAGTGGTCAAAAACTGACTCAGGTTTATAAATTATAAAATTTATTTATTACTTAAACTCTTGAATGTACGCAATCGGATTATTACCGTTTTGTAAGTGTTAGTGAAGCAGTTCGATAATAACCCTGTAAGCAATTTTAGTGCATTTTAAGCTAACTATTTTGCAACTAGCAGTAGTTGATACTTGGATTATTCTTATGAAAAATAACTGACTTTTTTAACATTGTGATGTCCTAGGGTGTAGTCAGTTGTCTTACTGACTACTCAAAAGTTAGCTTAAAGTTAGTCAATTTATAGTTTATAGAGGTTTTGCATTTACATTAAGGGTTTTCACGATGGTTATAGTGAAAATTTACATATTGTAAAATTGCAGTGCATGTTGAAGTAGATCGTGAGCATACTTTTTAAATATATTGTATTTTTGTGCAAAGTATTTAATATTCCTTAAAAAATCTGACAACTGATGAAAAAGCACAAAAGAAAAATATAAAATACAAATAAAAACATAAAAAGCTAATAATAAATAAAATTATTTTGGATTTTTACAAACAATTTGATTTAATATTTTTCATTTTTTAACAAATAATTCAAAAATTGTTGTTTATTTGCGCTTGAGTAAATATGCACAAATATATTTGCTCATGTGTTACGTTCTAACTAAAGTGCTTTAGCAATTATACCTTTTATTTCAACTCTGCAAATTATTGTTCAAGGAATCTTTCTTTTGACAAAACAGAAAGGAATCAAGGAAAAAGGAAGAAGATTTTTTTGAAAAAAAGTTCAGTCACGTTTTGGAGAAGATATAGGTTAATGTTGATGAAAAAAAAGACATATGATCAAGTGCAAATAAAATAAAGAATTGTTTAATAATAAAACAAGGAATAACAGAGAGAAGGATAGATGTAAAAAAAACAAAAGAATAATTTACCTGAACATCAAATGCTTAAATATATGATTCAATAAAGTTTAAGAGAAATGTAAAATATTCATCTAACCTACAAAAAAATTATGTTACATTACATTTAAAATAAAAAAAGAACATATGTATTTATAAAAACAGCTTGTTTATATATATTTTATATAATGATTCTTATATGTATTAACACCTGACATACATATGTGCAACTCTACCGAGTCAAAGAATAAAAAGAAAAAAAACTTGAGACTGTGAGTGACGATGGTACGTGGAATTTTAGTGATCAACTATATAAGTGAAGTGTCAGCAATGCACTAAATACGTAAAAAAAAGTAAATAAATATTTTTATAAAATAAATATATATATATATATATTGGAAACCTGAACCGTGTAAAATAATATACATATAATACAAATAAAAACCCAAAATTCAACCAAGTAAAAATTCGTTCCACAATAGCATGTAAAATAAAAATAACGATACACTAAATGAAATGGAGAAAGGTAAAACAATAAGAGGAAAATAAGAAAAAGCAGTGAGAAAAGGAGAGAGTTATCAAATTAAACAATATAGTCATTAACAACAAAAATTGTTATACAAAAAAAAAAACTTTAGTAATTATAACCCTTGTATAATATATTATTTTTTTATGCATAAATATATCCATACATATATATTTACATTAAGTATAACATGTACATATATTTTTTTGTTGTAAAGAAGCGTGAAAACAGGATAAATTATAATAAAAGTTCGGGAAAAAGAGAGAAATTTAATAAATAAGTAGAATTGAATAAATTTATGAAATTAAGAATAAAAAGAAAGAGTTTGTTTTTGTCTGTTTTCTTTTCTGCATTTATTATTTATTTTTTTGTTTACACTTTTCTGTTTAATCTAATCACTTTATTATAATTATAAAAAAAATAAGAAGAAGAATGAATTGCGTTTTTTTTTTAATTTTTATCATTATACTTATATTTACTTAACTATTTTTACTATTTACTTTTATTACCATGGTATCAATTATATATGTACATAATCTAAAATATATATGCAAAAATGAAGATAATGAAACAATATACTAAATTATATAAATTTTTTTTGTGTACGAATATATAATTTTCGTGTGTTTTTTGTATTATTATTGCTAAAATCCCAACTGGTCTGTATCTTAGTTTTCTGATAGAGAATTAGTTATCATGATGGAATAGTTTCTTTTATTAGTCGATGTGGGGTGTTGCAGGTGTAGGTAGATGGCACTTAACCAGTAAGCAAAATAGCATATAGACAGGACAGACATGATTTGACATTAATATGTTATTATGGGTATTGCTGGAAGAAATTTGAGCCGAAAGCGATACATAGGCTGCATACTCGCTGAGTTACAGACGGGGTGGGAGGTTCACGCCATTCGACGGACTGACCTTTGGACTGTATAGACTAAAACAAGTTAAAAAGCCTGCGAATTTATACTTTTATCATGATGGTATCATATTTTAAGTATTATTTTTCTTGCATTTTCTTTTACACGAGAATTTTTATGATTATGGTTCTGTATGTTTTGTAAGTGATAAGAACTCACTCAAATACGACGAGTAGCCGGATAAAGCAACAGTGTCAACCTTTCATATTTTCAAAACGCACTACATTCCACGAAAAGCAACCATAACATATGGCGCCCAACGAAGGATACCTTAGTTTTAATTTTATATCAACTTTTTTTTTCTTTTGTTTCTGTTTGGGATACGTTTAAAGACTTTAAAAGTTTTTTTTGTTTTAACTCAATACGGATTGTTGATGAACTCCCGTTAAAGACTATAACAGTTCGGTTACGGTGTTTATCATTTGTAAATACATCGTAGAGCTTGTTTTAGCAAGACAAATGTAGTAGTCGCCGGCATCCACTATAAAAGCCTAGCTTTTTATAGAGTGTGTCTTCGGCTGAAGGAGTGTGAAAACTGTTGGCTTGTCAATCTTTAGCATTTTAGGATTTCAAGAAATACTTGATTTTATATGTGGGAGTATAGTGTACTGGGGGGTTATATTTGTTTACTGTGTCTTAGTGACTTTCATGATGCCTATAAATGCAACACCTAAAATTCATCGACTTTTTATTTTATGAGATAGCACAACCCTTGTTTTTTTGCCTTGTTTACTAATAGAGTTTTTTTATTTAGTTTGTTTTAGAAATAGTGAATGGATAATTTAGAAAGAGAGTTAGTTCATCCTGTCAGTTCTGTAATTTTTGGGTATAGACGAATTACACGTAGCGTTACTCGAGCTTTAGATTCTCAAGTTGTTGGTTCTATTCTAACACAAATAGATACTGGCATTGAGCGGCCTATTGATTTTGTGCCTACGGATTATTTCAATAGATGCGCAAATCTAATTTTTGGAACGACAAACGAAACAGGCATTTCTCCATCTATTAGGGTAACAGATGAATTTACAATTAATACCAATAACCATTCTTTAAGTTTTTCGCGCAAACTAGAAAACTTGACTGAAATGTCAGAAATGTCGCAGGAAAAGGAAAATAGTAATGATCTACCGCAAGGTAGTATACAAAATGTTGAGCAGCCTCAAAATAATGTACCAACTGATCAAATATCACAACTTATGGCAATGATATTTCAGCAAAATCAAATGATGTCTAACTGCAAAAATGAACTAAAGAAAGTTCGAGGTGAAGTTGCTTCTCTTAGCCACCTTTTAGCCGAAGTAGAATGCTCTGTAAACGCATGCGCTATAGTGGGACCAGGGTTAAGTTCCACTCAAGATCAAGAAGTAGCTAACAGTAAAAAACGAACATCGGACAGTCAGCTGTTAGATTGTTCCCAACCGTCTCGTAGACAAAATAGAGCTCATGAAAATGTGGGCAGTAACAAAATGGATGACGTAGACGATGGATGATGCGATATCGAAGCGATGGTCACTGTCAACCAAAAGGAGATAGAAGCTCGAAAATCAATTGATCTTGATAACTGGCACATAAAGTTCGATGGTAGTGGACGAGAGATGACAGTAGAAAGTTTTATATTTCGTATCGAAAAAATGCGGGAACAACCTAATATTCCATTTGATCAACTATTTACAGATTTTCAATGTTTAGTTTCTGGGAACGCTGCCAAATGGTATTGGCAGGTTTTAGAAGATAATTCAGATGATGAAGATTTTGGATATTTTGAGCAGAAGCGAGAATTGTTAAATCATTTCAAATCAGCAGACACTGATTATGACATAATTCGAGAAATAATAGACTACAAGCATCAGCCCGGCCAGTTGTTTGAAGAATTTTATGCAGAGATTCACAATTTAACATTTATATTACGTAAGAAAATACCTGAACATGAGCTAGTGCAAATCATTCGAAGTAAATTACGCAGTAATATTGCAGGTCTTATATTTTCAGCAACTATTAACACCATAGCTGATTTGAAAAAAAAAATGTAAACGAGCTGAGAAACTCATCAAGGAGTCTCGCCAACGCCCAAGGGCAATTAACGAATAAGTTCAGGAGGGGGAAAATGAGCCATAGAATTTGAATCATTTCGTACCAGCAATAATAACATGAATGTCAGTAATAATAGTGGTAATTCATCTAACATACGTAACAAACTCCAACTTACTTCTGATTCACATAATAATTTTCACTCAAACGTCTCTAATTCAGAGACTCAAATACTCAATCCCATTTCATTTTAATTTGTTCTTGCGAATTGCCTGTAGACTTTTACAGAAAGAATTCGGAGAAGTTGAATTCAGAACCTATTTGTAAATCGAAATTTCATGAAATGAAATGTTTTTGTTGTGGCAAAGATAATTCTCTATGTGAGTACGAACCAAACTCTTTAAAAGTGAAGGTGGCAGAGATGTCCGGGAACTCTTGCCAGACGGTGAAGGGCCCGGAATAGAAAATATAAAAATTTTACAGCGGGAAGAGGGTAAGAAAAAAAATGACACATAAGTAACTCTACCACGAAAATCGTTACACCAAAGAAAGATAGAATATGAGCAGGCTAGAGCTAGAATTTTTAGACGCAAAATTAATTTCGTAGGTAGAAAGTATAAAAAAATTCAGAAGCTACGAACCAAAATTTTAAAAATTGAAAATGGAAAGAAACGTGTAGTTGAAACTGTGGTAAAATCAGGGAATGATAATAGGTTCTTTGCAAAAACTTTAGTTGGCGGCAAGGAAGTGATGGCATTGTTACATTCTGGTGCTGGAGCATGCTGTATAGGGAAAAACGCTTTTAGATTTTTAGAAGACTATAAAGGTTCCATTATTAAGTTGAAATGTCAGAATGTGCCAGTTACAGGTATAGTTACGTTACCAGTCATGTGGAATGGTTCTCCGAAAGATATAGATTTTTTAGTAGTACCAGACTTAGAGCAGGAATTTTATTTTGGCATTGATTTCTGGAAGGCCTTTGACTTGCCGGCTGCGGGGGAATCAATGGCCTATGTTTGCGAAGTATCACAGATGACACAAATACAAAATGATAATCAACACGAACTTTCACTTAGTCAAGCAAAACGGCTAGAAGAGGTTAAAGCCATGTTTCCCTCCTCAGCTGTTCTAGGGCTTTGTCGAACTTGCTTAGAGGAACACATTATTGAAGTCACTAATGAGGACATCCCAATTAAGCAAAGACATTATCCGGTGTCTCCCATTATTCAAGATCTTTTATATAAGGAACTGGACCGTATGTTGAATCTAGGGGTTATTGAGCCCAGCAACATCAGCTGAAGTTCACCTGTTACTTTAGTAAGAAAAGAGACGAAAGTTCGGCTATGTCTAGATGCTCGCAAAGTTAATTCACGTACAATAAAGGATGCATACCCTCTTCCTCACATTGAGGGTATCTTAAGCAGGTTACAGGACACAAAATACATATCTGCCATTGATTTGAAAGACGCATTCTGGCAGATTCCACTGGAGAGGAAATCGAGAGAAAAGACGGCTTTCACAGTCCCTGGGCGACCATTATATCAGTATACGGTAATGCCGTTTGGACTGTGTAATGCCGCCCAGAGAATGTGCCGCTTGATGGATAAGGCCATACCAGCTTCATTACGTAACAATGTTTTTGTCTACCTCGACGACCTCCTAGTGGTTTCTGCCAGGTTTAATAAACATATCGACCTCTTAATTGCAGTAGCTCAATGTTTAAGCAAAGCTGGCCTTACAATAAATCTCGAGAAAAGTAAATTTTGCAATAAAGAAGTTCACTATCTAGGGTTTGTAGTAGGGAATGGTTGCATTAGAACTGATGAATCAAAAGTAGAAGCTGTAAAAACATTTCCAGTTACAAAGACACCAAGACAACTCAGACGATTCTTAGGAATGTGTGGGTGGTATCGCAGATTCATCCGTGATTACGCCAGTATAGCTGCATCACTCCGCGATTGTCTAACAAAAGAACGCATACGAAAATGTTCTTTGAACGAAGAAGCTCTTTGTTCATTTGAAAGATTAAAAAATAGCCTTACTTCTGCTCCATTGCTTGGCAACCCCGACTTTTCGCAAAAATTTTGTATACAGTGTGACGCTTCCACTCAAGGAGTAGGTGGTGTTTTGTTTCAGATAGATAGCGAAGGTCATGAACATCCAATAGCCTATATGTCTGCAAAGTTTAACAAAGCTCAGAAAAACTATAGCGTAACGGAGCTAGAATGCTATGCTGCAGTTCTCAGTGTAAAAAGATTTAGACCTTATATTGAGGGCTTGCCGTTCATAATAATCACCGACCATTCTAGTCGAAAATGGCTCATGAGCCGGAAAGAGCTTTCAGGCAGGTTGGCTAGATGGAGCCTAAAACTGCAGGGGTTTGAATTCGATATCCAACACCGCAAAGGGTCCCAGAATATTGTGCCGGATACTCTGTCACGTGCTTATATGGAGGAGATCGTTAAAAATAATCGGTTGCTAGATGTTGACTTAAATAGCCCATTTTTTAATTCCGACTAGTGTTCCACTCTCAGAGCGAATATTTTGGAAGGTAAAGACGATACGCCTGACGTGTGCGTTTCAGATAACTACATTTATAAAAGAACAACATTTGCAACTGGTGACATTCTAGAGGAAGATAAATCCTGGACGCTATGGGTTCCCAATGAACTGCAGAATGAATTAGTTTATATCGCTCATTCCTCACCATCATCAGGTCACGGAGGTGTTCACAAAACATTATCCAGATTGAGGGAGCGTTATTATTGGCCTAGTATGGTCACCGACGTTCAAAAAATTGTCAAGGCATGTGATCTTTGCCACACAAATAAAACAACGAATGCATTTAAAAGACCACTAATGGGCCAGCAGATGATTACAGAAAGACCTTTTCAGAGGGTATATATTGATTTTATGGGCCCCTATCCACAATCAAAAAACGGAAACGCATTTCTTTTTGTATGCCTAGATCACTTTAGTAAATTTGTTTTTCTTGAGCCAATGCGAGCTGCAACAACTGTAAATGTTACGAATTTTCTTGAGAAACGTATCTTCCACATATTTGGAGTACCTGAATATATTCATTCGGACAATGGGCGACAATTTACTTCTGAATTATTTCATCAGTTTCTTAATAAATATGGAATTAAATCCATTCGCATGGCTCTATATGCTCCACAGTCAAATGCAGCTGAAAGGATCAATAGATCAGTACTACAAATGATAAGATCATTGATAAGATGACCAGCGAAACTGGGATCAACATTTAAGTGATGTGGGTTTTGCGCTTAGGAGTACTATACATAGTTCAATAGGAATGCCCCCATACTATGCAGTTTTTGGTGTAAACATGGTGCAACATGCATCAGCTTATGAGGTTCTGCGGAAAATCGGAGCCCTAAAAGAGGCAGACTTAGTATTGAAGAGACCATCTGATAAGGTGCAGCTGATTAGGGAGCAGGTATTTTTAAATTTAAAGAAAGCCCATGAACGTTCTACCAAAAATTACAACACGAGATCTTAAGAAGTAAAGTTTCAGCAGGGCCAACTTGTATATCGTAGAAATTTTAAGCTTAGCAATAAGGTGCAGAAATATAATTCGAAACTTGGGCCCACACACATCAAATGCATTGTTTTGAAAGTTCTTGGAAATTCTTTGTATGAGCTAGGTGGATTCGATGGAAAAAGTATAGGTGTGTATCACGGAAAGGATATTTTTGTTGTCTAAATTTCCTTTTTATTGTTAATACCCAGCTAACATCAGTTTAACAGGGTCGAAGCCACACGTTTGAGAAGGATACCTTTTATTTTAACTATTTTTGTTGTTTAAATGTTAGTTATTTTCGCACACGTTCCATACCTTAGATCGGTATCGACGGATGCTAGCTTGTTACGTTTTAACTAAAGTGCTTTAGCAATTATACCTTTTATTTCAACTCTGCAAATTATTGTTCAGGGAATCTTTCTTTTGACAAAACAGAAAGGAATCAAGGAAAAAGGAAGAAGATTTTTTTGAAAAAAAGTTCAGTCACGTTTTGGAGAAGATAGAGGTTAGTGTTGATGAAAAAAAAAGATATATGATCAAGTGCAAATAAAATAAAGAATTGTTTAATAAAACAAGGAATAACAGAGAGAAAGATAGATCTGTAAAAAAAAGAATAATTTACCTGAACATGAAATACTTAAATATATGAGTCAATAAAGTTTAAGAGAAATTTAAAATATTCATCTAACCTACAAAAAAAATCATGTTACATTACATTTAAAATAAAAAAAAGAACATATTTATAAAAACAGCTTGATTATATATATCTTATATAATGATTCTTATATGTATTAACACCTGACATACATATGTGCAACACTACCGAGTCAAAGAATAAAAAGAAAAAAACTTAAGACTGTGAGTGACGATGGTACGTGGAATTTTAGTGATCAACTATATAAGTGAAATGTCAGCAATGCACTAAATACGTAAAATAAAAAGTAATTAAATATTTTTTTAAAAAAATATATATATATTGGAAACCTGAACCGTGTAAAATAATATACATATAATAAAAATAAAAACCCAAAATTCAACAAAGTAAAAATTCGTTCCAGAATAGCATGTAAAATAAAAATAACGATACACTAAACGAAATGGAGAAAGGCAAAACAATAAGAGGAAAATAAAAAAAAGCAGTGAGAAAAAGAGAGAGTTATCAAATTAAACAATATATTCTTGTATAATATATTATTGTTTTTTATGCATAAATATACACATACATATATATTTACATTAAGTATAACATGTACATATATTTAATAAATGAGTAGAATTGAATAAATTGATGAAATTAAGAATAAGAAGAAAGAGTTTGTTTTTGTCTGTTTTCTTTTCTGCATTTATTATTTATTTTTGTTTTTGTTTACACTTTTCTGTTTGATCTAATCACTTTATTGTAATTATAAAAAATATTATTTAAAACAAAAACAAACAAACCTGTTCTAATACAACAACAAAGTTGTTTGTAAAATATTTTTTTTTTCCTTTTCTTTATTTTTTACAACGGCATATTGAATTGCTACTTTTGAAATAAAACAAAAACAATAAAGGCCAATGAGCCTCTTTAATTTAAGCAACAAAAATGTTGACAATGTTGAAATAAATAAAAACAAAAAAACTAGTGACAATTTGTGTATAAATGCCACGCCAGTATTACGTGCTCAATCTTGTTCCTCGCTGCTAATAAGCGATGACAATAAAATAACTACAAAAAAATCGCCTTCTGAACACAGCGTTGCCAAAGATAATATGGATAGTGTAGAAAAACCCAAGACGCAAGTGGGAATAGACAGATACATAACTGTATTGAAAAGAGGTCGAAGAGCGAAGAAATCGAGAGCGTGTCCCTCAACCTCTATTTCGCGTTGAACTAGAACCTGGGGATATTAGATTGAAGAAGAACGAAACGCATCCCATTTATAATTTAAAATATCTGTTACACCGCAGGATAAGTGTAGAGGAACCACATAAGCTGTCAGGACCCGTCCAGTGTTTAAATTGCCAAGAATATGGCCATACAAGGGCGTACTGCAAGTTGCCTCCGGTTTGCGTTGTGTGTGGAGAGCTTCATTGTTCCGCCCAATGCGACAAACCAAAGGATGACTCGAAGATTAAAAAATGTAGCAATTGCGGTGGAAATCACACCGCTAACTACAGAGGCTGTCCAGTTTTTTCTATGGTAAGGAAGTCAACTCAGAAATTAAATACTCCTGCTATGCAGCCACAATACCAAGCAAATGCTCATTACCCTCAGTTAGCTCAACCCACAACCAAACATGTTTCATACGCGGATATGTTAAAATCAAATCATATTTCAGCACACAAAGCGACACCTACAACCAATTCTACCCCAAATATGCATCCAGAAGCTAAAGAACAAACACCATCTGGTAACTACAATCGTCTCGAAGCAAGTATCGAGACATTAGTGCATTCGTTAAACAGTTTTATGAGCTCTATGAGCAGCATGATGCAAGAAATGGTTCGCATGCAATCTATGATGTTGCAGGCGGTACTTAACAAACCATGAACGGTTTAAAAATATGTTTCTGGAACGCAAACGGCTTACGCCAACACAAAAATGAACTCGAGTACTTCTTGAAGAAACAACAAATTGATGTCATGATGATTTCAGAGACTCATTTAACAACAAATAGCTTTTTTAAAATCAATGGCTATATATTATACGACACTAAAGACCCCCGTGGCAGAGCATGTGGTGGTTCAGCTATTCTAATAAAGGCTCGAATTAAACATCATTTACTGTGTGATTTTTGTGAGGACTATCTTCAAGCAACAAACATCTGTATTGAAGAATATCATCAAAACTTTGTTATTTCTTCGATTTATTCACCTCCTAGATTTCAAATATCAGAGAGTCAATACATCAACTTTTTCAAATCACTAGGTCCCTGTTTCATAGCATCAGGCGACTACAACGCTAAACATACGTTTTGGGGATCACGCCTAATAACTCCAAAAGGTCGTATTTTGTTTGATACAATTTCCAAAATGCGTCTGAATGTGATATCAAGTGGACAACCCACCTATTGGCCTACTGATCGACAAAAAATACCTGATGTTATTGATTTTGGCGTGACTAAAGGTATTTCGAGAGAAATGATTAAGGTTGAAGCGTCACTCGAATTATCCTCAGATCATTCACCCACTATTGTCTATATATGGAATCAGCAAAATATCGTGTCGCCAACAACTTGCACAAGCATTAATTGGTTGAAATATAGAAAGTATCTCAGTACCCATTGTTCGGAAAACATACCGCTAAGAACACCAGAAGATGTGGACCAGAGTCTAGTTTATTTTGATCAAAACCTTAAATCAGCTGCCCAACATGCGACAGAAACCAGACAACCAGCTAGATACAATCAAATTTACTTTGTAGATGTCGAGCGGCTCTTGGCTGAGAAAAGAAAAATTAGAAGAGAGTGGCAAGCACACAGATCTCCTCAACTCAAATCTAGACTTAAAGATTGCACGAAACGACTAAGACAGCTGCTGGAATCTCGAAGAGTAGCATCTCTGAAAACTTACTTGGAAGACCTCGATGCAACTGCTCAATCAGATTATTCATTATGGCGTGCATGTAGGAACCTTAAAAGACCGGTCGTACGTAAGCCTCCCTTGCGAACTTCTTGTGGAGACTGGGCAAGGAATGATACCGAAAAAGGCAATTTGTTTGTTGGACATTTGAAGAAGGTTTTCACCCCAAATGTATGTACTGATATAGCTGAGTTACCATCAGTAGAGACTAGTGCCGTAGTACCCCTAAGATTTGAATTTCGCGATATTGAAAGGGCAATAGCAGATTTAAACACCAAAAAAGCCCCTGGCGTTGATAAAACAAGTAACAAGATGTTAGTTGAGTTGCCCCGTATAGGTCGCAGAATTATTCTGTTTGTTTTTAATGCCATCTTACGTCTTGAGTACTTTCCCACAGAGTGGAAGGTCTCTTTGATAACTATGATTCCTAAACCAGGAAAAGACCACACAAAAGTAGAATCATACAGACCTATAAGCCTTTTATCAAACGTGTCAAAGTTGTTTGAGAGAATATTAATAACTAAGCTGAATCCAATTCTTAGCGCGAAAGGATGCATTCCGAACCATCAATTCGGCTTCAGAAAACAACATAGTATGATCCAACAAACACACAGATTAGTAAATGTAATTAAAACGACCTTTGAAGAAAAAAAATACTGTTCTGCGCTCTTTATCGACGTTTCTCAAGCATTCGATAAGGTTTGGCACGAAGGCCTAATATTTAAACTAAAGCTGAACTTGCCCGAAAACTTGTATAAGCTCTTAAAAGATTATTTAACGAATCGCAAGTTTTTATTAAAAGAAGGTGACTTTTTAAGCTCGCCACAGCTCATTGAAGCCGGAGTTCCCCAAGGTAGTATTTTGGGACCAATTTTATATTTACTGTACACATCAGATATGCCAATCAGCACCCTAGTCCACACATCAACTTTTGCAGATGACACAGCTTTTTTAAGTATTCATGAAAGTGCCCAAGAAGCATCACAACTTTTACAAGACCACATACTCAATTTGGATAAATGGCTAGAAAAATGGAGAATAAAAGTGAATGAACAAAAATGCACTCACATAACTTTCACACTGCGCAGGGACTCATGCCCTCCTATTCGCATAAATAACCAAATGATACCACAGCTTTCAGATGTTAAATACCTGGGTATACATCTTGACCGTCGCCTTACTTGGAAAAGCCACATTGACTTCAAGTTAACACAAATGAAACTAAAAGCAGTACAACTAAATTGGCTTATTGGCAGAAACTCCACCTTGAGCTTAGATTGTAAACTTCTACTGTACAAGTCGGTCCTCAAACCAATTTGGTGTTATGGGATTCAGTTATGGGGCACTGCCTCAGCTAGCAATGTAGAAAAAATTCAAAGGCGCCAAAATAAGATTTTACGTATTATTACATCTGCTCCCTGGTATATAAAAAATTCGAACATCCACAAAGACCTAAATATGCCATCAGTTAAATCAGAAATAGCGGAACATGCAGTCACATATCTAAAGAGGCTTGAATCTCATCCAAACCCTTTGGCGCGTAACATGCTGAATGAACCTGGTTACATTCGACTAAAAAGAAGAGATACTGCTTTTCTTGGCCGTACATTAGAGGGATGACCCGCAAATGATTTCGAAATCCGTGAAACAAACATTATTTTTGTCTAGCACTGGCTGGACTTAAAAAGAATATTTTATTTTAGACTTAAGATACGAGTAATTATTGTTAGTTCAAAAATTATTGAAGATACAATAAATAAATTATGAAAAAAAAAAATAAAAAAATAAGAAGAAGAATGAATTGCGTTTTTTTTTTTTTATTTTTATCATTATACTTATATTCACTTAACAGCCCTTTTCACAATGTATGATTATTTAATTTTTAATTTGAAGTTAGCTAACTGTAGGTTTGGTAAACGGGCACTACATCATGTAGTTACATAACAAAAGAATTTAATAAAAAGTGTGGCAATGCTGTGTTTATTTGTTTACGAAAAATAATGTAATGGACAATTTAATTTCAAAACTATTTGTGTTTTTAAATCAAATAACGCAAGTATACATGTTTTTGAACTAGATTTACTAAAAGTTGTCCCTGAGGTTATTTGGGGCGCTGAAATCAAATATTCACTTAATTTTATTTAGTACCAAGATATTCGTTTGCTTTTTCTGAATTAAAAGAATAAAAATGTTTGAATTTTGCATTAAATTTATTAATTAGACTTTTGTATCTCATCAATTAGATTCTCTAGAGCAAATCATAAAATTTTATATTTATCTTAGCATACTTAAACAATATATTTATTTCTCTTTACATACATAAATGTATATTACAGACAATCATGAAAACTTTTAATATTATAATAACTACACTAAAATCATAATTAAAATTTAGTCCTCAATATGAAAAATATTAATTAAACCATGTTACAATTGCTCATCTGATCAAACTGTTTGATTGTTGGTCAACATCAATTGTAACTAGAACCACTTAAGCTTCTCCGATATCTTTCCATTTTTTTAATGTTCGGCACTTTGCACACTTTTTTCAAAAAATTTTTCCATACACTTTCTGTGTACGGAAAATTTTTGTCCTCATTTACTTTGGGTAACTTTCCTCCCATTCGTTCTAATGATAAGGGAACCTAACCATAATCTTTCTTCCCTTGCTTTAGCAGTGCTTTTGAGAGATCTGAGGGATGGGCTTCATAGTATATATATTAATTTGTTTATTATTTGCAGAGTCAGTCTCTGCTTGCTTGTGTCCAGCGTTTAACGTTCGCTGGCAGACATGTCTTCGCGATGGGCCCATTTTGAGAAACACTATGTATGTATTTTTATTGCACCAGGCTTTGTGTATGTATTTGACATACCATCAAACACTTTTGCGTTTGACCACATCGGTACGAATGATGGATGACGCCTTGGGATTGGAATGCTTACGTAAAATAGCCTATATCGCTGTTACGCAGTTATGAATAAGCGTGTGTTCTTATGTAACTTATTTTATATTGCAAGATGTAGGTGTGTAGTTTCCGGATTTTCCATCAACTTTATCAAGAATAGCAGCATTCCTCCGCTCATACTCCTTTTTTTCGTTGTAATACAGATGATGATTCTGATGAGCCAAAATTTAACCAATATTTTGTAATAAATTATAAAATTTTATAAATTACAAATATTTTTTGATAAAAATAAATTTTAAATAAATATTTTTATTGAACAAAATCTGTCAATTAAAATACTAACCGGCAGGCTTTCTTCGGTTAAATTTAACAGGCACTTTTTTTGTTAAATGGTGTCAATTAAAACCTAATCATACTTTGTGAAATACAATTTAACTTAACCAGCGGTTAATGTTCCTGTTAATTTATAATCAAACATCGTGAAAGGGGCACTATTTTTACTATTTATTTTTATTACCATGGTATCATTTATATATGTACATAATCTGAATTACATACATCCAACATTGCTTTGTATAAACTAAATATATATAAACTATATATATACAAAAATGAAGATAATGAAACAATATACTAAATTATATAAAATTTTTTTGTGTACATATTTTATATAATTTTCTTCTTTTTTTTAATATTATTGCTAAAATCCCAACTGGTCATGTATCTTAGTTTTCTGATAGAGAATTAGTTATCATGATGGAATAGTTTCTTTTATTAGCCGATGTGGGGTGTTGTAGGTGTAGGTAGATGGCACTTAATCAGTAAGCAATAGCATATAGACAGGACAGACATGATTTGACGTAAAAATGGCATAAATATGTTATTTATTTATTTAATAAGAAACTTTGATAAAAATAAATTTTAAATAAATATTTTTATTGAACAAAATCTGTCAATTAAAATACTAACCGGCAGGCTTTCTTCGGTTAAATTTAACAGGCACTTTTTTTGTTAAATGGTGTCAATTAAAACCTAATCATACTTTGTGAAATACAATTTAACTTAACCAGCGGTTAATGTTCCTGTTAATTTATAATCAAACATTGTGAAAGGGGCCGTTACTATTTTTACTATTTATTTTTATTACCATGGTATCATTTATATATGTACATAATCTGAATTACATACATCCAACATTGCTTTGTATAAACTAAATATATATAAACTATATACATATATACAAAAATGAAGATAATGAAACAATATACTAAATTATATAAAATTTTTTTGTGTACATATTTTATACAATTTTCTTCTTTTTTTTAATATTATTGCTAAAATCCCAACTGGTCATGTATCTTAGTTTTCTGATAGAGAATTAGTTATCATGATGGAATAGTTTCTTTTATTAGCCGATGTGGGGTGTTGTAGGTGTAGGTAGATGGCACTTAATCAGTAAGCAATAGCATATAGACAGGACAGACATGATTTGACGTAAAAATGGCATAAATATGTTATTTATTTATTTATTTATTTAATAAGAAACTTAATAATTATTATAAAAATTATTACAAAGTTACAAAAAAAGAGCACTAGCAACGAAGGCCATCAGCTCACTGTTAAAAAAGGAAAGTAATTAAAAAGAGAACTTATATTTATATTGACATTCGTTAATTATATGATTTATAGACAGGGTAGAATTTTTGCAGAAATTACATTGTGGTTGTTGCCTTTTTTCCATCAAGTGTTGGTGTGTCAAACGACAGTGACCTATTCTTAAACGAATATATTTAGTTAGATAAGATCTTGGTATATCAGGTGGATATTTAGCTGGTTCACCCTTAGGAATAAATTGCTTATAAATATGGTTGTAAGTACCCCCATTCTAGATTATTTTTATCAACAATGTATTTACGTATTGCAGAGTAAATTGAACATTTACTTTGAGTGATTGCTGTTATGAGAGGAAAATTAAACGCTTCTTTTGCTGCTTGATCCGCTCTTTTATTACCAATAATACCGGAGTGACCCGGTATCCACATTACTTTTATTTTAGATGGGAAACGAATGAGAAAATCTCTTATTTCGCATATCGTGTCATCATTATTAATTAAGTTTAGTATAGCTGTGATAGATGATTTTGAATCTGAGCATATAATGTACTTTGATCTTTGCTTGTTAGCCCATTTAATAGCATTTAAAATAGCTAAGGCTTCTGCATTAAAAATTGAGTTATTATCATCTATCAAAGTTTGCTGTACGGTTCTAAGGCTGTTATCAATTATAGCATATGATACTCCATTAGTTGATTTTGAACCATCAGTATAACAAAATTTCCAACCATTATCTTATTTTTATATATTCGGAAATTCGTTGAACAGTTGATTTTAACTTTTTATTGCATTTTGAATTTGGTTTATACTGGAGTATTAAATTGTCTGTGGGTATTTAGACGTGTTAGAGGGAGAAGGGTATTGGGAAATAATAACACCAAATTTTATGTTTTTCAAAACGTTATAAATTATATGTTTATTCAACTGTGATAATTTTGTACGGTAAATAATTTTTAGGTTAAGGTAAGTATTCAACTATAATAATTTTAGTTAATTTTTAGGTTTTATAATTTTATTTGTAGATTTTAGGTTTTTTATTATAGATTTTAAGTTTTAACAATAAAGTTAAGTTTTAGTAATAGATGTAAGTTTTATCACTAGATTCAAGTTTTAACCTTTTAATAGTTTTTAATTTTATGATATTTAGATATAAGTTTTAACTAGGTTGTAAGTTTTATTCAGTTTTATCACTATTTTTTATTGAAATGGGAGCGAACTTAAAAACGGGAGCGAGCCGGCAGCGAGCGATCTTAATGAAGGTTGACGAAAGATATTTTAATTTTTTGTTGAGTTTAAAGTGAGGTTGGCTGCAGTTACATGGGGGCGTTGATGATTCCAGGGTTTGGGTTTATACCATTGTTCGAATGAACATTCTCCCGGGCCTAGAAACTTCATTTAATTATTTAATTTGCTGATGATCCCATGATCAGCCACCCGAAAGATGAATCTTGGGCCACAAGGGATCCACCATCAATATGTATGGTGTTGGATTGCAAAATGGTAGTATACAAATCACCACCAATTTCCATCGATATTGGAGTGTTAGAATAAAATTCCGGGTCTGCTAGGGTTATCCTGCACACTTTGTTTTTTATTTCTTCATTCATTGGATGAGGGTATGGTTTTCTGGGTAAATCGCTTACAACTTCCATATAGATTTCAAATTGTAAGTTTAAATTTTAGTTTGGTGCAATTGTAGCTTTGACATACTCTGCGTTATCTATATGGAACGCTCTTAGCCAACTGTCGCGGACAAATGATGAAGCTATCCGGGATTTCGTCAGGCTAGGGTTTAAAATAGCTCTTGCCAACTTATTTCCTTTATTCATAATCATATAGTTGGAACAAATGTTTTAGTGATAGAGGTTTGGATTACAGCTGCCATGGAGGAGGTTGTTGTTGATGAGCGTCTTTGAACTGGGGTTGGTTCCGGAATTCTGGGAGAACTGGATGCTTGCCCACGGTCATCCTTCAAATCCTTTAAAATTCTTGCTGGCCCATGAAGAAGAGTATGGTGCTTACTACTGCATTTTGTGCAGCGTGCTTTACTGGTGCATTTGTCGATTAAATGTTTTCTTGCCAAGCAGTTGACGCAGTAGTGCAGGCGGACTGCAGTTTTATATTTTTCTGCTAGATTTAACTTGTTGAATCTCTTGCAGGACGACAAGCTATGGTCCGCCTGACAAATGCCACATCCAAATGACGTTTGGGTTTACGGGTGTGTTGGCTGTTTTTACCTCTGTTCGATCTATGTTGTGGACGAGAGCTAGTTTGGCTTTGTCTGTGTGATCGTGGACGATCATTGAGGCTTTTATTGGAACCACGGCTATTGTTTTTGGATGCCATTTTCTATTTAAAAAATTAAATTTTTAAGTGTTAATGTATTATGATGAATTAAGAGTTAGTGTGTTAGGATGAAATTAGTATGTGTTAGTGTTGTGTAATGCAGTGAAGTTAGTAGAGTTGTTAGGATTTGAGTATTACAAATTAGACTAAGACGTGGGTAGAACAACAACTTTAGTTATCGGTCGGGTTAAAGTTCCTGTCGAAGTGCGTACGTCAACAACGCTGTTTCTTCTGTCGGAACCTGGGTAAGTCTTTATTACACGTCCAAGTGACCATTCGTTGGGTGGTAAGTTGTCTTGTCTAATTACAACAATATCATCAACTTCTACTGAACGTCGAGGGTTTTTCCACTTATATCTTTTATGGAGCTCTTTAAGATATTCATCTTTCCATCTTCTGCAAAAGTAATGATGTTGAATCTTTAACTTTTGCCATCTGTTTGCCAAGGTAATTTTTTCATTACTGAAATCTGGTTCTGCGGGGGTGAGTAAGGGTGAACCAATCAAAAAGTGACCTGGTGTCAACGGGTTTAGATCCTGTGGGTGTTCACTTGACGGGTTTAAGGGTCTAGAGTTAAGGCATCCTTCAATCCTTGCAAGTAGTGTTGCGAACTCTTCATAAGTGTACTTTATGTTGTTTAGCTTTTTTAGGTAGGACTTGAAACTTTTAACACCTGCTTCCCATAAACCTCCCATATGAGGTGCTCCTGGAGGTATAAAGTGCCACGTCAAGTTTCGAACACTATTAATTAATGTTACAGAACCTTTTAATTGTTTGATGAATTCATGTCGCTCTTTTTTAATCATTTGGCTTGCTCCAATGAAATTTATTCCATTGTCTGAGTAAATGGCGACAGGGCTTCCCCGCCTCGAAAAAAATCGAGCGAATGCTGCCATAAAGGCTTGGGTAGACAAATCAGATGTAGGCTCCAAGTGGATAGCTTTTGTTGCAAAGCAAACAAAAACGCATACGTAACCTTTTGTAATTCTGCATGCTCTGCCATTATAAACTTTAATGTCAAATGGTCCAGTGAAATCTATTCCAACATTAGTAAAGGCTCGGGTAATTTGGGTGCGCTCTGGTGGCAAAGCAGCCATAAATTGGGTAGTTTGTCTATTCTTATACCTCGTGCATGGTAGACATTTGTTTACAGCAGAACTAATGTGGTTCTGAAGTTTGGGAATCCAGAATCCTGACCGTATTACTCTCAGCATCAGTTGATTTCCTCCGTGTAGGGTAATTAAATGCACATGTGAGGTTAACAATTTAGCAAATTGACTTGCGTAGGGTATTAAAATTGGATGTCTTTCAGAATACGACAAACTGTTGGAATTAGCCAGTCGACCATTGGCACGCATAATCTTTGCAGAATCTAAAAATGAGGTAAGTGTAAGTAGGTTACTTTTTCTGGGTATTGGGTTATTTCTTTGAAGACAATTATAATCTTCATTAAAATATTGTTTTTGACATAAAATGATAAGTCTGTCTCGTGTTTGTTTAATTTCCAATGCATCAATCTCAATACTTGGGTGGGTTGTTAAAATTTCAAGTCTGTTACTGACTGTATGAGAATTGTTTCGATCAAGTATAATTCTATCATTTCGAACTGTGTTTCTCCGGGTACATGCTGCACGATCACAAAATCGATAGACATATGACATAACTCTTAGTGCTTTAGACAATTTTGAAAATCTTGACAAAATGTCTGCGTTTGTGTTAATCGTATTTTCCAAGGAAGGGTTAATATTTACCGTTGTAGAAAAAGATTGATTAATTTTAGCTTCAGCTTGAGTTATAAATGGTTTTTGTGTTATTGGTCATGCTGCAGCGGATTCTTTCAAGTATATAGTAGGTGGGAGTACTATGCCAAATGTAGGAAAAGCCATTAAAAAGCAATTAAGGGTAAAAAGGTCAAGAATGGGGGTCATTAAAGTAATAAATTAGTGTGAGTGTAATAAAAGTCAAAGATAATGATTATTAAAAAGCCATAAAATTTATAGATCGTTTCAAAGAAGAAAGTGTAAAAAGGGATTGACAAGTTGAGTAAGAATTTATGAGTGTAATGATCTTATGTGTGTGGAAAGAAATGTAGGGCATTTGGTTTTAAAAGCATAATAACTATTTCTAATAATGCACTGTGTATATAGAGACTAAGAAGTGGACGGATATATGTGTGTATGAGATGAAATTTTTTAAGGGTAATAAATTCTTGAAGTGTGGAGATCGGTTGTGTTTTTACGCATGTGGTAATGTTCTTAATTATGAAAATTAAAATGTGAAGTGTTAATTGATATGGGTGATAGCGTGATATTCAGATTAAGGTTTAGTGCAATGTACAAGCTCATATACATATATGAAAGAAATAGAATAGATGAACACAGCAGACACAAATATTGATGTGTTAAAACATGCTAACAAGTGGAGTTACAGATAGAAATATAAATATTTTACACATTAGGAATAATAAACAATCTAGGAGAAGCTCATTAAATTTAGATTTTTGTTTTTTTGTTAAACAAAAGCGATATGTATGTTTTTAAGATTTTTAAGAAGAATAAAGTACAGTTGCAGTCAAATACTTTAATTGTGTAATGATTGTATGTGTATAGAAAGAATATAGATCAAGGGAATTTTTTCAAAGAGTAATAAATTTTGACAGCTAATTGCTTATTAGTTTTGATTTAATTTAATAAATTTTGTTTTTTTTTGTAGAACACTTAAATAATTTTTATAAGTGTGGTTTTCATGCTACATACACACACACACACACACACTTCGAGAAAGGGTTAGTCCTATAATTATAAAAAGTATCTAGTGCTAAGAATTTAATATTAGTATATCGTGTTTGCTTAAGAAGCCAGTCAGTCAGCTAAAAATAAGTGAAAAAAAAATGTCTTGTAAAAGTTTCGTGTGTTATATTTGTGGAAACAATTACACCACAAACCATTCTCTAAAAATGCATCTAGAGATTCATACTCCCTGTATTTATTGTTCTCATGTATGTTTAACATACATAGGGAAAAAAAATCATGTGATATTGCATGATGTTAACCGACAAATGCCTCTGCAGGATGAGGATATACCATCAACGTCCACTGCGTCCAGGAAGCGTAAGCTTAGCTCGGAATCAGCTCCATATACTCCCTTAAAACTACAACAAATAGAGGAAAAATCTATGGTACAATGCGAGGAATGCAATATTGATGTTGAATCAATGAAATGGTTTAATCATTGTGAAGACATACATCATAAATTGAATGTATATAAGGCGGTGAGAAGCAAAGTTCACTTAATGAAAAGTAAGTTTCAATCACGCCTTTTAACGTATCGTTTCCCTAAAAATGATAGCAATTTAAATGTTGAAAGCTATTTAGAGGAAGGATATAACCCTTTAATAAAACTATTGAATACTAGTCTGGCAGATCAAGTTATTGTTAAATTTAACTTGGAATTAGCAGCGCGATATAAATTGCCAGCTAATGAATTAAAACCAGAAACGGTCATGTATCACGTGACGGAAATGATGCGTTTATCAAGAGCAGATGATGTGGACACAGCTTTAAAAATACATATTGAAGCTATAAAAACAAAAATGTCTGAATTTCAGGAAAGAGATTCAGGGTGAACACTCGTTCAGCTCAAGTGGCTGGACATCAATATAAATAAAGCATCACCGATTTCTGGTTCACAATATGTTCCTACACCATTAAAGCTGGCGAAAAAGAAATGCTGCAATAATGTCAGAAACAACGACAATTTTTGTTTTAAGTGGAGTATAATAGCAGCATTGTACAAGGGAGATAAAAAGAAGTTAAACGGAGCTAGAATGCTATGCTGCAGTTCTCAGTGTAAAAAGACTTAGACCTTATATTGAGGGCTTGCCGTTCACAATAATCACCGACCATTCTAGTCGAAAATGGCTCATGAGTCAGAAAGAGCTTTCAGGCAGGTTGGCTAGATGGAGCCTAAAACTGCAGGGGTTTGAATTCGATATCCAACACCTCAAAGGGTCCCAGAATATTGTGCCGGATACTCTGTCACGTGCTTATATGGAGATCGTTAAAAATAATCGGTTGCTAGATGTTGACTTAAATAGCCCATTTTTTAATTCCGACTAGTATTCCACTCTCAGAGCGAATATTTTGGAAGGTAAAGTCGATACGCCTGACGTGTGCGTTTCAGATAACTACATTTATAAAAGAACAACATTTGCAACTGGTGACATTCTAGAGGAAGATAAATCCTGGAAGCTATGGGTTCCAAATGAACTGCAGAATGAATTAGTTTATATCGCTCATTCCTCACCATCATCAGGTCACGGAGGTGTTCACAAAACATTATCCAGATTGAGGGAGCGTTATTATTGGCCTAGTATGGTCACCGACGTTCAAAAAATTGTCAAGGCATGTGATCTTTGCCACACAAATAAAACAACGAATGCATTTAAAAGACCACTAATGGGCCAGCAGATGATTACAGAAAGACCTTTTCAGAGGGTATATATTGATTTTATGGGCCCCTATCCACAATCAAAAAACGGAAACGCATTTCTTTTTGTATGCCTAGATCACTTTAGTAAATTTGTTTTTCTTGAGCCAATGCGCGCTGCAACAACTGTAGTTAAGAATTTTCTTGAGAAACGTATCTTCCACATATTTGGAGTACCTGAATATATTCATTCGGACAATGGGCGACAATTTACTTCTGAATTATTTCATCAGTTTCTTAATAAATATGGAATTAAATCCATTCACACGGCTCTATATGCTCCACAGTCAAATGCAGCTGAAAGGGTCAATAGATCAGTACTACAAATGATAAGATCATTGATAAGATGACCAGCGAAACTGGGATCAACATTTAAGTGATGTGGGTTTTGCGCTTAGGAGTACTATACATAGTTCAATAGGAATGTCCCCATACTATGCAGTTTTTGGTGTAAACATGGTGCAACATGCATCAGCTTACGATGTTCTGCGGAAAATCGGAGCCCTAAAAGAGGCAGACTTAGTATTGGAGAGACCATCTGATAAGTTGCAGCTGATTAGGGAGCAGGTATTTTTAAATTTAAAGAAAGCCCATGAACGTTCTACCAAAAATTACAACACGAGATCTAAAGAAGTAAAGTTTCAGCAGGGCCAACTTGTATATAGTAGAAATTTTAAGCTTAGCAATAAGGTGCAGAAATATAATTCGAAACTTGGGCCCACACACATCAAATGAATTGTTTTAAAAGTTCTTAGAAATTCTTTGTATGAGCTAGGTGGATTCGATGGAAAAAGTATAGGTGTGTATCATGGCAAGGATATTTTTGTTATCTAAATTTCCTTTTTATTGTTAATACCCAGCTAACATCAGGTTAACAGGGTCGAAGCCACACGTTTGAGAAGAATACCTTTTATTTTAACTACTTTTGTTGTTTAAATCACAGATTACTAACCAGATTACCCACTTGTGACGTTTAAAAAAGTACATTATCATACGTACTAACAGCTTTCGATAGAATGAATAAAAAAATAACCAATAATATTCATTGCAATGAGTTAACAGAAACAGCTATACATAGCCATTTCAAACATATGTTATCGATGAAGTAAACAAAAAAAATTTAAATTGAACTGTAGCAAAAATTGTATTTTTGTAAAAAAAGTTAAAAGTGTATAAATTTCCGTGAAGTAAAGAACTTAAAATTTATAAAAATATATTGCGGTGGTTCCAAAGTGCTATTAAAAGCTAAAAAAATACAACATGTGCATAAGGTTGTTACAAAAATTGGCAATCAAAATTTTCTAGTGGTATTTGTTCAAGAAATCTCAATTCAACAGAATTCAAGAACAAATTGAACACAAATGCTGTTGGAAATGAAGAAGTCCTGGCTAAATTATTAGAGATCTTATGATAAACAACTTTAAATATGTAAGAATTGTGCAATATATGTAGATGCTTATATGCATTACATGAATGGTTGTCCGGCGAAGTGCACGTTAGCTTCATGTACAAAGCTGCAAAGAAATGTTTTTGAATATTATGGTGGAAACTTAATAGATAATATATACATGTATATATTTTACAAATATATAAATAAATATATTTATCTAGTGAATTTGGATGCATTCGTATCGATTTAACAATTGCTCGTTTCAGTTAATGGATTCGGTGGAAAGTTTTAATACATATATACGTGAGCCAAGCAATGATCCACATGCTTTTATCATTCATTGCTCTTATTAATCAGCCGCGATTGCCTTATGATATAAATGCGTATTTCTCGATAAAAATTAAGGTAAGCAAAACAATTTCAATACCCTGTGATATAAATACAACTTCTAATAAATTGCATTTTCATTGAAGGTAAATTGGGCACAAACAAGCTATGAAATGAAAACGATACGTTGTTTTGTGAAAAAGCCAGAAACGAAAACGAATTGCAAGCAATAAATGGCAAATGGATCGGTTGACGTTTCAATCGCTCCAATGGGTTGTCATGTTGCACCACTTGAAAATACTACGCTTATGAAGCCCAAGTTAAAATCTTAATCATAATTATTAAATATCTTCAAATAAAAGAAAAATTTTTACTTTATTTGAATTTAAATGTAAGAATTTATTTTCGGTTTGAATATTTATTTGTTAAAGTTTTTATTTAACGTTTTATATAAAGTCATTCTTATAGATACATAAATTTATATATTTTTGCCTGACTCAAAATATTTATAAGTTCTTTATACATATGTACCTACAAAGTATAGTATTAAATTGAAATCTTTGTTTTAATTTTTTTCTTGTACTATTTTTTTAATTGATTTGTTAAATTTTTTAATTTAAGTTTTTTTTATTGTTTTTGTTTGTTTTGTATTTATAAAATGCAAAGCTAACGGCCGATGTTGCTAAAGCTCTTTGGTTTTTTTATATTATCTTATAATTTTAATTGTAAGGTAGTTCGGTAATAAATAAATAAAATTGTTGTTCTTATTTAAATAATTATTTAATTTAATTTCAAGTATCGTTAAAACATACAAACTAAATATAATATATTTAATGTTTTCATTATTTAGATTTAATTCTTAAATGCTCAATTATTATACAAAATTTAAAAACAAAACTAACAATTGATTACATAATATTTTATTTGAATAAAACAATATCAATGAGAGTATATACTCGTATATGTATAATTTGTAAAATTTTACAATGTGTTAAAGATGATTAAAAACAAATATATATTTTTTGTATTTAGTTTTGCTATTTGTAATTATTTGTTGTTTAACAAGTATTTCGAAACTGTGTAAGAAATAAAGGTTTTCAGTATAAAAACAAACAAACAATTGTATTTTAATTATCTAACGGAATAAAAAGTTTAAAGAATTTTTAACAAATTTTAAATGTAATATATAAGAGTTTGTGGTTGATATGGATACCTGCTGCTGCCGATTTCTTGTTTGTTCAGATATGATAGTATTCAGGAAAACACATCATGTCATGTTAACACACAAGTTAATTTGAATTAAGACTGATAATGCACATTAACTCTGTCGTCTGTCTACGCTATTAGAAAACTGCAATTAGAAAAATAAAAGTTACATATAAATATTAAAAAATTTTAAATTAAACTTGTAATATATTTTTTTACCTTGAGCTTGTAGTCAGGATTAGTAAAAAAGACCTGCCAACTCAGGGAAATTATTCTTCGTATGGTAAAAACCTGTTTGAATATTAAATAATATATATTATAATAAAATACAAGAATATTTTCTACCAGTTTTCAGTTAATAATAACAAATTCAAGTGCTTGTGTTTAACGGTTCAAAAGATAGGGCCACCCTTTAATTTCTAAATTCAAATTGTATATTTGCTATAGTGGACTTTGCAATACAGGCTCCTTGTAAATTTCAGCTGTCTGTCTATAACAGTTCAAAAGTTTGGCCACATACATAGAATTACATTAACTATTGGGACACATTTTTTTTTCCAAATAAAAATTTTACACTTTTTGTTATAGCGGACTTTGCAATACAGGTTCTTTGTAAATTTCAGCGGTCTGTGTACAACTGTTCAAAAGTATGGCCATATACATCAAATTAAATGAACTATTGGAGCACCCTTTAATTTAAAATTTTAAATGTTTATACATTTTATTATAACGGTCATAGTAATCGACATTCTGTTAAATTTTCAAGGTTTTGCCTATAACGGTTCAAAAGATAGGCTCAAATAGGTCAAATTACGTCACCTAATGGAGACACCCTTTAAATTTATTTTTTTATTAATTTCTGCTGTTGGGAGCTATAGCGACACGCAATTTTTTAAAATTTTAATTTGGTGCCTGTTCTTAATACACTTAAAAATTATGTGTGTTGTATGGGGACACCCTTTAATTTTTATTATAATGAACTGTTTTTAAAATGGGACCAACCTGAAAGCATAAATTTTCAAATAAAGAAAATCGGTTTAGAAATGGCTGAGTTCTGTGGTTACATACATAAAAAAAGCAACATTCAGACGAATAGATAACCTCCTTCTTTTTTGAAGTCGGTTAAATATAACAACAAATAAAACCTTTAAATCGAACACCTACACCGGCTTCGCTTACTAAAGTTTTTCTGCAAAGCCAGCCTTCGGCCGGGCGCAAGTATTTTCTCCTCTATGGTATGACCAACACCGGCTTTTCTCCTCTATTGTATGACCAACACCGACTTCGCTTACTAAAGGTTTTTTGCATAGCCGGCCATCGGCCGGGCGCAAGGATTTTCTCCTCTATGGTATGACCAACACCGGCTTCGCTTACTAAAGGTTTCCTGCATGGTCAGCCTTTGGCCGGGCGTAAGGATTTTCTCCTCTATGGTATGACATACACCGGCTTCGCTTACTAAAGGTTTTTTGCACAGCCGGACTTCGGCCGGGCGCAAGTATTTTCTCCTCTATGGTATGACCAACACCGGCTTCGCTTACTAAAGGTTTTTTGCACAGCCGGCCTTGGGCCGGGCGTAAGGATTTTCTCCTCTATGGTATGACAAACACCGGCTTCGCTTACTAAAATTTTCCTACGTACTATGCATAAAATTTCATCAAAAAATGTCACCGATTCTCAATGGGTTAAATTTTTTTTAAATTTTAGCACCACCTGATAGATATTTCCAAAAGCTTTATATTGATACCCATATTCACACAATTTGTTCAAAAATGTAGTACACAATCACAATTTCATATGAAATGTTCAGAGGCATAATTTGCATTTAAAATTTAACCAAGTAAATACTTACTTCTTCGGATTTCTCGGAAACTGATGAAGTTTTTCCCCTTTTGGGCTGCCCATTATGCATCGGCGACTACTGAAATAGCAAAATAATTTAATTATAAACAAATTTATTTCAATAGAAAACCTTTGTTATACTTACATTTTTTCCTGTTGTTTGCGGATGGTTTTTCTTTATGTATTATTTTAGCCACAAATTATTTTAAAACATATTTTTTCAGAGAAATTAAAATTTTCCAGCAATTTCACAAATTATTTTGTAAACAATAAAATGTCAAATTGCAGCTATAACCAGAAAGAGATAGTAATATAAAAAAATCATTAACTCTTGCTATCCCTTTCCAACGAAAGCTGTGATTTGGCAACACTCAATTTTCGTGTCTTATCTGGTCTGATTTGTGGTTTAAATGTTAATTATTTTCGCACACGTCCCATACCTTAGATCGGTATTGACGGATGCGAGCTTGTTACGTTTTAACTAAAGTGCTTTAGCAATTATACCTTTTATTTCAACTCTGCAAATTATTGTTCAGGGAATCTTTCTTTTGACAAAACAGAAAGGAATCAAGGAAAAAGGAAGAAGATTTTTTTGAAAAAAAGTTCAGTCACGTTTCGGAGAAGATAGAGGTTAGTGTTGATGAAAAAAAAAAAAGATATATGATCAAGTGCAAATAAAATAAAGAATTGTTTAATAAAACAAGGAATAACAGAGAGAAAGATAGATCTGTAAAAAAAAAGAATAATTTACCTGAATATGAAATGCTTAAATATATGAGTCAATAAAGTTTACGAGAAATGTAAAATATTCATTTAACCTACAAAAAAAAATCATTCTATTTTTTAATAAGCACTAGATCTTTTTATAAAAATGTTATAATAATTTTTATTTTCTCAATATTTCGCTACACCATTGGGTAGCATCTTCAGGAAATAAAAATAATAATAGTTTTTAAAATTTTTTAAAAACTATTATTATTTTTAAAATTTTTTAAAAACTATTATTATTTTTATTTCCTGAAGATGCTATCCAATGGTGTAGCGAAATATTGAGAAAATAAAAATTATTATAACATTTTTATAAAAAGACCTAGTGCTTATTAAAAAAAAATAGAATTCAAAAATATAAAAAGGTCAAAAACTACAATAATTATTTTTAAAAAAATCATGTTACATTACATTTAAAATAAAAAAAGAACATATTTATAAAAACAGCTGGATTATATATATTTTATATAATGATTCTTATACATATGTGCAACATATGTATGTCAGGTGTCAAAGAATAAAAAGAAAAAAAAAACTTAAGACTGTGAGTGACGATGGTACGTGGAATTTTAGTGATCAACTATATAAGTGAAGTGTCCGCAATGCACTAAATACGTAAAATAAAAAGTAAATAAATATTTTTTTAAAAAAATATATATATTGGAAGCCTGAACCGTGTAAAATAATATACTGAACACAACTTGTGGTGTTTGTGTTTAAAATAGTCTTTTACTAGAAAAAAGATAATTATTATAATTTACTCGAGAAGAGCAAATTATAATTGAGTGGGTTTGGGGAAAAGAAAAGAGATTTAGGGTTATTTCTTTTCAGCAAATGTTAAGGTTTATTTACAATATTCACCTTAATTTTTTAATTTAAATTTTCACTATTTTACACTTTAACTTTTCAATTGTTTACAGGGTTAAAAAAATGTAGGTAATTATAGATGGTAGTAGATGCTCGCACTGCTCGATAGATAATAAAATTAAAATAAGAAAAGCGCTACATTAAAAGCGCCAAAACTTCGGCTTTTGTCACCCGAAGTTGATATTGGGAAAACAAAATTGGAGATTTTCCAACAAAGCAGTGTTAGCAACTTTACAGGTTTTTATTGCATGTTATTGACAGATAAATACAGGTAAGTGTAAAAAATGGAAAATTATAGGTAAGTATAAGTACGGTAAGTAGATAAATTCAGGTAAGTATAAAAAAAAGAAAATTAAGGGTAAGTAGTAATTTAATATAAATATAATTGAAAAGTAAGTGTTAACAATGGTAAGTATTTTTTATAATACGGTTTTGAATTCATTTACCTTACCACTGTTTACCTTACATAACATTTAATATAACTTTTTTAAGTAAAATATATAAAAAAATGGGTTTTATGTCCAATTTAACTTGGACATATACATATAATAAAAATAAAAACCCAAAATTCAACAAAGTAAAAATTCGTTCCAGAATAGCATGTAAAATAAAAATAACGATACCCTAAATGAAATGGAGAAAGGCAAAACAATAAGAGGAAAATAAAAAAAAGCAGTGAGAAAAGGAGAGAGTTATCAAATTAAACAATATATTCTTAAAAAAAAAACTTTACAAATTATAACCCTTGTATAATATATTATTTTTTTATGCATAAATATATACATACATATATTTTTTTGTTGTAAAGAAGAGTGAAAACAGGATAAATTATAATAAAAGTTCGAGAAAAAGAGAGAAATTTAATAAATGAGTAGAATTGAATAAATTGATGAAATTAAGAATAAGAAGAAAGAGTTTATTTTTGTCTGTTTTCTTTTCTGCATTTATTATTTATTTTTTTTTTTTTTGCTTACACTTTTCTGTTTGATTTATTTATTGTAATTATAAAAAAATAAGAAGAAGAATGAATTGCGTTTTTTTTTTTAATTTTTATCATTATACTTATATTCACTTAACGGCCCTTTTCACAATGTATGATTATTTAATTTTTAATTTGAAGTTAGCTAACTGTAGGTTTGGTTAACGGGCACTATATCATGCAGTTACTTAACAAAAGAATTTAATAAAAAGTGTGGCAATGCTGTGTTTATTTGTTTACTAAAAATAATGTAATGGAAAATTTAATTTCAAAACTATTTGTGTTTTTAAATCAAATAACGCAAGTATATATGTTTTTGAACTAGATTTACTAAAAGTTGTCTCTGAGGTTATTTGGGGCGCTGAAATCAAATATTCACTTCATTTTATTTAGTACCAAGACATTCGTTTGCTTTGTTTGAATTAAAAAAATAAAAATGTTTGAATTTTGCATTAAATTTATTAATTAGACTTTTGTTTCTCATCAATTAGATTCTCTCGAGCAAATCATAAAATTTTATATTTATCTTATAATTAAACAATATAATTCTTTCTCTTTACATACATAAATGTATATTACAGGTGATCATGAAAACTTTTATAATAACTACACTAAAATCATAATTAAAATTTAGTCCTCAAAATGAAAAATATTAATTAAACCATGTTACAATTGCTCATCTGATCAAACTGTTTGATTGTTGGTCAACATCAATTGTAACTAGAACCACTTAAGCTTCTCCGATATTTTTCCATTTTTTTAATGTTCGGCACTTTGCACACTTTTTTCAAAAAATTTTTCCATACACTTTCTGTGTACGGAAAATTTTTGTCCTCATTTACTTTGGGTAACTTTCCTCCCATTCGTTCTAATGATAAGGGAACCTAACCATAATCTTTCTTCCCTTGCTTTAGCAGTGCTTTTGAGAGATCTGAGGGATGGGCTTCATAGTATACATATTAATTTGTTTATTATTTGCAGAGTCAGTCTCTGCTTGCTTGTGTCCAGCGTTTAACGTTCGCTGGCAGACATGTCTTCGCGATGGGCCCATTTTGAGAAACACTATGTATGTATTTTTATTGCACCAGGCTTTGTGTATGTATTTGACATACCATCAAACACCTTTGCGTTTGACCACATTGGTACGAATGATGGATGACGCCTTGGGATTGGAATGCTTACGTAAAATCGCCTATTCGCTGTTACGTAGTTATGAATAAGCGTGTGTTCTTATGTAACTTATTTTATATTGCAAGATGTCGGTGTGTAGTTTCCGGATTTTCCGTCAACTTTATCAAGAATAGTAGCATTCCTCCGCTCATACTTTACGTTGTAATACAGATGATGATTCTGATGAGCCAAAATTTAACCAACATTTTGTAATAAATTATAAAATTTTATAAATTACAAATATTTTTTGATAAAAATAAATTTTAAATAAATATTTTTATTGAACAAAATCTGTCAATTAAAATACTAACCGGCAGGCTTTCTTTGGTTAAATTTAACAGGCACTTTTTTGTTAACTGGTGCCAATTGAAACCTAATCATACTTTGTGAAATACAATTTAACTTAACCAGCGGTTAATGTTCTTGTTAACTTATAATCAAACATTGTGAAAGGGGCCGTTACTATTTTTACTATTTATTTTTATTACCATGGTATCATTTATATATGTACATAATCTGAATTACATACATCCAACATTGTTTTATGTATAAACTATATATATACAAAAATGAAGATAATGAAACAATATACTAAATTATATAAAATTTTTTTGTGTACGAATATATAATTTTCTTGTTTTTTTTTTAATATTATTGCTAAAATCCCAACTCGTCATGTATCTTAGTTTTCTGATAGAGAATTAGTTATCATGATGGAATAGTTTCTTTTATTAGCCGATGTGGGGTGTTGTAGGTGTAGGTAGATGGCACTTAACCAGTAAGCAATAGCATATAGACAGGACAGACATGATTTGACGTAAAAATGGCATAAATATGTTATTATGGGTATTGCTGGAAGAATTTTGAGCCGAAAGCGATACATAGGCTGTATACTCGCTGAGTTACAGAAGGGGTGGCAGTTTCACGCCATTCGACGGACTGACCTTTGGACTGTATAGACTAAAACAAGTGAAAAAGCCTCCGAATTTATACTTTTATCATGATGGTATCATATTTTAAGTATTATTTTTTTGTATTTTCTTTGACACGAGAATTTTTATGATTATGGTTCTGTGTGTTTTGTAAGTGATAAGAACTCACTCAAATACGACGAGTAGCCGGATAAAGCTACAGTGCCAACCTTTCATCTTTTCAAAACGCACTACATTCCACGAAAAGCAACCATAACACATGCTTTGTTTAAAAGGAAGCAAATTTCAGGTATGTATATTTTGTTGTTGTGTTGATAAAAACGATGCATATTTGCTAACGTTTGCATCGTTTGCTCAGTTTGCACTACCCATCGTAAAAACCCCTATTGTATTTAGCTTATAGTTAGGCCATAAAAGTTAACATAAAGCGTGTTATTTTCGTAGTCGACTTCCGTTTTGCTTGTAGGGAAGTAATAATCGAACAAATTAGCTTACTGACACATGCCTACTCATACCATTCTATTAGTGAGCAAACCTTTGTTCGTATTATAAAAAAAAAAAAAATGAATTTTCTATACCAGTGAGCGCCGTGTTTACTAATTTAGTTACAAAATAAAAGTTTTATACATATATGTTAATAAGAGTTTGTGTTACTCTTATGTATCCTGACCATTTTGACACCACGGGGCATTGACTCCACCAGCTTTTTCAGGACAGACACATCAATATTAACCCATTCAACCAATATGTCCTTGTTTTAGCTGTTTCCAGCTGTCATATAGCTTCAAGATGTATGAATTTTGGCAAAAGGTATTCACCATAGATCCTCAATGGGATAGTGCATATCAGGCCGCTACTTGTATTAATACCGTAGTCATCTGGACTTTTCAGAAAAATTTTTCGATTTACGGTTTATTTTTACAGAAACAGCAATTTGGCCAACTTTTATGCCGGTTTGACTCGTTCCCTTGATTAATCCACTTTCTTCATCTGGCACCAGTTGGAAGTCAAATAATTAATTTTGCACATATAAATATTTTACACGGGATTTTCGACATGCTTGATTAAAAATAACTGTATTACGAATGCGGTGCGAAGATAAACTTAAAAACAATAACAAAAGATAAAGTAATTATAAGAGAATGTGTATGCCCAAAACAACAACTCTACTGTTAGTATAACATAAGGTCCAAAATAAATAAATTTTGCACATATAATTATTTGACTGGGAGTACATACTTTTTCCCCCCGTTAGAGAAAAGGGAAAAAATTCCTGGGAAATTTTAATTTCTAATAGCAGAAATGGGAGAAGGGAAAATTTTCCTTTTTTTTGTTATTCATAATTCGGCTGATAAGATACGGCATAGCTTAATATATCACTCTTATTGTTTTTTTTTATTATTAAACTTGAAATAAAATGTCAAAAGCAAAACAGCTGTTTCCGATTTTCTCACTCCCTTTTTTGCTACTCCCAGGTAGATTAGAATAAGGAAAGGGAAAAATTTCCCCAGGAATATTCATAATTGGGCTGATAATTAAAAATGCCATAAAATGCTAAATACGTAATTGTAAAAATAATGCTAACTACTAAATGAAGAAATTGCAGCTAAATTGAGAAAAAAAAATGCTAAATTTAGCTGCAAAAATGGACAGCTTTCAGACGTCCAATACCTCGGTATACATCTTGATAGCCGCTTTACTTGGAAAAGTCACATAGAATCCAAGTTAACACAACTAAACTGGCTTATTGGCAGAAACTCTACGCTCAGCTTAGATTGCAAACTTCTACTGTACAAGTCGATCCTTAAACCAATTTGGTGTTATGGGATTCAATTATGGAGCACTTCTTCAGCTCACCTCCTCAAATTCAAAGGCACCAAAATAAGATTCTACGAATGATCACAGTTGCTCCCTGGTATATCAAAAACTCTAATATTCACAAAGATCTAAACGTTCCAACAGTTAAATCGGAAATAGCGAAACATGCGGTAACGTATTTGAAGAAGCTGGAAATACATCCAAATCCGGTGGCTCGCAACTTACTAAATGAACGTGATTACATTCGTCTAAGAAGGAGGGACATTGCTTCTCTCGTCCGAAGATCAGAGGGATGAACCGTAAATGATAGCAGCAACCGTGAAACATACAATTATTTGTCCAGCATTGGCTGGATGTAACAAGTATATTTTTTTATTTTTATTTTAGACTTAAGAATAGTTATTGTTAGTTCAAACAAATTGAAGATACAATAAATAAGTAAACAAAAAAAAATGTTGTTTGAATGCTAATAACACATTAAATTGCTTCTCTCGTCCGAACATCAGAGGGATGAACCGTAAATGATAGCAGCATCCGTGAAACATACAATTATTTGTCCAGCATTGGCTGGATGTAACAAGTATATTTTTTTATTTTTATTTTAGACTTAAGATAAGAATAATTATTGTTAGTTCAAACATATTGAAGATACAATAAATAAGTAAACAAAAAAAAAATGTTGTTTGAATGCTAATAACACATCAAATTGAATTAGCAAGCTTGATCAACAGATGGCGTTCTTTCATACTAAAAACAGCATTTGATGGCAGACATCGTTGTGCCAAAGCATATCTATATAAAGTACATGCAGTTCTACAACAAATACAATATTACAAAAACCACAGGAATTTTGTTTGTGTAAAATTCGTTCTTAAAAGTCAAAAACAGCTTACTCAAACATAAAAAAATGTGTATATTAAATGTATTGAAACTGGTATATAAATTAAAATAAAAACAAACACAATGGCGCTTTAAAAATGAAAACAAATTTTGACATTTCAGAACAATAATAAATATTCACAGCTGTGGACTTGCATGTGCAGACAATGCTATTTGTACAATAACATGACATCGGCAACGATGATCTTCACAAGAGGCCGTCTTTACTAGTCATCAAATTTAACAAAACCTAAACATGACGCCGGCAGAGCAACGGAATTAATTTGTGCATGTTGTTATAGGTGACCAATGTTTATTTCATTTTCTGTTTAAACATAATTTTCCTTTCTCCAACAATGTTGTTTAAATACTTATTGCACAGCAGAAAGTATTAGTACTATTAAGCAACAGATGAAGCTGTTCGCAAATACTACTGTCAATCTAAAATACAACAACAAAGTCATTGTCATGTTATAAAAAAGCTTTTATATCAAATGTTTTAACAACAATATTAAAACTTGGAAATAACATTAACATGGGCAGTCTACATTTAATACTAACATGATGTTAATGTTCATGTTTATCATTTTATGTCTAATGTAGACTGGGGTTAATACAACAAAATGCAACTAAAATATCACATCCAACAACTAGAATCACTTCTTCCTTAGTCGCAATTTACATAGGACAGAAACAGGGCAGACATTTTTTGAATTCTCTTTTGCTCTTGCTTAAACAATTTACATTGGACATAAACAAGACAGACAGATTTTTGCACATTTTATTTTCTGTGTTATATTCTTTACATGTTTGTGTGTTTCAAAATCTGTGTGTTTAATATAAACTCATTAAAATGAGGCCGACTTGAGAAATATAAAGTGAAGCAACAAAGAAAAAAGCGAAAAGCAGAAAAGAGAAACGAAAAAATGTCCAGTACACTAGTCATGAAATACACACTCTACCTCTTCAACCCCTTGCCTACAAATCTCGTCTGTCTGCCCATTTTTCTGTCTAATGTAAATTGCGACTTACCAAGGTATATTTATTTTACTAGGTAGTGGCGTCCCTACAACAAATACAAGAACAACATGGCATTTTGTTGTTGCTTTGTAGTTCGAAATGTCAAAAAACATAGAAGAAAATTGAGAAGGCGTGTATGTGTTTTATTGATTTCTCACTTCTACACTATAAAATTTCTGAACACATACAATTTTTGACATGTCGAACTACTAAATAAGCTGGGCGGACGACACTACCTAGTAAGATAAATATACCTTGTTCCTTACCTTTTCTGGTAGTATTTTATTAAAGCTTTAAACACATAGACAACAGCGGCTACACTGCTACACCACTACAAGTGCCGTTGGCTATAATAGTCGGTATGTAGTCAGCTATTGAATTATTTTAAAGACGACAGCTACATACTTCTAAACTATAAAAATATTGTAAAAATAAATATCGTCATATGATTCCAAAAAAAGCCCTAAGTTACAAAAAATTCAAAAGCTACTTTTTATTTGTTTATGATTCACCGTATCAATTTACATTATTCTGCAAATTTTACACTTCTATAATTTAAAAATAACTATCTTATGGTTGAGCTTAAACAGAAAAAAACTGTTAAAAATGTTGGTTAATTTGTTATTAGAATGTTTTTTTGCTAGTCCTGAAAAGTTTTTACAATGTAACTTAGGGCTTTTATGAATTCATATGATGATATTTAACTTATAAAAAAATACTTTTTCAAGAAATGCTTTTGCTCAAAAACTTTTGATTGTAAATGAATTTGTATTTTTAATTTTGTGACATTTTCTTCTGTTGAATAAAATAAAATTGTCGCAAACAAAAATAGAAATTGGTCTAAGTTAGCTACAGTCACAATGGTGGTCGTATAGCCATGTAGCTATGTCGTCAAAATAATCGTCTTCATATAAACGTGTGTATTTTAATTTTGACAGTTTGTAGTCTGTTCCTGCTGGCGTCTATTTGTTTAATGCTTTAGAGGCCGTCTTTACTAGTCATCAAATTAAACAAAACATAAACATGACGCCGGCAGAGCCGCGTAATTAATTTGTGGTTGTTGTTATAGGTAACATTTTCTATTTAAACATAATTTTCTGTTTTCCAACAATGTTGTTTCAATGCTTACTGTACAGCAAATAGTAAGAATACCGTTGAGCAGTAGAAGGTGCTGTTCTCAAATACTACTGTCAACCTAAAATAAAACAACAACATCATTGTCATGTTATAAAAGAGATTTTATAACAAATGTTTTGACAACCATGTTAAAACTAGAAAATAACGTTAACATGGGCAGAATACATTTAATAGTTACATGATGTTAGTGTTAATGTTTATCATTTTATGTCTAATGTAGACCGGGGTGAAGCAAAAAATAAATAACTTGGACGTGCTGCCACCTAGTAAAATAGATTCGCCTTGGATATTACCTCTAAAAAATCTGGCAGCTTTGCTTGAGCGTAGCAACTTGCAACTAACTTAATATTCTTCCTTTTTAACCTCGTGTATGGTGAAGTGAAGGTGGTTCTTCGGAATTAATTTATTAGTTTCAAGCAGTATAACTTTTTAACGTCGTAAATTCTGCTACATCAGGTTGGTTGCCTAAATTTTAATTTGTTTACTAGCGGGAAAAAATTCTTGTTGAGCCTCGTAAAGTCTGCCTTTTATCGTCTACTTTGTTTTCCAGTTGCAATTATAGTAATTTTTACTCAAAATATTTACCAAGCAGAAAAAATTTTAGTCATTGACTGTATGCCGTTTTTTTTTTTTATAAAATTATTAAAATTTTTGATTAATGCACTACAATTACGAGATGTGTGTATACATGCATTTTTTATTTTAGGTTGGTATAAAGCAAATATAAAAAATGCCACAAAACGAATATATGGAACGACATCGTAAACTGTACGGAAGACGTCTTGATTATGAAGAAAGGAAACGTAAAAGAGAAGCTCGGATGCCAAAAAAACGTGCCAAGAAAGCACAACAGCTTCGCGGAATAAAAGCTAAACTTTTTAATAAGGAACGAAGAAATGAAAAAATTCAAATTAAGAAAAATATTCATGCACATGAAGAAAAGAAAGTTAAGAAGCAAACTGAAAAATTTGAAGGCGGTGCGTTACCACATTATTTATTAGATAGAGGTGTTCAATCAAGTGGAAGAGTTATTTCAAATATGATAAAGCAGAAACGAAAAGAAAAGGTAGGAAAATGGGACGTTCCTATTCCGAAAGTTCGTGCACAGTCTGACGCTGAAGTTTTCAAAGTTTTAAAAACGGGAAAAACAAAACGTAAGGCGTGGAAAAGAATGGTTACTAAAATAACGTTTGTTGGCGAAAATTTTACTCGAAAACCCCCTAAATTCGAACGTTTTATTAGACCAATGGCTCTACGAATGCATAAGGCACATGTTACTCACCCGGAGTTAAAGGCAACATTTTATTTACCTATCATTGCAGTTAAGAAAAATCCAAGTACTCCTATGTTTACGTCGTTGGGTGTAATAACCAAAGGTACAGTCATTGAAGTAAACGTATCGGAGTTGGGTTTAGTGACACAAACAGGAAGAGTAGTTTGGGGAAAATATGCACAAGTAACTAATAACCCAGAAAATGATGGAGTTATTAATGCTGTGTTGCTTGTGTAAACAAGTAACAAGTGTTTTTTTATGCGCTATTTATATAATAAAGAAAATTAAAAAGAAAATAGTACACAATGTTTATTATTATTTTATAACCTAGTGTCTATACCTGTTAAAAAAAAATAGGCTTGATAAAAGTCGAACTTCATATTAAAAAAAAACATTTTTAATAATTATTATTAATAATATGAAGTTTGACTTGTCAAGACAAATTTTTAACAGATTTAGACGGTAGGTAAGGCAAAGCAAAAATCAATCGTGTAATATATACACTTCTTTTTTTTTTAGGGGATCAGAATGCAGATATTCGTAAAAACTTTGACGGGTAAGACCATCACTCTTGAGGTCGAGCCCTCTGACACTATTGAAAATGTTAAAGCCAAGATTCAGGACAAAGAGGGAATTCCACCAGATCAACAACGATTAATTTTTGCTGGAAAGCAATTGGAAGATGGACGCACTCTCTCTGACTATAATATTCAGAAAGAATCAACATTACACTTGGTTTTACGCCTTCGTGGTGGTGCAAAAAAGCGAAAGAAGAAGAATTATTCAACTCCCAAGAAAATGAAACATAAAAGGAAGAAGGTCAAGCTCGCTGTCTTAAAATATTATAAGGTACATTTTAAACGTATCATTAGACCCAAGTAATCGGCATCAGGTGGATTTCTTGAGTCATATTAATCTTGAGCTAAATTTTTTTTTTCGGATAATGCAATGTCAAATATTTGACCAAAAGAAAGTAACTACAAAATCTGTATACAATTTTTTGTTATACACTTAAACAATTTTTTTTATGGTATGTGATGAAAACGGATCAATTTAAAATCGAAGGGGGTGATGAATTTTGATAATTATTTTTTAATCCATCTCTTAACATTTGGGTTTGAAAAGTAGAAAATAAAAATCAAACCATATTAATTTAAAAATGTTAAAAAGAAATTAAATATAATAGGTATTTAGTATTTTGTTCAGCCTTATTAATATTGTTTAAATTAAAAAGAAAATGGTCAAGCTTGAGGCTTATAAAAACAAATATTTTTATTTTTTTCTTTCAATATTTCGATATCCATCGGATATCACTATCAAGGACTAAAAAATAAGAAAAGGGGAAAAATAAATTTCATACAAAATTAAAAGTTGTAACCACTGTGCAAAAATAAACAATATAAATATTACAATAAACAAAAGACTTACAATGAGTAACAAATGTATATAAAAAAAGGACGTCACACAGTTTTCACACAAAACATTGTACTAATTTGACTATTTAATTATCTTATTTATAATGTGTATAGCTAATCGCAGAATTTTCTGTCTGTTTTGAAATTAATTCTCTTTTCCTTAGGTATGTTGATTATGTGTAGCATTTCCAATGTGTACCGTTTGTTATATTTGTTTTCTCTTTGCAGTATTTCAACATTCTCTAAATTGGGTTTGTGTTTTCTCTCTGCACAAAAATAATTATTATATTTTAATATAGTTTATTTGACCTTTTTAATAATTTGTATTTAATTATTTTTATTCTCGATATTTCGCTACTCCTAATTTTATCTGATGATGCTACACAAAGGAGTAGCGAAATATCGAGAATAAAAATAATTAACGACCTAAAGCTTGAAAATAAAAATAATTAAATACATATTAATTATTATACAAAACAACAAAATCGTTTGAAAATCGATTCGTTTTCCATCACATACCTGATTATCTACCTATACATATAATAAAACTAACTCTATGTCTGTATGAGTTCGCATCACTTAAAAACTACTGGATGAATTCGTCAAAATTTTATGGAGAGGTACATTAGTAGTATCTCTGTTATAATATAGTTATAATATATATTATATAATATAGGATACTTTTTCCTCTTAAAAATATATGATTTTCGAAAGAAAATGGAGGAAAGTACGTAATTTTATTTTTGTCTGTGGGAAATTTTAATGTGTGTGAAGATAAATTTTAAAAATTTTAGCTTTAGACACAAACCTGCTAATTTAACAGAGCTCTGTTAAACTGCTAACGTAGCTCTGTTAACGGAATAAATCTTCGGTTTATGCATCAAAACAGCAATTTCATGGATGCAATGCAAGATGGCAAAATAAAAATGAATACGTCTTGTTACCAGGGAGGCCTCTTATACTTGTCCATACTTGGAAGTTTTAACAGTGCGAGTTGGAACGAGATTTTGCGAATTTTTGAAATTTTAAAATTTGAGATTCTTTAAGGGATGAGACCATTTTTCTTGGAAACCAGAAAAGATGGAAAAATAAAAATAATACGTTTTGTTACCAGGGAGGCCTCTTATACTTGTCCATACTTGGAAGTTTTAACAGTGCATATGTTAAAATTGAAGGAGAACTGACAAGTGAAACGAACAGGAGATTAATAGAGAATCATTTCGAATATGATAAAGCCGATTAATTACCTTCAGCTTTGGCATTTCAACAAGATAATGACCCCAAGCACTGCTCACGTAGTGTTAAAAACTAGGTTGCTGAGAAAATATTTAAGACCTTAATTGCCCAGCACAAAGTCGTGAATTACATCATATAGAAAATCAATAGGGGATTATAATAAAGACAGTAGCTACACACAAATTCAAAAACAAGCCCATTTTAATGAAATTGATGCAGGTGGAATGAGAGCAACTAAATCCAGCCTAATGTGCTGAATTGGTCCAAACTATGCCACAACGATGTGCTAAAGTGATAGGGAATAGGGGCTTTTCAACTTAGTATTATCCTAATATAAGGTAAAATTGTGTGATAGCTATCTTTTTTTAGGGTTCCGTACACAAAGTGTAAAAACGAAACCCTATTGTTTTCGCGCCAATGTCTGACCGTCTGTCAGCGCCTTTTATCTCTGGAACCGTAACAGGTAGACTCTTGAAATTTTCACAGATGATGTATAGTTGTTGCCGCTATAGCAACAAATACTAAAACTTATAGGGTGTTCCAATAGAGAGGTGTTATTTACGAAAATGAGTTTATTTCTTGAACTGTAGGAGGGATACACTTGAAATTTACAAACAGTTATTAAAATTTAGTTCACTATATAACAAGTATAAGAAAATAAGACTAAAAATTAAAGGATGTTCCGATAGTGGTGTGAAATGCATGTATAAGGCATAAGTTTTGAACCATAATAGGTAGACTCTTGAAATTTTTACAGAAGGTGTATAGCGATGGCCGCTATAACAACAAAAAATAAAACTTATAGGGTGTTCCGATAGAGAGGTGTTATTCACGAATATGTGTTTATTTCTTGAACTGTAGGAGGCATACACTAAAAATTTACAAACTATAATAACGTAGTTCGCCTTATATGCAAGTCTAAAAAATAAACCTAAAAATTAAAGGGTGTTCCGATAGTGGTGTTATTTTGATTTATAAGGCCTAAGTTTTGAATCATAATAGGTAGAATCTTGAAATTTTTACAGAAGGTATATAATTTTGGCCGCTATAGCAACAAATAATAAAATGTATAGGGTGTTCTGATAGAGAGGTGTTATTCACAAATATGTGTTTATTTCTTGAGCTGTAGGAGGCATACACTAAAAATATGTAAGCAGTAATTAAAACTTAGTTCGCTATATAAACAAGTATAAAAAATAAACCTAAAAATTAAAGGAATGTATAAGGTCTAAGTTTTGAACCGTAATAGGTAGGCGCCTGAAATTTTCACAGAAAGTATATAACTGTCACCGCTATACTAGCAAATACTAAAACTTATAGGGTGTTCCGATAGAGAGGTGTTATTCACGAATATGTGCTTATTTCTTGAACTGTAGGAGGAATTCACTAAAAATATGCAAGCACTAAATTAAAATTAGTTCGCTATATAAACAAGTCTGAAAAAAATAAACCTAAAAATAAAAGGGTGTTCCGATAGTGGAGTGATTTGCATGTATAAGGCCTAAGTTTTGAACCATAATAGGTAGACTCTTGGAAATTTTACCAAAGGTGTATAACTATGGCCGCTATAGCAAAAAATATTAAAACTATAAGGTGTACCGATAGAGAGGAGTTATTTATGAATATAAATAAACCCAAAAATTAAAGGGTGTTCCGATAGTGATATGCTTTGTATGTGTAAGGCCTAAGTTTTGAACCATAATAGGTAGACTTTTGAAAATTTTACCAAAAGTGTATAACTGCGGCCACAATAGCAAAAAATACTAAAACGTAGGGTGTTCCAAAAGTGACGTTATTTACGTTTATGTCTTTTTTTTAGCTGTAAGAGGAAACCACTTACAATTTGCAGACTGTAATTAAAAATATGTTTATTTCATAAACAAGTATACAAAATTGAACTTAAATATTAAAGGGTGTTCCAATAGTGACGTGATTTGCATGTATATATTCTAAGTTTTGAATGAATAGGTGGAATCTTGAAATTTTTACAGGAGGTGTATAACTATGTCCACTATAACAAATAAGAAAAATTAAAGGGTTTTCCGCCAGTGACGTGATTTGCATGTATAAAGCCTTATTTCTTGAACCGTAACAGGTAGACTCTTGAAATTTTGTACAGAAGATGTGTTGCCACGGCCGATATGACAATTACTAAAAATTAAAGGGTGTTCCGACAGTGACATGTTTTTCACTTATAGTGACTTATTTTTTAATCGCAATAAGTATAATCTTAATATATTTATAGAAAGGAAGTTGCCATGGCCACTATAATGAATAATAAAATTAAAGGGTGTTCCGACAGCGACAAGATATTTGACTAATTTATTTTCAGATTACTTAATTATATGAGCACAAAACATGGAAATAAAAAAGGAAATAGTACAATATTTTTTATAAAGTTTAATCTAAAAGAAAAATAAGCTGCTAGTTTTGAAATGAATTAAAATTTATTTAATATTGTGTAAAAGTTTTTTTTTTAAATCGAGAAAAATATGTTCATTATAAGTAATCTTTGGTACAACCGTGTGAGTGACTTAATTATATGAGCATAAGTGTATATACGATATATATTTAATTAAAGATTACCTTAAACAGCATAAGTGTTAACATTACAAATTTATCACGATATAAACTGAAAAAATAAACAATTTAGTTTCTGACTTCGTTTATCGCAAAAAATGCTGAATTCACAGCAAATATATTAACATCACATTTAAATTGTGCTAGTGAAAGTCTTTAAAAAGATTCTGATTATTTACGTAAATTGTTTCGTCGAAAAAGTAGAATCTGTTTTGTTTCTTTTATACTAGTAATTATTTCTAGTATTAACGTTATAAATAAGTTACTTATGTATATAAGTTGAAGTATATGTATGTATAATTATTGTTATAAATTTCTTTATTGTAAAATTTTAGAACAAGGCGCCGCAGGCGTAAAATTTGGAACAAATCTAGTTTAGCGAAGCTGATCCAACCAAAACAAAAATTATCCAGGGCGATAGAGAATTGAAAAATAATAAAAAAAAAATGTAAAATGAAAAAATTGGCGGTCGCCCTTATTTTCCGAGTTATGGCCCTTTGAACTTTTCGTATGAAACTATGATTTTACACTACATTCTTGAACAAATTAAGTCAATATGGGTATAATTTTAAAGCTTTTGGAAATATCAAAATAAAAATAAAAAAATAACCCATTAAGAGCTAAAGCATTTTTTGATTTTTAAAATGTTTACGTATTACTGTACTTAATAGTATTACTGTACTTAATAGTACAGTAATACGTAATAAAAAATGTGATAAAAGGCGATTAAATGAACAAAAATAAAATTCTCAAATCGAACACCAACACCGACTTAACTTTATGATATTTTCTCCTCTATGCTATGACCAACACCGGTTTCGCTTACTAAAGGTTTCCTGCATAGCCGGCCTTCGGCCGGGCGCAAGCATATTCTCTATGGTATGACCAACACCGGCTTCGCTTACTAAAGGTTTTCTGATCGAGTTACATTCTAGTGCAGACATGGATAAACATAAATGAAATTGTTTTCGAAACTACAGTCGCTTGGAGAGAAAATGTCCGAGTCATGGATGGTTTCAATGCTGCTAGGTAGTTTCCCAAACTCATACGACACATTGATAACAACTTTGGAGGTAGGAGATAAAACTGATCGTACAATGACTTTAGTAGAAAGCAAATAAAGATGAGAAACAGAAAAGAAGACAGTCTTGCGCCTGATATTTTTATAGAAAGTGTATTACCATGGCCGCTATAACAACAATTACTAAAATTTGATCTAAGCATTAAATTGGTAACCCCGGGAAAAAGTATTTTCGTCAAAATTAACTTTTTAAATTAAAATTTGTCGTGAGCATTCCGGAAATAATGTTTATATTCCATCTTCTGCGAAAATTTACAAATTAAAGAAAAAAGTTACAATTTAAATAAACTTTGAATGCTATACGTATTCGTATCTTTACATTTTATTGCTTAATAAGACTTTTTGATGCTTTTCTTTTTTTTTTCAGAAAAAAGTTTATAATTAATTAAATTTGTTAATTTCATTGTTGATAATATTTGAGAGTATATTTTCAATGTACCCTGCAGTATATCACCACTCGATTATAATTTTTTAGGGTTTCGTACTTAAAGGGTAAAAACTTTACCCTATTGTTTTCGCTACAATGTGTGTCCGTCTGTCAGCCCCTTTTATCTCTGGAATCGTTACAGGTAGACTCTTGAAATTTTCACATAAGAGGTATAAGTATTGCCGCTATTGCAACAAATACTAAAACTTATAAGGTATATAAGACGTGAAAAAATTAACAACTGTATTTTTAAAGTTGTACTGATCATAGTACGAAACACTATGTGTGTGTCAAGAAATTTCTGTAACAACAAATAAGGCAATCGGAAAGTTCCGATTATAGAAAAACAACCGCTCATTTCTATTAAGTTTTTGCAACAATGTAATTCCACAAAGTAAAAATATACATTAAATACAAATTTTATTCAATTGGCTATTTGGCAGTAATTCATATTTTGTCAGCGCCATCTGTGTTAAAAAAAGAAAAATATAAAGGAGCCGTACCGCAATAGGAAGTTAAAACGATCTGTGTTTTAAAATATATTACATTCAAAAATTAAAGGTGCCGTACTAAGCAGTACAAAAGTACTATAAAAATATCGGAAAGCGCACTTTCACTGTTTTTTCTCCACTTTTTCTTGAAAATAAGATATTTTGAAGGAAAAACGTATCCTATATTGGGATCAGGATACCTAGGTACATCCTCACAAAATTTTTTTAAAATCCGTGAGAACGATAAATAAAAGCAGACTGACAGGCGGAAATGAGTTACTATTTTATTATATGTATAGATAAGTTTTTGCAACAATGTAATCCACGAAGTAAAAATAGAAACCAAATACTAATTTTATTCAATTGGCTATTTGGCAGTAAGTAACTCATATTTTGTCAGCGCCATCTGAAATAAGATATTTTTGCGGAAAAGTATCCTATATTAGGTTTGGGATACTTAGGTACCTCCTTACAAAGTTTTGTTAAAATCTATCCAGCAGTTTTTACGTAATGCGAACGCAAATGAAAAGCAGACAGACGGAAATGAGTTACTATTTTATTATATGTATAGATTAGTGATAAATAATGGGGTTCATCAATTGAATAGTACTTAAATCTCATCTGGTAATTCTTAAATTTTGCTTTTGTGTATAATTTTTATTATATGTCATGTAAAGTTACTTGCATCTAATTTTCAAACTATTTAATTTTTGTTTAGGTTGATGAAAACGGAAAAATTCATCGTTTACGCCGTGAGTGTCCCGGAGAAAATTGTGGAGCTGGTGTTTTTATGGCTGCTCACGAAGATCGTCATTATTGCGGCAAATGCAATTTAACATTTGTTTTTAGCAAACCTGAAGATAAATAAAATTTCACATAATTATATTTTTTATTTATATGTAAAGTTATTTAATTTATGGGCCATTAAAAACACGAAGTGGAAGTTTACAGACAATCAGTGTTTTTTGTATGAAAAAACAAATATATTTTTCACGTTTTAACTCGAATCACTTCGTCGTCGCGTTTTTTAGGAATAGAGCCGCCCTATATTTGAATAAGTACTGAGCAAAACAACAACAAATTCAAAAATAAGTTTACAGTACAATTTTAATAAAAAATATCAAAATGATTGCATCAAATAAAATGAAATATATAATTTCAATAAATATGGGGTCTAATAGTTTTGTTAAGTTTTATTTCAAAACAACTTTTTATTTTTATAATTTATTAAAAAACAAACTCCAAACGTTCACATTAAATCCAAATTTCAAACTAAAAAACTATTATATATTTTCACAAAATATTTAAATCAAGGCGAATTTATATAAGGTGGCATCGCCGCGACAACAAATACAACACCAAAAAACTACCACATACATTTTATCAAGGCATATTAACTAGGTAGACTCATTAGTAGAACAACTACAACCACAGGCATTTTGTTTGTGTAAAAAATAGCTTCTTTGTCATAAACAAAATGTTAACCTCTTCAGGGACATATGTGTACATTTAGCTTTTGTTAAATTTTTTAAGAGGAATTAGCAGAAAGTTTTCACAGGATTGCATTCCAATTTCGCAATATATCAATTTCGAATTCTTGCATTCTTTTTAACTATGATAAGGAAAAAAAAGATGTCTCTTCTTGAGTGTAAGCCTCATTGGCCAGCTCACTAATACAGATAGGTATACGTAACAAAAAACGAGGTATACCCTGTACAATTTCTGAACCATCTAAAAAGTCAAAAACAAGATTAAAGACTAGATTCTATAGAACATTATCCTTGAACATAAAAAAACCCCCACGATGACATGATAAAAACTACGAGACGAACTCTGTAAAACACGTGTGAAAACTGTAAAACACCCGTATGCCCTGAGTGCATGAAATCTTTCAATTCATAGATGAATTCAACGTTAAATGGTCACATATTTCGACATTATCTTCTGTTAGTAAAATTTACTATTTTTAATTTTATCCTATATTACTGAAATGTTATAAATATAAGGTAAACAACTAGTAATTAAATGAAAAATAAAATCAATGTTTTTATCGTCCCTGAAGGGGTTAAAACAAAACAAAAAATAATTTTTTTTTCAGAACAATTGAACATTTTTTCAGAACATTAAATTATACAAAGAGAGACCTGGCCGAAGTTTTCTTAAAATTTGATCGGTACAAACACTTAAAAAAAAATAATTTAAATTAAACAATTTCTTTCACTTTTTGTTTTGTTTCTTTCTTTAAAAATAAACATAAAACACAAAACAAATTAGGAATAAGGCGAATATAATTTTGACAATCAAGAAAACCCATATGATGTCGAACTCGGCATTGAGTTTACCATGGCATAATAATACAGGTAAACTGTTAGAACAGCTGTTTAAATTTGCTTATCTGAAAATGTCAAACCTTATATAAAACTCTGTTCGCGCACTTGCATAAAAATTTGTAATAATTAAAAAAAACTGTTGTTTTTATATTACTCAATGCATTGTGAAATACATAGTTGCTGTATTATATTCAATCCTTTATTTAACTTGCAATGTTTACTTAACCCATTATATACTACTACCCGAAATCGTTGACATATAGGTATGAATTTTTGTATACTTTCTGTTAACAATCACCTGATCACTAAAAATACGATTTTTAAAAAATTAGATTACAGGGCTGCATGTGGTAGACTGTTGCGAAAACGCAACGTTGGCTAATTACATGCAAATCACTTCTTAAAAAAGGTATAAAATTTTTTTTTTTTACTTTTTTAAACAATTATTAAATTTGTTGTGGTATTTAAAATAAAATGTTTATTCATGAAAAAGTAATACATAAATAATATAAAGTATTGCTTGCTTTAAAGGGTTTATGCTATTTTTTCCAATTTTTAAATGGTATCCTTCAAAACACTTTGGATGCAATGTAATGTTACATTTTTTACATTGGTATACTGTCTGCGAATGACATTCTCTGCATCTCTTTCGTTTATTTCCTTGAATTTTGCATACAACGTGCTCTCGTACGTTAGGACGAAGCAAGTGCTGTGAGCCTTCGATCATATCTACATGCTCATCATTTGGTTTTTCTTCATAAAAAAGTAGTTTTGTAGCAATTTCAGCCTTAAAGTTTATTTGTGATAGCTGTTTGGTACCTTCCTCTTTAGCAATAAGGCAATGGATTTTCCATGCATTTACTTTAGTACTGTTAACTGCATTTGTCCATAAGGGCCACCACCACTTTTATTCCACGGATTGAAATACGATAGTTAGATACAGAATTATAGTGTAAATCAACACCTCCCATATGTTTGTTACAATCATTAATTAAATTTGGTTGTATAACAGAAACCGTAAAAATTTAATAGTTTTTAACGAGTGCAAAAAATGTTTTTCAGTCAAAACTTACTGTTTTATTTTTTGAATGACGAATAGTATTAATTTCTGGGCTAGCAGCAACAAAATTTGATATAACGGTTACCTCTGCGTTGTCTTGCCAGCGAGCCACAAATAATTTATTGTTTTTTTCAATACAATAATCATACTCGTGCTTTTTGAGAGATCGGCTACTGGCAAGCATATCATTTGTTCCTCTTAAACGATTTGATCTTACCGTTCCAGTTGCACGAAACTTTCTTTCATTTAACAAACAGAACAAGTAATATGATGAGAAAAAATTGTCAAAATACACCGCGTGTTTTTCGGGACTTGAAACCGACTCCAATAACGTTAAAACTACAGAAGCTCCTAAGCCAACAGTTTTGTCGTATGAAGAACCTGCCCCAGCATATGGATGTGCTTCAAACAGATAGCTTGTCAGAAAAGAGGCACCAATATTTAAATCCAAAACGAATTGGCTTACCGCGAATAAACATTTTACAGTTATGTCGTCCAAAATATGGGATCTTTTGCTCATCTATCGACAAATAGGTTGAAAACATACCAAACTGTTGATATTTTCTATACAAAGTGTCAATCAATGGACGTACTTTAGCAAACCTATCAGAAACTTTTATTTCGTTGTTATCTATTATATGAAATGCTTGTGTTATTTTTTGAAACATGTTTCGCGATAGAGACTGCTTTACAATGGGAACACCTAATGAAGGTTGAGAAGACCAGTAATGTTGGATGTGAGGTACAGTATGATAACCCGATAAAATAAGTATTCCTATAAAACGGTACAAATGCTCTTTGGTAATCACTACTGAAATGTTCTTTTGCTGAGCATAAATATTGGAATTTTTCAAAAGCATATCCATGATTTCATTGTCGGAATATTGAAGAAAGAGTTATATGGGTGATTTCCCACCTATGTGCACAAATTTTAAAAGTAAAAACACAAACGCTAACATAAATATGTACTTGCGACTTACTCATTGATTCCACGATTTTATTTTGCAGTGGTGCCACAGCAGACTCTTCTGGGTGTGTAAAATTTAAATAAATACGTTTTGATTTCTTCCATTTTGGAACACCGAAGTTCGATTCTAGTGAATATTTTCGCTGAGCTAAAGGCAATACTTCTTTACTTGCAACAGAAGATCTCGGTGCAGCAAAATCAGATGTATGGGAATCATATTCAATTTCCATTTCGCCACATAGTTCCAAATTAGGAGGATTGTCCGTCATAAGCTCCTCATCATTGATATCTTCTTCGTCGGTAACTTCGCCAACATTAGGTGGTGGAATATAGACGACACAAGTGTTACTATTTAAGGATCCTTGATGCTCCTCTTCACCATCAATGGCATTGAGTTCAGATATGAAATTTTCTATTTCTTTTTAAGTTAAGCACTTCTTTACTGACATATTGATCCAAAGTTCACACAACAAAATTTATTACAAAAATAAAACCCTTCAATTAATTTTATTTTAATTTTTAAAAACGCGGTGCAAAAAATGAACAGGTTTCGCTTTTAGGGGATTTACAAATTTTTAATATTATTGTCACTCTATTAGTGTGTATTTTTAAAACCAGTCAGATTCAAGTGAATTAACAGCTGACCATACGCAGTTTATGTCAATGCGGAAAACCTGATGATTTGACAACTCTAGCAAAGTACGTATGTACATATTTACGAATAAACAAAAACAGAATTTAATTTCATTAAAAAAATTATTTGCATGCAATTAGCCAACGTTGCGTTTTCGCAACAGTAATTTTTAAATAAATGTGGTGATTGTATGTTATATTCACCCCTATCGTGAATAACATGTGAAACTTTTATTCCCATGAACTTTTCATTTCCCTCGAAGGGAAAAGTGCGATCGTGAATCTCTCGTGAAATTTTTGTTCCCTTATTTAGTGCTATCAGATTGCAGTGAATGAAATAAGAGAAAAGAAGCTCAAAATAAACAAATTGGAATTAGTTGTGTTCAAAAAAAGTTTTATTCTACCATGTTTAGAATCGGTGCATTTATTTTACTGCAGGAAGAATACTGTAGAGAACAACGCATTGGTCGTAGACGTTTGCGGGATGCATCTAATCCATTGGAACTACCCGATGCATTGGAAGTTATTTCCACGGATTCCTTCATGCCAACAAGCTCATAGATGCACTGCTCGTTTTCTGATAGCAACTGGTTTGGCCCTCCTCCCGTCTCTCGTTGGTTTTTTTAAAGTCGTGTCAGCTTTTGCTCGAACATACTTTTTTGATCTATCCATACCTGTTGTGTGTGAATAAAATGAAATTTTTGTGCAGTAATAAAAAAAACCATATTATGAACAAAATATGATTACCTTTTTCCACTCGGAGACATTTTTTATTGAAGGGCCAGAACTATTTAACTCTTCGGTAAGAGAATTCGAAAATTCAGAAAGAACGTCCTTTGAAATTTTAACGAAGCCACAGGCAATAGATCTATTGTTCTACATTCTGTTTAGCATTATATCCGTTTGAAATTTATTTACAAATCTAGACCTAAAATAGATAAATATACACCTGTATGTTTTAATATTCTAATTTGAAAAAGTTAACTTACATGATGATAAATGCTGCTCCCCAGTATAAATGATGTGAACAAATCGAAGGGAAAAGGGAAAATAATACGAAGGAAAAAATGTTTACGATAAGGGGAATTTTATATAAATGTCTAACTATAATATTTTTGAGGTTATTATTCTCAATTGACTTACAAATCAAAAAGGGAATACTTTTTATGTGAAAACTTATTCACGATTGCAATTTGGGAAATGGGAAAAAATTTCGTGGGAATAAATGTTTACGATAGGGGTGATTATTTTGATGAAATGTTTTTTGATTAATCTTTTTTAACGTTTTTGCAAACTAAAACTATAATCATAAAAAAATATATTAATGTGATTACATAAATTTTGTTGTTTTCGTAAAAGCATTTTTCTGGACTATTTTTACAACTTGAAAAGCTTGATAAAATAAATGAAACATTTAAATTTTAAAACTAGTGTTATAATCTTAAAGCTTAGAACTAACATTATATAAATTATATAAATCAAATCAATAAGTTTTAAATAATTTTATTTGTGTCAAAACTTGCTGTTGCGAAAACGCAACGATGATACAAAATGGGTTAAAGAAAAGAAAAAATATGTAGGTATGTTTTTAAGTAAAACTTTTCAACTAAATTTAAATCAGTTCTCGTAGGCGGCAATTCGATATTCGGCATAACCTTATGACAATAAAATAATATGTCAGCTGGATATGATGCTGCTGCTAGAGCCATGTGCAGCTCTCTCAATTCCTGACTTGCTGAAAGCAGCCATATCAGCTTTAAGCTCGTTAGATTTAGTTTATAAGTGCTGCATATTTATTTAGGTGTCCTACCTACTTATATCTACAGAGTTCTTTTGAATAATGACAGTGTGCCTTGGTTATCTTTATATTATGGCTTGTACAGGTGACCAACCAGAATAACTTTGAAAATTGATCTTAAGCAATTTTAATCTTCAACAAAATGAATTATTGGAGATTGATCTTTATAAATTTTAACTTTTAAATTAAATTTGATTATTTATGTTAAACAAATATCTAAAATCTTTTTATACTTCTATGTACGAAGTATTAAATATTTAAAACATTTTCTTGAAAATGCTTCCTTTTACATATAATTTATTTTAATTTTATGTTTAATTGTTTTTATTATAAATAATAATTAGTCATAGAAGTGTTTGCGAACACTTCTTCTTCTGGATTGTTGCTCATACAGAGCAACAATATACTTTCTCTGGAAGTATATTTTCCAGAGAAAGTCTTCAAACTCACCCTCATTGGCGCAAAAATATGTAGGGGACGGGTAAACGTCCCCTATTATAAAGATTTTTTGGCCTATACTTCACCAGCTATTAAAAGAAATAGATTATTCCACTTATAGTGCATTTACCCTACGTCGAAACGTCGAAAGAACCAACATATATATATAAAAGAATTAAATTTGCTAGATCTTATCGTGGAAGGAATATAATTCAACAAAAACACAAAAGTCTTATCTCAACGACAATTTCTGGTTTATACAACTAGTCTTTGGAACACGCTACCAAATAATATCCAAAAACTTGACAACGCTAATGTGTTTAAAAGAGAGTTATTTAAATTACTTCAATGATAATTTAATTTTGTTTATATTTTTATATTGTTAATTAATATTTTTAGGGTTCCGTACACAAAGTGTAAAAACGAAACCCTATTGTTTTCGCTACAATGTCTGTCCGTCTGTTAGCGCCTTTTATCTCTGGAACCGTAATAGGTAGACTCTTGAAATTTTCACAGATGATGTATAGTTGTTGCCGCTATAGCAACAAATACTAAAACTTATAGGGTGTTCCAATAGAGAGGTGTTATTTACGAAAATGTGTTTATTTCTTGAACTGTAGGAGGGATACACTTGAAATTTACAAACAGTTATTAAAACTTAGTTCACTATATAAACAGGTATAAAAAAATAAAAATTAAAGGGTGTTCCGATAGTGGTGTGAAATGCATGTATAAGGCATAAGTTTTGAACCATAATAGGTAGACTCTTGAAATTTTCACAGAAGGTGTATAGCGATGACCGCTATAACAACAAAAATTAAAACTTATAGGTGTTCCGATAAAGAGGTGTTATTCACGAATATGTGTTTATTTCTTGAATTGTAGGAGGCATACACTAAAAATTTACAAACTGTAATAAAACCGTAGTTCGCCTTATATACAGGTCTAAAAAATTAACATAAAAATTAAAGGGTGTTCCGATAGTGGTGTTATTTTGATTTATAAGGCCTAAGTTTTGAATCATAATAGGTAGAATCTTGAAATTTTCACAGAAGGTGTATAATTTTGGCCGCTATAGCAATAAATAATAAAATTTATAGGGTGTTCCGATAGAGAGGTTTTATTCACAAATGTGTGTTTATTTCTTGAGCTGTAGGATTCATACACTAAAAATATGTAAGCAGTAATTAAAACTTAGTTCGCTATATAAACAAGTATAAAAAAATAAACAAGTATAAAAAATTTAACTTAAATATTAAAGGGTGTTCCAATAGTGACGTGATTTGCATGTATATATCCTAAGTTTTGAATGAATAGGTGGAATGTTGAAATTTTTACAGGAGGTGTATAACTATGTCCACTATAACAAATAATAAAAATTAAAGGGTTTTTCGCCAGTGACGTGATTTGCATTTCTTGAACCGTAACAGGTAGACTCTTGAAATTTTGTACAGAAGATGTGTTGCCACGGCCGATATGACAATTACTAAAAATCAAAGGGTGTTCCGACAGTGACATGTTTTTCACTTATAGTGACTTATTTTTTAATCGCAATAAGTAGACTCTTAATATTTTATAGAAAGGAAGTTGCAATGGCCACTATAATGAAAAATAAAATTAAAGGGTGTTCCGACAGTGACAAGATTTTATAAACCGTAATAGATACCCTCTTGAAATGTTTACAGTAGATGTGTTACTTCGGCCGCTATAACAAATACTTAAAATTGAAGTGTGTACATTAGTAACGTGTTTTTCACGAATATTACCTTATTTTTTTAACCGCAATAGGTAGGCTCGTGATATTTTAATAGAATGTATTACCATGTCCGCTATAAAATCAATTATATATTAAAATTTAAAGGGTGTTCTAATTTTTATGCATTTTTCGCGAATATTACTTTAATTTTAAAATTTAAGGGTGTCCCATAAGACATAAAAAAATAAACAACTGAAATTTTTAAATTATACTGAACATAGTACACAACCCTACGTGTGTGAGTGTAACTCGCACTTGACTAATTTTTTGTGCTTGTTTTATTATTTCTTTTTTCTTCATTTTGAACATTGTTTTTATTTATTTTTATTGTTGATTTTTTAAATCTAATAATATTTAATATCTATTTTTGCAATGACAAACATATGTATATTTAGGTACCTCCTTACAAAGTTTTGTTAAAATCCATCCAGCAGTTTTTAGGTGATGCGAACGCAAATGAAAAGCAGACAGACGAAAATAAGGTACCATTTTATTATATGTATAGATTAGTGATAAATAATGGGGTTGATCAATTGAATAGCACTTAAATCTCATCTGGTAATTCTTAAATTTTGCTTTTGTGTGTAATTTTTATTATATGTCATGTAAAGTTACTTGCGCCTAATTTTAAAACTATTTAATTTTTGTTTAGGTTGATGAAAACGGAAAAATTCATCGTTTACGCCGTGAGTGTCCCGGAGAAAATTGTGGAGCTGGTATTTTTATGGCTGCTCACGAAGATCGTCATTATTGCGGCAAATGCAATTTAACATTTGTTTTTAGCAAACCTGAAGATAAATAAAATTTCTTCACATAATTATATTTTTTATTTATATATAAAGTTATTTAATTTATGGGCCATTAAAAACACGAAGTGGAAGTTTACAGACAATCAGTGTTTTTTGTATGAAAAACAAATATATTTTTCACGTTTTAACTCGAATCACTTCGTCGTCGCGTTTTTTAGGAATAAAGCCGCCCTATATTTGAATAAGTACTGAGCAAAACAACAACAAATTCAAAAATAAGTTTACAGTACAATTTTAATAAAAAAATATCAAATAAAATGAAAAATATAATTTCAATAAATATGGGGTCTAATAGTTTTGTTGTTAAGTTTTATTTCAAAACAACTTTTTATTTTTATAATTTTATTAAAAAACAAACTCCAAACGTTCACATTAAATCCAAATTTCAAACTAAAAAACTATTATATATTTTCACAAAATATTTAAATCAAGGCGAATTTATATAAGGTGGCATCGCCGCGACAACAAATACAACACCAAAAAACTACCACATACATTTTATCAAGGCATATTAACTAGGTAGACTCATTAGTAGAACAACTACAACCACAGGCATTTTGTTTGTGTAAAAAATAGCTTCTTTGTCATAAACAAAATGTTAACCTCTTCAGGGACATATGTGTACATTTAGCTTTTGTTAAATTTTTTAAGAGGAATTAGCAGAAAGTTTTCACAGGATTGCATTCCAATTTCGCAATATATCAATTTCGAATTCTTGCATTCTTTTTAACTATGATAAGGAAAAAAAAGATGTCTCTTCTTAAGTGTAAGCCTCATTGGCCAGCTCACTAATACAGATAGGTATACGTAACAAAAAACGAGGTATACCCTGTACAATTTCTGAACCATCTAAAAAGTAAAAAACAAGATTAAAGACTAGATTCTATAGAACATTATCCTTGAACATAAAAAAACCCCCACGATGACATGATAAAAACTACGAGACGAACTCTGTAAAACACGTGTGAAAACTGTAAAACACCCGTATGCCCTGAGTGCATGAAATCTTTCAATTCATAGATGAATTCAACGTTAAATGGTCACATATTTCGACATTATCTTCTGTTAGTAAAATTTACTATTTTTAATTTTATCCTATATTACTGAAATGTTATAAATAAAATGTTATAAATAAAGTAATTAAATGAAAAATAAAATCAATGTTTTTATCGTCCCTGAAGAGGTTAAAACAAACGGAAAACAAAACAAAAAATAATTTTTTTTTTTCAGAACAATTGAACATTTTTTCAGAACATTAAATTATACAAAGAGAGACCTGGCCGAAGTTTTCTTAAAATTTGATCGGTACAAACACTTAAAAAAAATAATTTAAATTAAACAATTTTTTTCACTTTTTGTTTTGTTTCTTTCTTTAAAAATAAACATAAAACACAAAACAAATTAGGAATAAGGCGAATATAATTTTGACAATCAAGAAAAACCATATGATGTCGAACTCGGCATTGAGTTTACCATGGCATAATAATACAGGTAAACTGTTAGAACAGCTGTTTAAATTTGCTTATCTGAAAATGTCAAACCTTATATAAAACTCTGTTCGCGCACTTGCATAAAAATTTGTAATAATTAAAAAAAACTGTTGTTTTTATATTACTCAATGCATTGTGAAATACATAGTTGCTGTATTATATTCAATCCTTTATTTAACTTGCAATGTTTACTTAACCTATTATATACCACTACCCGACATATAGGTATGAATTTTTGTATACTTTCTGTTAACAATCACCTGATTACTAAAAATACGATTTTTAAAAAATTAGATTACAGGGCTGCATGTGGTAGACTGTTGCGAAAACGCAACGTTGGCTAATTACATGCAAATCACTTCTTAAAAAAGGTATAAAAAATTTTTTTTTTTACTTTTTTAAACAATTATTAAATTTGTTTGTGGTATTTAAAATAAAATGTTTATTCATGAAAAAGTAATACATAAATAATATAAAGTATTGCTTGCTTTAAAGGGTTTATGCTATTTTTTCCAATTTTTAAATGGTATCCTTCAAAACACTTTGGATGCAATGTAATGTTACATTTTTTACATTGGTATACTGTCTGCGAATGACATTCTCTGCATCTCTTTCGTTTATTTCCTTGAATTTTGCATACAACGTGCTCTCGTACGTTAGGACGAAGCAAGTGCTGTGAGCCTTCGATCATATCTACATGCTCATCATTTGGTTTTTCTTCATAAAAAAGTAGTTTTGTAGCAATTTCAGCCTTAAAGTTTATTTGTGATGGCTGTTTGGTACCTTCCTCTTTAGCAATAAGGCAATGGATTTTCCATGCATTTACTTTAGTACTGTTAACTGCATTTGTCCATAAGGGCCACCACCACTTTTATTCCACGGATTGAAATACGATAGTTAGATACAGAATTATAGTGTAAATCAACACCTCCCATATGTTTGTTACAATCATTAATTAAATTTGGTTGTATAACAGAAACCGTAAAAATTTAATAGTTTTTAACGAGTGCAAAAAATGTTTTTCAATCAAAACTTACTGTTTTATTTTTTGAATGACGAATAGTATTAATTTCTGGGCTAGCAGCAACAAAATTTGATATAACGGTTACCTCTGCGTTGTCTTGCCAGCGAGCCACAAATAATTTATTGTTTTTTTCAATACAATAATCATACTCGTGCTTTTTGAGAGATCGGCCACTGGCAAGCATATCATTTGCTCCTCTTAAACGATTTGATCTTACCGTTCCAGTTGCACGAAACTTTCTTTCATTTAACAAACAGAACAAGTAATATGATGAGAAAAAATTGTCAAAATACACCGCGTGTTTTTCGGGACTTGAAACCGACTCCAATAACGTTAAAACTACAGAAGCTCCTAAGCCAACAGTTTTGTCGTATGAAGAACCTGCCCCAGCATATGGATGTGCTTCAAACAGATAGCTTGTCAGAAAAGAGGCACCAATATTTAAATCCAAAACGAATTGGCTTACCGCGAATAAACATTTTACAGTTATGTCGTCCAAAATATGGGATCTTTTGCTCATCTATCGACAAATAGGTTGAAAACATACCAAACTGTTGATATTTTCTATACAAAGTGTCAATCAATGGACGTACTTTAGCAAACCTATCAGAAACTTTTATTTCGTTGTTATCTATTATATGAAATGCTTGTGTTATTTTTTGAAACATGTTTCGCGATAGAGACTGCTTTACAATGGGAACACCTAATGAAGGTTGAGAAGACCAGTAATGTTGGATGTGAGGTACAGTATGATAACCCGATAAAATAAGTATTCCTATAAAACGGTACAAATGCTCTTTGGTAATCACTACTGAAATGTTCTTTTTTTGAGCATAAATATTGGAATTTTTCAAAAGCATATCCATGATTTCATTGTCGGAATATTGAAGAAAGAGTTATATGGGTGATTTCCCACCTATGTACACAAATTTTAAAAGTAAAAACACAAACGCTAACATAAATATGTACTTGCGACTTACTCATTGATTCCACGATTTTATTTTGCAGTGGTGCCACAGCAGACTCTTCTGGGTGTGTAAAATTTAAATAAATACGTTTTGATTTCTTCCATTTTGGAACACCGAAGTTCGATTCTAGTGAATATTTTCGCTGAGCTAAAGGCAATACTTCTTTACTTGCAACAGAAGATCTCGGTGCAGCAAAATCAGATGTATGGGAATCATATTCAATTTCCATTTCGCCACATAGTTCCAAATTAGGAGGATTGTCCGTCATAAGCTCCTCATCATTGATATCTTCTTCGTCGGTAACTTCGCCAACATTAGGTGGTGGAATATAGACGACACAAGTGTTACTATTTAAGGATCCTTGATGCTCCTCTTCACCATCAATGGCATTGAGTTCAGATATGAAATTTTCTATTTCTTTTTGAGTTAAGCACTTCTTTACTGACATATTGATCCAAAGTTCACACAACAAAATTTATTACAAAAATAAAACCCTTCAAATGATTTTTATTTTAATTTTTAAAAACGCGGTGCAAAAAATGAACAGGTTTCGCTTTTAGGGGATTTACAAATTTTTAATATTATTGTCACTCTATTAGTGTGTATTTTTAAAACCAGTCAGATTCAAGTGAATTAACAGCTGACCATACGCAGTTTATGTCAATGCGGAAAACCTGATGATTTAACAACTCTAGCAAAGTACGTATGTACATATTTACGAATAAACAAAAACAGAATTTAATTTCATTAAAAAAATTATTTGCATGCAATTAGCCAACGTTGCGTTTTCGCAACAGTAATTTTTAAATAAATGTGGTGATTGTATGTTATATTCACCCCTATCGTGAATAACATGTGAAACTTTTATTCCCATGAACTTTTCATTTCCCTCGAAGGGAAAAGTGCGATCGTGAATCTCTCGTGAAATTTTTGTTCCCTTATTTAGTGCTATCAGATTGCAGTGAATGAAATAAGAGAAAAGAAGCTCAAAATAAACAAATTGGAATTAGTTGTGTTCAAAAAAAGTTTTATTCTACCATGTTTAGAATCGGTGCATTTATTTTACTGCAGGAAGAATACTGTAGAGAACAACGCATTGGTCGTAGACGTTTGCGGGATGCATCTAATCCATTGGAACTACCCGATGCATTGGAAGTTATTTCCACGGATTCCTTCATGCCAACAAGCTCATAGATGCACTGCTCGTTTTCTGATAGCAACTGGTTTGGCCCTCCTCCCGTCTCTCGTTGGTTTTTTTAAAGTCGTGTCAGCTTTTGCTCGAACATACTTTTTTGATCTATCCATACCTGTTGTGTGTGAATAAAATGAAATTTTTGTGCAGTAATAAAAAAAACCATATTATGAACAAAATATGATTACCTTTTTCCACTCGGAGACATTTTTTATTGAAGGGCCAGAACTATTTAACTCTTCGGTAAGAGAATTCGAAAATTCAGAAAGAACGTCCTTTGAAATTTTAACGAAGCCACAGGCAATAGATCTATTGTTCTACATTCTGTTTAGCATTATATCCGTTTGAAATTTATTTACAAATCTAGACCTAAAATAGATAAATATACACCTGTATGTTTTAATATTCTAATTTGAAAAAGTTAACTTACATGATGATAAATGCTGCTCCCCAGTATAAATGATGTGAACAAATCGAAGGGAAAAGGGAAAATAATACGAAGGAAAAAATGTTTACGATAAGGGGAATTTTATATAAATGTCTAACTATAATATTTTTGAGGTTATTATTCTCAATTGACTTACAAATCAAAAAGGGAATACTTTTTATGTGAAAACTTATTCACGATTGCAATTTGGGAAATGGGAAAAAATTTCGTGGGAATAAATGTTTACGATAGGGGTGATTATTTTGATGAAATGTTTTTTGATTAATCTTTTTTAACGTTTTTGCAAACTAAAACTATAATCATAAAAAAATATATTAATGTGATTACATAAATTTTGTTGTTTTCGTAAAAGCATTTTTCTGGACTATTTTTACAACTTGAAAAGCTTGATAAAATAAATGAAACATTTAAATTTTAAAACTAGTGTTATAATCTTAAAGCTTAGAACTAACATTATATAAATTATATAAATCAAATCAATAAGTTTTAAATAATTTTATTTGTGTCAAAACTTGCTGTTGCGAAAACGCAACGATGATACAAAATGGGTTAAAGAAAAGAAAAAATATGTAGGTATGTTTTTTAAGTAAAACTTTTCAACTAAATTTAAATCAGTTCTCGTAGGCGGCAATTCGATATTCGGCATAACCTTATGACAATAAAATAATATGTCAGCTGGATATGATGCTGCTGCTAGAGCCATGTGCAGCTCTCTCAATTCCTGACTTGCTGAAAGCAGCCATATCAGCTTTAAGCTCGTTAGATTTAGTTTATAAGTGCTGCATATTTATTTAGGTGTCCTACCTACTTATATCTACAGAGTTCTTTTGAATAATGACAGTGTGCCTTGGTTATCTTTATATTATGGCTTGTACAGGTGACCAACCAGAATAACTTTGAAAATTGATCTTAAGCAATTTTAATCTTCAACAAAATGAATTATTGGAGATTGATCTTTATAAATTTTAACTTTTAAATTAAATTTGATTATTTATGTTAAACAAATATCTAAAATCTTTTTATACTTCTATGTACGAAGTATTAAATATTTAAAACATTTTCTTGAAAATGCTTCCTTTTACATATAATTTATTTTAATTTTATGTTTAATTGTTTTTATTATAAATAATAATTAGTCATAGAAGTGTTTGCGAACACTTCTTCTTCTGGATTGTTGCTCATACAGAGCAACAATATACTTTCTCTGGAAGTATATTTTCCAGAGAAAGTCTTCAAACTCACCCTCATTGGCGCAAAAATATGTAGGGGACGGGTAAACGTCCCCTATTATAAAGATTTTTTGGCCTATACTTCACCAGCTATTAAAAGAAATAGATTATTCCACTTATAGTGCATTTACCCTACGTCGAAACGTCGAAAGAACCAACATATATATATAAAAGAATTAAATTTGCTAGATCTTATCGTGGAAGGAATATAATTCAACAAAAACACAAAAGTCTTATCTCAACGACAATTTCTGGTTTATACAACTAGTCTTTGGAACACGCTACCAAATAATATCCAAAAACTTGACAACGCTAATGTGTTTAAAAGAGAGTTATTTAAATTACTTCAATGATAATTTAATTTTGTTTATATTTTTATATTGTTAATTAATATTTTTAGGGTTCCGTACACAAAGTGTAAAAACGAAACCCTATTGTTTTCGCTACAATGTCTGTCCGTCTGTTAGCGCCTTTTATCTCTGGAACCGTAATAGGTAGACTCTTGAAATTTTCACAGATGATGTATAGTTGTTGCCGCTATAGCAACAAATACTAAAACTTATAGGGTGTTCCAATAGAGAGGTGTTATTTACGAAAATGTGTTTATTTCTTGAACTGTAGGAGGGATACACTTGAAATTTACAAACAGTTATTAAAACTTAGTTCACTATATAAACAGGTATAAAAAAATAAAAATTAAAGGGTGTTCCGATAGTGGTGTGAAATGCATGTATAAGGCATAAGTTTTGAACCATAATAGGTAGACTCTTGAAATTTTCACAGAAGGTGTATAGCGATGACCGCTATAACAACAAAAATTAAAACTTATAGGTGTTCCGATAAAGAGGTGTTATTCACGAATATGTGTTTATTTCTTGAATTGTAGGAGGCATACACTAAAAATTTACAAACTGTAATAAAACCGTAGTTCGCCTTATATACAGGTCTAAAAAATTAACATAAAAATTAAAGGGTGTTCCGATAGTGGTGTTATTTTGATTTATAAGGCCTAAGTTTTGAATCATAATAGGTAGAATCTTGAAATTTTCACAGAAGGTGTATAATTTTGGCCGCTATAGCAATAAATAATAAAATTTATAGGGTGTTCCGATAGAGAGGTTTTATTCACAAATGTGTGTTTATTTCTTGAGCTGTAGGATTCATACACTAAAAATATGTAAGCAGTAATTAAAACTTAGTTCGCTATATAAACAAGTATAAAAAAATAAACAAGTATAAAAAATTTAACTTAAATATTAAAGGGTGTTCCAATAGTGACGTGATTTGCATGTATATATCCTAAGTTTTGAATGAATAGGTGGAATGTTGAAATTTTTACAGGAGGTGTATAACTATGTCCACTATAACAAATAATAAAAATTAAAGGGTTTTTCGCCAGTGACGTGATTTGCATGTATAAAGCCTTATTTCTTGAACCGTAACAGGTAGACTCTTGAAATTTTGTACAGAAGATGTGTTGCCACGGCCGATATGACAATTACTAAAAATCAAAGGGTGTTCCGACAGTGACATGTTTTTCACTTATAGTGACTTATTTTTTAATCGCAATAAGTAGACTCTTAATATTTTATAGAAAGGAAGTTGCAATGGCCACTATAATGAAAAATAAAATTAAAGGGTGTTCCGACAGTGACAAGATTTTATAAACCGTAATAGATACCCTCTTGAAATGTTTACAGTAGATGTGTTACTTCGGCCGCTATAACAAATACTTAAAATTGAAGTGTGTACATTAGTAACGTGTTTTTCACGAATATTACCTTATTTTTTTAACCGCAATAGGTAGGCTCGTGATATTTTAATAGAATGTGTATTACCATGTCCGCTATAAAATCAATTATATATTAAAATTTAAAGGGTGTTCTAATTTTTATGCATTTTTCGCGAATATTACTTTAATTTTAAAATTTAAGGGTGTCCCATAAGACATAAAAAAATAAACAACTGAAATTTTTAAATTATACTGAACATAGTACACAACCCTACGTGTGTGAGTGTAACTCGCACTTGACTAATTTTTTGTGCTTGTTTTATTATTTCTTTTTTCTTCATTTTGAACATTGTTTTTATTTATTTTTATTGTTGATTTTTTAAATCTAATAATATTTAATATCTATTTTTGCAATGACAAACATATGTATATTTAGGTACCTCCTTACAAAGTTTTGTTAAAATCCATCCAGCAGTTTTTAGGTGATGCGAACGCAAATGAAAAGCAGACAGACGAAAATGAGGTACCATTTTATTATATGTATAGATTAGTGATAAATAATGGGGTTGATCAATTGAATAGCACTTAAATCTCATCTGGTAATTCTTAAATTTTGCTTTTGTGTGTAATTTTTATTATATGTCATGTAAAGTTACTTGCGCCTAATTTTAAAACTATTTAATTTTTGTTTAGGTTGATGAAAACGGAAAAATTCATCGTTTACGCCGTGAGTGTCCCGGAGAAAATTGTGGAGCTGGTATTTTTATGGCTGCTCACGAAGATCGTCATTATTGCGGCAAATGCAATTTAACATTTGTTTTTAGCAAACCTGAAGATAAATAAAATTTCTTCACATAATTATATTTTTTATTTATATATAAAGTTATTTAATTTATGGGCCATTAAAAACACGAAGTGGAAGTTTACAGACAATCAGTGTTTTTTGTATGAAAAACAAATATATTTTTCACGTTTTAACTCGAATCACTTCGTCGTCGCGTTTTTTAGGAATAAAGCCGCCCTATATTTGAATAAGTACTGAGCAAAACAACAACAAATTCAAAAATAAGTTTACAGTACAATTTTAATAAAAAAATATCAAATAAAATGAAAAATATAATTTCAATAAATATGGGGTCTAATAGTTTTGTTGTTAAGTTTTATTTCAAAACAACTTTTTATTTTTATAATTTTATTAAAAAACAAACTCCAAACGTTCACATTAAATCCAAATTTCAAACTAAAAAACTATTATATATTTTCACAAAATATTTAAATCAAGGCGAATTTATATAAGGTGGCATCGCCGCGACAACAAATACAACACCAAAAAACTACCACATACATTTTATCAAGGCATATTAACTAGGTAGACTCATTAGTAGAACAACTACAACCACAGGCATTTTGTTTGTGTAAAAAATAGCTTCTTTGTCATAAACAAAATGTTAACCTCTTCAGGGACATATGTGTACATTTAGCTTTTGTTAAATTTTTTAAGAGGAATTAGCAGAAAGTTTTCACAGGATTGCATTCCAATTTCGCAATATATCAATTTCGAATTCTTGCATTCTTTTTAACTATGATAAGGAAAAAAAAGATGTCTCTTCTTAAGTGTAAGCCTCATTGGCCAGCTCACTAATACAGACAGGTATACGTAACAAAAAACGAGGTATACCCTGTACAATTTCTGAACCATCTAAAAAGTAAAAAACAAGATTAAAGACTAGATTCTATAGAACATTATCCTTGAACATAAAAAAACCCCCACGATGACATGATAAAAACTACGAGACGAACTCTGTAAAACACGTGTGAAAACTGTAAAACACCCGTATGCCCTGAGTGCATGAAATCTTTCAATTCATAGATGAATTCAACGTTAAATGGTCACATATTTCGACATTATCTTCTGTTAGTAAAATTTACTATTTTTAATTTTATCCTATATTACTGAAATGTTATAAATAAAATGTTATAAATAAAGTAATTAAATGAAAAATAAAATCAATGTTTTTATCGTCCCTGAAGAGGTTAAAACAAACGGAAAACAAAACAAAAAATAATTTTTTTTTTCAGAACAATTGAACATTTTTTCAAAACATTAAATTATACAAAGAGAGACCTGGCCGAAGTTTTCTTAAAATTTGATCGGTACAAACACTTAAAAAAAATAATTTAAATTAAACAATTTTTTTCACTTTTTGTTTTGTTTCTTTCTTTAAAAATAAACATAAAACACAAAACAAATTAGGAATAAGGCGAATATAATTTTGACAATCAAGAAAAACCATATGATGTCGAACTCGGCATTGAGTTTACCATGGCATAATAATACAGGTAAACTGTTAGAACAGCTGTTTAAATTTGCTTATCTGAAAATGTCAAACCTTATATAAAACTCTGTTCGCGCACTTGCATAAAAATTTGTAATAATTAAAAAAAACTGTTGTTTTTATATTACTCAATGCATTGTGAAATACATAGTTGCTGTATTATATTCAATCCTTTATTTAACTTGCAATGTTTACTTAACCTATTATATACCACTACCCGACATATAGGTATGAATTTTTGTATACTTTCTGTTAACAATCACCTGATCACTAAAAATACGATTTTTAAAAAATTAGATTACAGGGCTGCATGTGGTAGACTGTTGCGAAAACGCAACGTTGGCTAATTACATGCAAATCACTTCTTAAAAAAGGTATAAAAATTTTTTTTTTTTACTTTTTTAAACAATTATTAAATTTGTTTGTGGTATTTAAAATAAAATGTTTATTCATGAAAAAGTAATACATAAATAATATAAAGTATTGCTTGCTTTAAAGGGTTTATGCTATTTTTTCCAATTTTTAAATGGTATCCTTCAAAACACTTTGGATGCAATGTAATGTTACATTTTTTACATTGGTATACTGTCTGCGAATGACATTCTCTGCATCTCTTTCGTTTATTTCCTTGAATTTTGCATACAACGTGCTCTCGTACGTTAGGACGAAGCAAGTGCTGTGAGCCTTCGATCATATCTACATGCTCATCATTTGGTTTTTCTTCATAAAAAAGTAGTTTTGTAGCAATTTCAGCCTTAAAGTTTATTTGTGATAGCTGTTTGGTACCTTCCTCTTTAGCAATAAGGCAATGGATTTTCCATGCATTTACTTTAGTACTGTTAACTGCATTTGTCCATAAGGGCCACCACCACTTTTATTCCACGGATTGAAATACGATAGTTAGATACAGAATTATAGTGTAAATCAACACCTCCCATATGTTTGTTACAATCATTAATTAAATTTGGTTGTATAACAGAAACCGTAAAAATTTAATAGTTTTTAACGAGTGCAAAAAATGTTTTTCAATCAAAACTTACTGTTTTATTTTTTGAATGACGAATAGTATTAATTTCTGGGCTAGCAGCAACAAAATTTGATATAACGGTTACCTCTGCGTTGTCTTGCCAGCGAGCCACAAATAATTTATTGTTTTTTTCAATACAATAATCATACTCGTGCTTTTTGAGAGATCGGCCACTGGCAAGCATATCATTTGCTCCTCTTAAACGATTTGATCTTACCGTTCCAGTTGCACGAAACTTTCTTTCATTTAACAAACAGAACAAGTAATATGATGAGAAAAAATTGTCAAAATACACCGCGTGTTTTTCGGGACTTGAAACCGACTCCAATAACGTTAAAACTACAGAAGCTCCTAAGCCAACAGTTTTGTCGTATGAAGAACCTGCCCCAGCATATGGATGTGCTTCAAACAGATAGCTTGTCAGAAAAGAGGCACCAATATTTAAATCCAAAACGAATTGGCTTACCGCGAATAAACATTTTACAGTTATGTCGTCCAAAATATGGGATCTTTTGCTCATCTATCGACAAATAGGTTGAAAACATACCAAACTGTTGATATTTTCTATACAAAGTGTCAATCAATGGACGTACTTTAGCAAACCTATCAGAAACTTTTATTTCGTTGTTATCTATTATATGAAATGCTTGTGTTATTTTTTGAAACATGTTTCGCGATAGAGACTGCTTTACAATGGGAACACCTAATGAAGGTTGAGAAGACCAGTAATGTTGGATGTGAGGTACAGTATGATAACCCGATAAAATAAGTATTCCTATAAAACGGTACAAATGCTCTTTGGTAATCACTACTGAAATGTTCTTTTTTTGAGCATAAATATTGGAATTTTTCAAAAGCATATCCATGATTTCATTGTCGGAATATTGAAGAAAGAGTTATATGGGTGATTTCCCACCTATGTACACAAATTTTAAAAGTAAAAACACAAACGCTAACATAAATATGTACTTGCGACTTACTCATTGATTCCACGATTTTATTTTGCAGTGGTGCCACAGCAGACTCTTCTGGGTGTGTAAAATTTAAATAAATACGTTTTGATTTCTTCCATTTTGGAACACCGAAGTTCGATTCTAGTGAATATTTTCGCTGAGCTAAAGGCAATACTTCTTTACTTGCAACAGAAGATCTCGGTGCAGCAAAATCAGATGTATGGGAATCATATTCAATTTCCATTTCGCCACATAGTTCCAAATTAGGAGGATTGTCTGTCATAAGCTCCTCATCATTGATATCTTCTTCGTCGGTAACTTCGCCAACATTAGGTGGTGGAATATAGACGACACAAGTGTTACTATTTAAGGATCCTTGATGCTCCTCTTCACCATCAATGGCATTGAGTTCAGATATGAAATTTTCTATTTCTTTTTGAGTTAAGCACTTCTTTACTGACATATTGATCCAAAGTTCACACAACAAAATTTATTACAAAAATAAAACCCTTCAAATGATTTTTATTTTAATTTTTAAAAACGCGGTGCAAAAAATGAACAGGTTTCGCTTTTAGGGGATTTACAAATTTTTAATATTATTGTCACTCTATTAGTGTGTATTTTTAAAACCAGTCAGATTCAAGTGAATTAACAGCTGACCATACGCAGTTTATGTCAATGCGGAAAACCTGATGATTTAACAACTCTAGCAAAGTACGTATGTACATATTTACGAATAAACAAAAACAGAATTTAATTTCATTAAAAAAATTATTTGCATGCAATTAGCCAACGTTGCGTTTTCGCAACAGTAATTTTTAAATAAATGTGGTGATTGTATGTTATATTCACCCCTATCGTGAATAACATGTGAAACTTTTATTCCCATGAACTTTTCATTTCCCTCGAAGGGAAAAGTGCGATCGTGAATCTCTCGTGAAATTTTTGTTCCCTTATTTAGTGCTATCAGATTGCAGTGAATGAAATAAGAGAAAAGAAGCTCAAAATAAACAAATTGGAATTAGTTGTGTTCAAAAAAAGTTTTATTCTACCATGTTTAGAATCGGTGCATTTATTTTACTGCAGGAAGAATACTGTAGAGAACAACGCATTGGTCGTAGACGTTTGCGGGATGCATCTAATCCATTGGAACTACCCGATGCATTGGAAGTTATTTCCACGGATTCCTTCATGCCAACAAGCTCATAGATGCACTGCTCGTTTTCTGATAGCAACTGGTTTGGCCCTCCTCCCGTCTCTCGTTGGTTTTTTTAAAGTCGTGTCAGCTTTTGCTCGAACATACTTTTTTGATCTATCCATACCTGTTGTGTGTGAATAAAATGAAATTTTTGTGCAGTAATAAAAAAACCATATTATGAACAAAATATGATTACCTTTTTCCACTCGGAGACATTTTTTATTGAAGGGCCAGAACTATTTAACTCTTCGGTAAGAGAATTCGAAAATTCAGAAAGAACGTCCTTTGAAATTTTAACGAAGCCACAGGCAATAGATCTATTGTTCTACATTCTGTTTAGCATTATATCCGTTTGAAATTTATTTACAAATCTAGACCTAAAATAGATAAATATACACCTGTATGTTTTAATATTCTAATTTGAAAAAGTTAACTTACATGATGATAAATGCTGCTCCCCAGTATAAATGATGTGAACAAATCGAAGGGAAAAGGGAAAATAATACGAAGGAAAAAATGTTTACGATAAGGGGAATTTTATATAAATGTCTAACTATAATATTTTTGAGGTTATTATTCTCAATTGACTTACAAATCAAAAAGGGAATACTTTTTATGTGAAAACTTATTCACGATTGCAATTTGGGAAATGGGAAAAAATTTCGTGGGAATAAATGTTTACGATAGGGGTGATTATTTTGATGAAATGTTTTTTGATTAATCTTTTTTAACGTTTTTGCAAACTAAAACTATAATCATAAAAAAATATATTAATGTGATTACATAAATTTTGTTGTTTTCGTAAAAGCATTTTTCTGGACTATTTTTACAACTTGAAAAGCTTGATAAAATAAATGAAACATTTAAATTTTAAAACTAGTGTTATAATCTTAAAGCTTAGAACTAACATTATATAAATTATATAAATCAAATCAATAAGTTTTAAATAATTTTATTTGTGTCAAAACTTGCTGTTGCGAAAACGCAACGATGATACAAAATGGGTTAAAGAAAAGAAAAAATATGTAGGTATGTTTTTTAAGTAAAACTTTTCAACTAAATTTAAATCAGTTCTCGTAGGCGGCAATTCGATATTCGGCATAACCTTATGACAATAAAATAATATGTCAGCTGGATATGATGCTGCTGCTAGAGCCATGTGCAGCTCTCTCAATTCCTGACTTGCTGAAAGCAGCCATATCAGCTTTAAGCTCGTTAGATTTAGTTTATAAGTACTGCATATTTATTTAGGTGTCCTACCTACTTATATCTACAGAGTTCTTTTGAATAATGACAGTGTGCCTTGGTTATCTTTATAACGAGTGATTTTTTAAGAGCTTGAGAACTTTTTTTTTTTTAAAAAACGCATAAAATTTGCAAAATCTCATCGGTTCTTTATTTGAAACGTTAGATTGGTCCATGACATTTACTTTTTGAAGATAATTTCATTTAAATGTTGACCGCGGCTGCGTTTCCATTCGGAAAGTCCAATTTTGGGCAACTTTTTCGAGCATTTCGGCCGGAATAGCCCGAATTTCTTCGGAAATGTTGTCTTCCAAAGCTGGAATAGTTGCTGGCTTATTTCTGTAGACTTTAGACTTGACGTAGCCCCACAAAAAATAGTCTAAAGGCGTCAAATCGCATGATCTTGGTGGCCAACTTACCGGTCCATTTCTTGAGATGAATTGTTCTCCGAAGTTTTCCCTCAAAATGGCCATAGAATCGCGAGCTGTGTGGCATGTAGCGCCATCTTGTTGAAACCACATGTCAACCAAGTTCAGTTGTTCCATTTTTGGCAACAAAAAGTTTGTTAGCATCGAACGATAGCGATCGCCATTCACCGTAACGTTGCGTCCAACAGCATCTTTGAAAAAATACGGTCCAATGATTCCACCAGCGTACAAACCACACCAAACAGTGCATTTTTCGGGATGCATGGGCAGTTCTTGAACGGCTTCTGGTTGCTCTTCACTCCAAATGCGGCAATTTTGCTTATTTACGTAGCCATTCAACCAGAAATGAGCCTCATCGCTGAACAAAATTTGTCGATAAAAAAGCGGATTTTCTGCCAACTTTCCTAGGGCCCATTCACTGAAAATTCGACGTTGTGGCAGATCGTTCGGCTTCAGTTCTTGCACGAGCTGTATTTTATACGGTTTTACACCAAGATCTTTGCGTAAAACCTTCCATGTGGTCGAATAACACAAACCCAATTGCTGCGAACGGCGACGAATCGACATTTCACGGTCTTCAGCAACACTCTCAGAAACAGACGCAATATTCTCTTCTGTACGCACTGTACGCATTCGTGTGGTTGGTTTAATGTCCAATAAAGTAAACTTAGTGCGAAACCTGGTCACAATCGCATTAATTGTTTGCTCACTTGGTCGATTATGTAGACCATAAATCGGACGTAAAGCGCGAAACACATTTCGAACCGAACACTGATTTTGGTAATAAAATTCAATGATTTGCAAGCGTTGCTCGTTAGTAAGTCTATTCATGATGAAATGTCAAAGCATACTGAGCATCTTTCTCTTTGGCACCATGTCTGAAATCTCACGTGATCTGTCAAATACTAATGCATGAAAATCCTAACCTCAAAAAAATCACCTATTATTATGGCTTGTACAGGTGACCAACCAGAATAACTTTGAAAATTGATCTTAAGCAATTTTAATCTTCAACAAAATGAATTATTGGAGATTGATCTTTATAAATTTTAACTTTTAAATTAAATTTGATTATTTATGTTAAACAAATATCTAAAATCTTTTTATACTTCTATGTACGAAGTATTAAATATTTAAAACATTTTCTTGAAAATGCTTCCTTTTACATATAATTTATTTTAATTTTATGTTTAATTGTTTTTATTATAAATAATAATTAGTCATAGAAGTGTTTGCGAACACTTCTTCTTCTGGATTGTTGCTCATACAGAGCAACAATGTTGGTGCCAAATGGTAAAAAGCTGCCGTAAACACTAGGTTCTTATTTGCAGCTTTTGATCATGTTCAGAAACGACGGTTAGGTTGAAAATGTTTTATTTTAGTTTTTCTGTATGTAGTTATTATTTATTTGTTTGTTGCAAATCCTTTTTTTTTCCTTTCGTCAAATGTGTGTAAGATTTATTTGTTATTTTTCATGTGGTTTCTTGATTTCGAACAATTTAGGTTATACAATCAATATCACATCAAAATACTAAAAACACTTCTTCCTTACCTTTTCTGGTAGTATTTTGTAATTTTTTTTTATTCTTGAAATATTTTTTTAAAATAACTACAATTTTTATTTCTTTTTTTTAAGTTTTGAAAAATTTTTTTTAAATTTTGAAATATTTTTTTTAAATTTTGAAATATTTTTTTAAAATGATTACAATTTTTATTTCTTTTTTTAAAATTTTAAAAACACATTTTTGACAGCTGTAAAATAGATTCGCCTTGATTTAAAAAAAACCAAAGATACATTTTATATTTCATGTTTTAAGCCTAGTACTGACTTTTCATAGATTTTTAGATTTTGACGAAATCTACTCAAAATCTAGTAGTACTTAGTCGCAATTTACATAGGACAGAAACAGGGCAGACATTTTTTGAATTCTCTTTTGCTCTTGCTTAAACAATTTACATTGGACATAAACAAGACAGACAGATTTTTGCACATTTTATTTTCTGTGTTATATTCTTTACATGTTTGTGTGTTTCAAAATCTGTGTGTTTAATATAAACTCATTAAAATGAGGCCGACTTGAGAAATATAAAGTGAAGCAACAAAGAAAAAAGCGAAAAGCAGAAAAGAGAAACGAAAAAATGTCCAGTACACTAGTCATGAAATACACACTCTACCTCTTCAACCCCTTGCCTACAAATCTCGTCTGTCTGCCCATTTTTCTGTCTAATGTAAATTGCGACTTAACGAAGTAACTACGGTTTTGCCCAAATTGTACTAAAAAATATTACGCAGTGCAACAAAAAATGATATTTTAATTAAAAAACATAATAAACGAAAATTAAAATTACTAAAAAAAATAAAACATTGCAAGGAAAATTGAATTAATTGGATTGGAAGGATAACTAAAATTAAATAAGAAAAACAAAAATTAAGTGAAAGTTGAAAATAAGAGGTAAGTTAATGAAATATGGTTAGTGAAATCTTGCTAGTGTCAAAAAAATTAAATGTAAACGACGACCTAGATTTTGAAAAAGATATGAACGACATCTACTAAGTTTCTTAAGATGTCTTATATATGGTTTGGTATGCTTTTAAGATGTCCCTTCTTAGAGGCATCTTGAGCATGCACTGAATTGTCTTGTTAGTATTAGAGTTATCAATGGAATTAGAACTATAATGGTATCAAGGTGTGCAATAAAATGGCGGTCGTCAGTTGTTTTTTCTTTAGTACACTTACCCAAAGGAACCAGGGCACCTCTAACATTTCTTTTGCCACCTCTAACATTTCTTATACAACTAGTCTTTGGAACACGCTACCAAATAATATCCAAAAACTTGACAACGCTAATGTGTTTAAAAGAGAGTTATTTAAATTACTTCAATGATAATTTAATTTTGTTTATATTTTTATATTGTTAATTAATATTTTTAGGGTTCCGTACACAAAGTGTAAAAACGAAACCCTATTGTTTTCGCTACAATGTCTGTCCGTCTGTTAGCGCCTTTTATCTCTGGAACCGTAATAGGTAGACTCTTGAAATTTTCACAGATGATGTATAGTTGTTGCCGCTGTAGCAACAAATACTAAAACTTATAGGGTGTTCCAATAGAGAGGTGTTATTTACGAAAATGTGTTTATTTCTTGAACTGTAGGAGGGATACACTTGAAATTTACAAACAGTTATTAAAACTTAGTTCACTATATAAACAGGTATAAAAAAATAAAAATTAAAGGGTGTTCCGATAGTGGTGTGAAATGCATGTATAAGGCATAAGTTTTGAACCATAATAGGTAGACTCTTGAAATTTTCACAGAAGGTGTATAGCGATGACCGCTATAACAACAAAAATTAAAACTTATAGGTGTTCCGATAAAGAGGTGTTATTCACGAATATGTGTTTATTTCTTGAACTGTAGGAGGCATACACTAAAAATTTACAAACTGTAATAAAACCGTAGTTCGCCTTATATACAGGTCTAAAAAATTAACATAAAAATTAAAGGGTGTTCCGATAGTGGTGTTATTTTGATTTATAAGGCCTAAGTTTTGAATCATAATAGGTAGAATCTTGAAATTTTCACAGAAGGTGTATAATTTTGGCCGCTATAGCAATAAATAATAAAATTTATAGGGTGTTCCGATAGAGAGGTTTTATTCACAAATATGTGTTTATTTCTTGAGCTGTAGGATTCATACACTAAAACTTAGTTCGCTATATAAACAAGTATAAAAAAATAAACCTAAAAATTAAAGGGTGTTCCGATAGTAGTGTGATTTTCATGTATAAGGCCTAAGTTTTGAACCGTAATAGGTAGGCGCTTGAAATTTTTTCAGAAAGTATATAACTGTGACCGCTATACTAGCAAATACTAAAACTTATAGGGTGTTCCGATAGAGAGGTGTTATTCACGAATATGTGCTTATTTCTTGAACTGTAGGAGGAATTCACTAAAAATATGCAAGCACTAAATTAAAATTAGTTCGCTATATAAACAAGTCTGAAAAAAATAAACCTAAAAATTAAAGGGTGTTCCGATAGTGTAGTGATTTGCATGTATAAGGCCTAAGTTTTAAACGATAATAGGTAGACTCTTGAAAATTTTACCAAAGTTGTATAACTATGCCCGCTATAGCAAAAAATATTAAAACTTATAGGGTGTTCCGTTAGAGAGGTGTTATTTACGAATATGTGTTTATTTCTTACAAATAGTAATTAAAACTTAGTTCGCTTTATAAACAAGTCTAAAAAAATAAATCCAAAAATTAAAGGGTGTTCCGATAGTGGTATGCTTTGTATGTGTAAGGCCTAAGTTTTGAACCATAATAGGTAGATGCTTGAAATTTTCACAGAAGGTGTATAGCTGTGGCCGCTGTAGTGGAAAATACTTATAGGGTGTTCCGATAGAGAGGTGTTATTTACGAATATGTGTTTATTTCTTACAAACAGTAATTAAAACTTAGTTCGCTTTATAAACAAGTCTAAAGAAATAAAGCTAAAAATTAAAGGGTGTTCCGATAGTGGTGTGCTTTGTATGTGTAAGGCCTAAGTTTTGAACCATAATAGGTAGACTCTTGAAAATTTTACCAAAAGTGTATAACTCCGGCCACATAAGCAAAATATACTAAAACGTAGGGTGTTCCAAAAGTGACGTGTTATTTACGTTTATATCTTTTTTTTTGAGCTGTAAGAGGAAACCACTTACAATTTGCAGACTGTAATTAAAACTATGTTTGTTTTATAAACAAGTATAAAAAATTGAACTTAAATATTAAAGGGTGTTCCAATAGTGACGTGATTTGCATGTATATATCCTAAGTTTTGAATGAATAGGTGGAATGTTGAAATTTTTACAGGAGGTGTATAACTATGTCCACTATAACAAATAATAAAAATTAAAGGGTGTTTCGCCAGTGACGTGATTTGCATGTATAAAGCCTTATTTCTTGAACCGTAACACGTAGACTCTTGAAATTTTGTACAGAAGATGTGTTGCCACGGCCGATATGACAATTACTAAAAATCAAAGGGTGTTCCGACAGTGACATGTTTTTCACTTATAGTGACTTATTTTTTAATCGCAATAAGTAGACTCTTAATATTTTATAGAAAGGAAGTTGCAATGGCCACTATAATGAAAAATAAAATTAAAGGGTGTTCCGACAGTGACAAGATTTTATAAACCGTAATAGATACCCTCTTGAAATGTTTACAGTAGATGTGTTACTTCGGCCGCTATAACAAATACTTAAAATTGAAGTGTGTCCATTAGTAACGTGTTTTTCACGAATATTGCCTTATTTTTTTAACCGCAATAGGTAGGCTCGTGATATTTTAATAGAATGTGTATTACCATGGCCGCTATAAAATCAATTATATATTAAAATTTAAAGGGTGTTCTAATTTTTATGCATTTTTCGCGAATATTACTTTAATTTTAAAATTTAAGGGTGTCCCATAAGACATAAAAAAATAAACAACTGAAATTTTTAAATTATACTGAACATAGTACACAACCCTACGTGTGTGAGTGTAACTCGCACTTGACTAATTTATTTTAAACTTTTTATTTTTTGTGCTTGTTTTATTATTTCTTTTTTCTTCATTTTGAACATTGTTTTTATTTATTTTTATTGCTGATTTTTTAAATCTAATAATATTTAATATCTATTTTTGCAATGACAAACATATGTATATTTAGGTACCTCCTTACAAAGTTTTGTTAAAATCCATCCAGCAGTTTTTAGGTGATGCGAACGCAAATGAAAAGCAGACAGACGAAAATGAGGTACCATTTTATTATATGTATAGATTAGTGATAAATAATGGGGTTGATCAATTGAATAGCACTTAAATCTCATCTGGTAATTCTTAAATTTTGCTTTTGTGTGTAATTTTTATTATATGTCATGTAAAGTTACTTGCGCCTAATTTTAAAACTATTTAATTTTTGTTTAGGTTGATGAAAACGGAAAAATTCATCGTTTATGCCGTGAGTGTCCCGGAGAAAATTGTGGAGCTGGTATTTTTATGGCTGCTCACGAAGATCGTCATTATTGCAGCAAATGCAATTTAACATTTGTTTTTAGCAAACCTGAAGATAAATAAAATTTCTTCACATAATTATATTTTTTATTTATATATAAAGTTATTTAATTTATGGGCCATTAAAAACACGAAGTGGAAGTTTACAGACAATCAGTGTTTTTTGTATGAAAAACAAATATATTTTTCACGTTTTAACTCGAATCACTTCGTCGTCGCGTTTTTTAGGAATAAAGCCGCCCTATATTTGAATAAGTACTGAGCAAAACAACAACAAATTCAAAAATAAGTTTACAGTACAATTTTAATAAAAAAATATCAAATAAAATGAAAAATATAATTTCAATAAATATGGGGTCTAATAGTTTTGTTGTTAAGTTTTATTTCAAAACAACTTTTTATTTTTATAATTTTATTAAAAAACAAACTCCAAACGTTCACATTAAATCCAAATTTCAAACTAAAAAACTATTATATATTTTCACAAAATATTTAAATCAAGGCGAATTTATATAAGGTGGCATCGCCGCGACAACAAATACAACACCAAAAAACTACCACATACATTTTATCAAGGCATATTAACTAGGTAGACTCATTAGTAGAACAACTACAACCACAGGCATTTTGTTTGTGTAAAAAATAGCTTCTTTGTCATAAACAAAATGTTAACCTCTTCAGGGACATATGTGTACATTTAGCTTTTGTTAAATTTTTTAAGAGGAATTAGCAGAAAGTTTTCACAGGATTGCATTCCAATTTCGCAATATATCAATTTCGAATTCTTGCATTCTTTTTAACTATGATAAGGAAAAAAAAGATGTCTCTTCTTAAGTGTAAGCCTCATTGGCCAGCTCACTAATACAGACAGGTATACGTAACAAAAAACGAGGTATACCCTGTACAATTTCTGAACCATCTAAAAAGTAAAAAACAAGATTAAAGACTAGATTCTATAGAACATTATCCTTGAACATAAAAAAACCCCCACGATGACATGATAAAAACTACGAGACGAACTCTGTAAAACACGTGTGAAAACTGTAAAACACCCGTATGCCCTGAGTGCATGAAATCTTTCAATTCATAGATGAATTCAACGTTAAATGGTCACATATTTCGACATTATCTTCTGTTAGTAAAATTTACTATTTTTAATTTTATCCTATATTACTGAAATGTTATAAATATAAGGTAAACAACTAGTAATTAAATGAAAAATAAAATCAATGTTTTTATCGTCCTTGAAGAGGTTATAACAAACGGAAAACAAAACAAAAAATAATTTTTTTTTTTCAGAACAATTGAACATTTTTTTTAGAACATTAAATTATACAAGGAGAGACCTGGCCGAAGTTTTCTTAAAATTTGATCGGTACAAACACTATTTCAAACACTTAAAAAAAATAATTTAAATTAAACAATTTTTTTCACTTTTTGTTTTGTTTCTTTCTTTAAAAATAAACACAAAACACAAAACAAATTAGGAATAAGGCGAATATAATTTTGACAATCAAGAAAAACCATATGATGACGAACTCGGCATTGAGTTAAAACTGTTAGAACAGCTGTTTAAATTTGCTTATCTGAAAATGTCAAACCTTATATAAAACTCTGTTCGCGCACTTACATAAAAATTTGTAATAATTAAAAAAAACTGTTGTTTTTATATTACTCAATGCATTGTGAAACACATAGTTGCTGTATTATATTCAAACCTTTATTTAACTTGCAATGTTTACTTAAAGAAAAGAAAAAATATGTAGGTATGTTTTTTAAGTAAAACTTTTCAACTAAATTTAAATCAGTTCTCGTAGGCGGCAATTCGATATTCGACATAACCTTATGACAATAAAATAATATGCTCAGCTGGATATGATGCTGCTGCTAGGGCCATGTGCAGCTCTCTCAATTCCTGACTTGCTGAAAGCAGCCATATCAGCTTTAAGCTCGTTAGATAGTACTGCATATTTATTTAGGTGTCCTACCTACTTATATCTACAGAGTTCTTTTGAATAATGACAGTGTGCCTTGGTTATCTTTATATTATGGCTTGTACAGGTGACCAACCAGAATAACTTTGAAAATTGATCTTAAGCAATTTTAATCTTCAACAAAATGAATTATTGGAGATTGATCTTTATAAATTTTAACTTTTAAATTAAATTTGATTATTTATGTTAAACAAATATCTAAAATCTTTTTATACTTCTATGTACGAAGTATTAAATATTTAAAACATTTTCTTGAAAATGCTTCCTTTTACATATAATTTATTTTAATTTTATGTTTAATTGTTTTTATTATAAATAATAATTAGTCATAGAAGTGTTTGCGAACACTTCTTCTTCTGGATTGTTGCTCATACAGAGCAACAATGTTGGTGCCAAATGGTAAAAAGCTGCCGTAAACACTAGGTTCTTATTTGCAGCTTTTGATCATGTTCAGAAACGACGGTTAGGTTGAAAATGTTTTATTTTAGTTTTTCTGTATGTAGTTATTATTTATTTGTTTGTTGCAAATCCTTTTTTTTCCTTTCGTCAAATGTGTGTAAGATTTATTTGTTATTTTTCATGTGGTTTCTTGATTTCGAACAATTTAGGTTATACAATCAATATCACATCAAAATACTAAAAACACTTCTTCCTTACCTTTTCTGGTAGTATTTTGTAATTTTTTTTTATTCTTGAAATATTTTTTTAAAATAACTACAATTTTTATTTCTTTTTTTTAAGTTTTGAAAAATTTTTTTAAATTTTGAAATATTTTTTTTTATTTTGAAATATTTTTTTAAAATGATTACAATTTTTATTTCTTTTTTTAAAATTTTAAAAACACATTTTTGACAGCTGTAAAATAGATTCGCCTTGATTTAAAAAAAACCAAAGATACATTTTATATTTCATGTTTTAAGCCTAGTACTGACTTTTCATAGAAATTTTAGATTTTGACGAAATCTACTCAAAATCTAGTAGTACTTAACGAAGTAACTACGGTTTTGCCCAAATTGTACTAAAAAATATTACGCAGTGCAACAAAAAATGATATTTTAATTAAAAAACATAATAAACGAAAATTAAAATTACTAAAAAAAATAAAACATTGCAAGGAAAATTGAATTAATTGGATTGGAAGGATAACTAAAATTAAATAAGAAAAACAAAAATTAAGTGAAAGTTGAAAATAAGAGGTAAGTTAATGAAATATGGTTAGTGAAATCTTGCTAGTGTCAAAAAAATGAAATGTAAACGACGACCTAGATTTTGAAAAAGATATGAACGACATCTACTAAGTTTCTTAAGATGTCTTATATATGGTTTGGTATGCTTTTAAGATGTCCCTTCTTAGAGGCATCTTGAGCATGCACTGAATTGTCTTGTTAGTATTAGAGTTATCAATGGAATTAGAACTATAATGGTATCAAGGTGTGCAATAAAATGGCGGTCGTCAGTTGTTTTTTCTTTAGTACACTTACCCAAAGGAACCAGGGCACCTCTAACATTTCTTTTGCCAAGATTGGAGCCGGAAGTATATTTTCCAGAGAAAGTCTTCAAACTCACCCTCATTGGCACAAAAATATGTAGGGGACGGGTAAACGTCCCCTATTATAAAGATTTTTTGGCCTATACTTCACCAGCTATTAAAAGAAATAGATTATTCCACTTATAGTGCATTTACCCTACGTCGAAACGTCGAAGGAACCAACATATATATATAAAAGAATTAAATTTGCTAGATCTTATCGTGGAAGGAATATAATTCAACAAAACCACAAAAGTCTTATCTCAACGACAATTTCTGGTTTATACAACTAGTCTTTGGAACACGCTACCAAATAATATCCAAAAACTTGACAACGCTAATGTGTTTAAAAGAGAGTTATTTAAATTACTTCAATGATAATTTAATTTTGTTTATATTTTTATATTGTTAATTAATATTTTTAGGGTTCCGTACACAAAGTGTAAAAACGAAACCCTATTGTTTTCGCTACAATGTCTGTCCGTCTGTTAGCGCCTTTTATCTCTGGAACCGTAATAGGTAGACTCTTGAAATTTTCACAGATGATGTATAGTTGTTGCCGCTGTAGCAACAAATACTAAAACTTATAGGGTGTTCCAATAGAGAGGTGTTATTTACGAAAATGTGTTTATTTCTTGAACTGTAGGAGGGATACACTTGAAATTTACAAACAGTTATTAAAACTTAGTTCACTATATAAACAGGTATAAAAAAATAAAAATTAAAGGGTGTTCCGATAGTGGTGTGAAATGCATGTATAAGGCATAAGTTTTGAACCATAATAGGTAGACTCTTGAAATTTTCACAGAAGGTGTATAGCGATGACCGCTATAACAACAAAAATTAAAACTTATAGGTGTTCCGATAAAGAGGTGTTATTCACGAATATGTGTTTATTTCTTGAACTGTAGGAGGCATATACTAAAAATTTACAAACTGTAATAAAACCGTAGTTCGCCTTATATACAGCTCTAAAAAATTAACATAAAAATTAAAGGGTGTTCCGATAGTGGTGTTATTTTGATTTATAAGGCCTAAGTTTTGAATCATAATAGGTAGAATCTTGAAATTTTCACAGAAGGTGTATAATTTTGGCCGCTATAGCAATAAATAATAAAATTTATAGGGTGTTCCGATAGAGAGGTTTTATTCACAAATATGTGTTTATTTCTTGAGCTGTAGGATTCATACACTAAAAATATGTAAGCAGTAATTAAAACTTAGTTCGCTATATAAACAAGTATAAAAAAATAAACCTAAAAATTAAAGGGTGTTCCGATAGTAGTGTGATTTTCATGTATAAGGCCTAAGTTTTGAACCGTAATAGGTAGGCGCTTGAAATTTTTTCAGAAAGTATATAACTGTGACCGCTATACTAGCAAATACTAAAACTTATAGGGTGCTCCGATAGAGAGGTGTTATTCACGAATATGTGCTTATTTCTTGAACTGTAGGAGGAATTCACTAAAAATATGCAAGCACTAAATTAAAATTAGTTCGCTATATAAACAAGTCTGAAAAAAATAAACCTAAAAATTAAAGGGTGTTCCGATAGTGTAGTGATTTGCGTGTATAAGGCCTAAGTTTTAAACGATAATAGGTAGACTCTTGAAAATTTTACCAAAGGTGTATAACTATGCCCGCTATAGCAAAAAATATTAAAACTTATAGGATGTTCCGTTAGAGAGGTGTTATTTACGAATATGTGTTTATTTCTTACAAATAGTAATTAAAACTTAGTTCGCTTTATAAACAAGTCTAAAAAAATAAATCCAAAAATTAAAGGGTGTTCCGATAGTGGTATACTTTGTATGTGTAAGGCCTAAGTTTTGAACCATAATAGGTAGATGCTTGAAATTTTCACAGAAGGTGTATAGCTGTGGCCGCTGTAGTGGAAAATACTTATAGGGTGTTCCGATAGAGAGGTGTTATTTACGAATATGTGTTTATTTCTTACAAACAGTAATTAAAACTTAGTTCGCTTTATAAACAAGTCTAAAGAAATAAAGCTAAAAATTAAAGGGTGTTCCGATAGTGGTGTGCTTTGTATGTGTAAGGCCTAAGTTTTGAACCATAATAGGTAGACTCTTGAAAATTTTACCAAAAGTGTATAACTCCGGCCACATAAGCAAAATATACTAAAACGTAGGGTGTTCCAAAAGTGACGTGTTATTTACGTCTATATCTTTTTTTTTGAGCTGTAAGAGGAAACCACTTACAATTTGCAGACTGTAATTAAAACTATGTTTGTTTTATAAACAAGTATAAAAAATTGAACTTAAATATTAAAAGGTGTTCCAATAGTGACGTGATTTGCATGTATATATCCTAAGTTTTGAATGAATAGGTGGAATGTTGAAATTTTTACAGGAGGTGTATAACTATGTCCACTATAACAAATAATAAAAATTAAAGGGTTTTTCGCCAGTGACGTGATTTGCATGTATAAAGCCTTATTTCTTGAACCGTAACACGTAGACTCTTGAAATTTTGTACAGAAGATGTGTTGCCACGGCCGATATGACAATTACTAAAAATCAAAGGGTGTTCCGACAGTGACATGTTTTTCACTTATAGTGACTTATTTTTTAATCGCAATAAGTAGACTCTTAATATTTTATAGAAAGGAAGTTGCAATGGCCACTATAATGAAAAATAAAATTAAAGGGTGTTCCGACAGTGACAAGATTTTATAAACCGTAATAGATACCCTCTTGAAATGTTTACAGTAGATGTGTTACTTCGGCCGCTATAACAAATACTTAAAATTGAAGTGTGTCCATTAGTAACGTGTTTTTCACGAATATTACCTTATTTTTTTAACCGCAATAGGTAGGCTCGTGATATTTTAATAGAATGTTTATTACCATGGCCGCTATAAAATCAATTATATATTAAATTTAAAGGGTGTTCTAATTTTTATGCATTTTTCGCGAATATTACTTTAATTTTAAAATTTAAGGGTGTCCCATAAGACATAAAAAAATAAACAACTGAAATTTTTAAATTATACTGAACATAGTACACAACCCTACGTGTGTGAGTGTAACTCGCACTTGACTAATTTATTTTAAACTTTTTATTTTTTGTGCTTGTTTTATTATTTCTTTTTTCTTCATTTTGAACATTGTTTTTATTTATTTTTATTGTTGATTTTTTAAATCTAATAATATTTAATATCTATTTTTGCAATGACAAACATATGTATATTTAGGTACCTCCTTACAAAGTTTTGTTAAAATCCATCCAGCAGTTTTTAGGTGATGCGAACGCAAATGAAAAGCAGACAGACGAAAATGAGGTACCATTTTATTATATGTATAGATTAGTGATAAATAATGGGGTTGATCAATTGAATAGCACTTAAATCTCATCTGGTAATTCTTAAATTTTGCTTTTGTGTGTAATTTTTATTATATGTTATGTAAAGTTACTTGCGCCTAATTTTAAAACTATTTAATTTTTGTTTAGGTTGATGAAAACGGAAAAATTCATCGTTTACGCCGTGAGTGTCCCGGAGAAAATTGTGGAGCTGGTATTTTTATGGCTGCTCACGAAGATCGTCATTATTGCGGCAAATGCAATTTAACATTTGTTTTTAGCAAACCTGAAGATAAATAAAATTTCTTCACATAATTATATTTTTTATTTATATATAAAGTTATTTAATTTATGGGCCATTAAAAACACGAAGTGGAAGTTTACAGACAATCAGTGTTTTTTGTATGAAAAACAAATATATTTTTCACGTTTTAACTCGAATCACTTCGTCGTCGCGTTTTTTAGGAATAAAGCCGCCCTATATTTGAATAAGTACTGAGCAAAACAACAACAAATTCAAAAATAAGTTTACAGTACAATTTTAATAAAAAATATCAAATAAAATGAAAAATATAATTTCAATAAATATGGGGTCTAATAGTTTTGTTCTTAAGTTTTATTTCAAAACAACTTTTTATTTTTATAATTTTATTAAAAAACAAACGCCAAACGTTCACATTAAATCCAAATTTCAAACTAAAAAACTATTATATATTTTCACAAAATATTTAAATCAAGGCGAATTTATATAAGGTGGCATCGCCGCGACAACAAATACAACACCAAAAAACTACCACATACATTTTATCAAGGCATATTAACTAGGTAGACTCATTAGTAGAACAACTACAACCAGAGGCATTTTGTTTGTGTAAAAAATAGCTTCTTTGTCATAAACAAAATGTTAACCTCTTTAGGGACATTGGCACATATGCGTACATTTATCTTTTGTTAAATTTTTTAAGAGGAATTAGCAGAAAGTTTTCACAGGATTGCATTCCAATTTCGCAATATATCAATTTCGAATTCTTGCATTCTTTTTAACTATGATAAGGAAAAAAAAGATGTCTCTTCTTGAGTGTAAGCCTCACTGGCCAGCTCACTAATACAGATAGGTATACGTAACAAAAAACGAGGTATACCCTGTACAATTTCTGAACCATCTAAAAAGTCAAAAACAAGATTAAAGACTAGATTCTATAGAACATTATCCTTGAACATAAAAAAACCCCCACGATGACATGATAAAAACTACGAGACGAACTCTGTAAAACACGTGTGAAAACTGTAAAACACCCGTATGCCCTGAGTGCATGAAATCTTTCAATTCATAGATGAATTCAACGTTAAATGGTCACATATTTCGACATTATCTTTTGTTAGTAAAATTTCTATTTTTAATTTTATCCTATATTACTGAAATGTTATAAATATAAGGTAAACAACTAGTAATTAAATGAAAAATAAAATCAATGTTTTTATCGTCCGTGAAGAGGTTATAACAAACGGAAAACAAAACAAAAAATAATTTTTTTTTTCAGAACAATTGAACATTTTTTTTAGAACATTAAATTATACAAGGAGAGACCTGGCCGAAGTTTTCTTAAAATTTGATCGGTACAAACACTATTTCAAACACTTAAAAAAAATAATTTAAATTAAACAATTTTTTTCACTTTTTGTTTTGTTTCTTTCTTTAAAAATAAACATAAAACACAAAACAAATTAGGAATAAGGCGAATATAATTTTGACAATCAAGAAAAACCATATGATGACGAACTCGGCATTGAGTTAAAACTGTTAGAACAGCTGTTTAAATTTGCTTATATGAAAATGTCAAACCTTATATAAAACTCTGTTCGCGCACTTACATAAAAATTTGTAATAATTAAAAAAAAAACTGTTGTTTTTATATTACTCAATGCATTGTGAAACACATAGTTGCTGTATTATATTCAAACCTTTATTTAACTTGCAATGTTTACTTAAAGAAAAGAAAAAATATGTAGGTATGTTTTTTAAGTAAAACTTTTCAACTAAATTTAAATCAGTTCTCGTAGGCGGCAATTCGATATTCGACATAACCTTATGACAATAAAATAATATGCTCAGCTGGATATGATGCTGCTGCTAGGGCCATGTGCAGCTCTCTCAATTCCTGACTTGCTGAAAGCAGCCATATCAGCTTTAAGCTCGTTAGATTTAGTTTATTAGTACTGCATATTTATTTAGGTGTCACCTACTTATATCTACAGAGTTCTTTTGAATAATGACAGTGTGCCTTGGTTATCTTTATATTATGGCTTGTACAGGTGACCAACCAGAATAACTTTGAAAGCTGATCTTAAGCAATTTTAATCTTCAACAAAATGAATTACTGGAGATTGATCTTTATAAATTTTAACTTTTAAATTAAATTTGATTATTTATGTTAAACAAATATCTAAAATCTTTTTATACTTCTATGTACGAAGTATTAAATATTTAAAACATTTTCTTGAAAATGCTTCCTTTTACATATAATTTATTTTAATTTTATGTTTAATTGTTTTTATTATAAATAATAATTAGTCATAGAAGTGTTTGCGAACACTTCTTCTTCTGGATTGTTGCTCATACAGAGCAACAATGTTGGTGCCAAATGGTAAAAAGCTGCCGTAAACACTAGGTTCTTATTTGCAGCTTTTGATCATGTTCAGAAACGACGGTTAGGTTGAAAATGTTTTATTTTAGTTTTTCTGTATGTAGTTATTATTTATTTGTTTGTTGCAAATCCTTCTTTTTTTCCTTTCGTCAAATGTGTGTAAAATGTATTTGTTAATTTTTCATGTGGTTTCTTGATTTCGAACAATCACATCAAAAGACTAAAAACACTTCTTCCTTACCTTTTCTGGTAGTATTTTGTAATTTTTTTTAATCTTGAAATATTTTTTTAAAATAATTACAATTTTTTTTTTTAAATTTTGAAATATTTTTTTAAAATAATTACAATTTTTATTTCTTTTTTTTAATTTTAAAAACACATTTTTGACAGCTGTAAAATAGATTCGTCTTGATTTAAAAAAAAACCAAAGATACATTTTATATTTCATGTTTTAAGCCTAGTACTGACTTTTCATAGAAATTTTAGATTTTGACGAAATCTACTCAAAATCTAGTAGTACTTAACGAAGTAACTACGGATTTGCCCAAATTGTACTAAAAAATATTACGCAGTACAACAAAAAATGATATTTTAATTAAAAAACATAATAAGCGAAAATTAAAATTACTAAAAAAAAATAAAACATTGCAAGGAAAATTGAATTAATTGGATTGGAAGGATAACTAAAATTAAATAAGAAAAACAAAAATTAAGTGAAAGTTGAAAATAAGAGGTAAGTTAATGAAATATGGTTAGTGAAATCTTGCTAGTGTCAAAAAAATTAAATGTAAACGACCTAGATTATGAAAAAGATTTGAACGACATCTACTTAGTTTCTTAAGATGTCTTATATATGGTTTGGTATGCTTCTACGATGTCCCTTCTTAGAGGCATCTTGAGCATGCACTGAATTGTCTTGTTAGTATTAGAGTTATCAATGGAATTAGAACTATAATGGTATCAAGGTGTGCAACAAAATGGCGGTAGTCAGTTGTTTTTTCTTTAGTACACTTACCCAAAGGAACCAGGACACCTCTAACGTTTCTTTTGCCAAGATTGGAGCCGGAAGCATATTTTCCAGAGAAAGTCTTCAAACTCAACCCTCTTTGGCGCAAAAAGATGTTGGGGACGGGTAAACGTCCCCTATTATAAAGATTTTTTGGCCTATACTTCACCAGCTATTAAAAGAAATAGATTATTCCACTATAGTGCATTTACACTACGTCGAAACGTCGAAGGAACCAACATATATATAAAAGTATTAAATTTGCTAGATCTTATCGTGGAAGGAATATAATTCAACAAAAACACAAAAGTCTTTTATCTCAACGACAATTTCTGGTTTATACAACTAGTCTTTGGAACACGCTACCAAATAATATCCAAAAACTTGACAACGCTAATATGTTTAAAAGAGAGTTATTTAAATTACTTCAATGATAATTTATTTTTTTATATTGTTAATTAATATTTTTATAATTTATTTTAAACTTTTTATGTTTTGTGCTTGTTTTATTATTTATTTTTTTTCATTTTGAACATTGTTTTTATTTATTTTTATTGTTGATTTTTTAAATCTAATAATATTTAATATCTATTTTTGCAATGACAAACATATGTATTTATCACTAGCACTATCATTTATAAGATATTGTTTAATCTTGTTGTGCTAGATCGCTATCTTAATAAATAAAAATACTTAGTTACCTCCTTACAAAGTTTTGTTAAAAAGCATCCAGCAGTTTTTAGGTGATGCGAACGCAAATGAAAAGCAGACAGACGGAAATGATGAAAATGAATGATATTTTATTATATGTATAGATTAGTGATAAATAATGGGGTTGATCAATTGAATAGTACTTAAATCTCATCTGGTAATTCTTAAATTTTGCTTTTGTGTGTAATTTTTATTATATGTCATGTAAAGTTACTTGCGCCTAATTTTAAAACTCTTTAATTTTTGTTTAGGTTAATGAAAACGGAAAAATTCATCGTTTACGCCGTGAGTGTCCCGGAGAAAATTGTGGAGCTGGTGTTTTTATGGCTGCTCACGAAGATCGTCATTATTGCGGCATATGCAATTTAACATTTGTTTTTAGCAAACCTGAAGATAAATAAAATTTTTTCACATAATTATATTTTTTATTTATATGTAAAGTTATTTAATTTATGGGCCATTAAAAACACGAAGTAGAAGTTTACAGACAATCAGTATTTTTTGTATGAAAAACAAATATATTTTTCACGTTTTGCGAATCACTTCGTCGTCGCGTTTTTAGGAATAAGGCCGCCCTATATTTGAATAAGTACTGAGCAAAACAAACAATAAATGCAAAAATAAATTTACAGTACAATTTTATTAAAAATAACAAAATTATTGCATCAAATAAAATGAAAAATATAATTTCAATAAATATGGCGTTTAATAGTTTTGTTGTTAAGTTTTATTTCAAAACAACTTTTTATTTTTATAATTTTATTAAAAAACAAACGCCAAACGTTCACATTAAATCCAAATTTCAAACTAAAAAACTGTTATATATTTTCACAAAATATTTAATTCAAGGCGAATTTATATAAGGTGGCATCGCCGCGACAACAAATACAACACCAAAAAACTACCACATACATTTTATCAAGGCATATTAACTAGGTAGACACATTAGTATAACAACTGCAACCACAGGCATTTAGTTTGTGTAAAAAATAGCTTCTTTGTCATAAACAAAATTTTAACCTCTTCAGGGACATTGGCACATATGCGTACATTTAGCTTTTGTTAAATTTTTTAAGAGGAATTAGCAGAAAGTTTTCACAGGATTGCATTCCAATTTCGAATTCTTGCATTATTTTTAACTATGATAAGGAAAAAAAAGATGTCTTTATTAAGTGTAAGCCTCATTGGCCAGTTCACTAATACAGATTAAAGACTAGATTCTATAGAACACTATCCTTGAACATAAAAAACCCCACGATGACATGATAAAAACACTGAGACGAACTCACTACACGTGTGAAAACTGTAAAAAACCCGTATGCCCTGAGTGTATGAAATCTTTCCATTCATAGATGAATTCAACGTTAAATGGTCACATATGTCGACATTATCTTTTGTTAGTAAAATTTACTATTTTTAATTTTATCCTATATTACTGAAATGTTATAAATATGAGGTAAAAAACTAGTAATTAAATGAAAAATAAAATCAATGTTTTTATCGTCCTTGAAGAGGTTAAAACAAACGGAAAACAAACCAAAAAATAATTTTTTTTATTTTTTTTCAGAACAAATGAAAATTTTTTCAGTACATTAAATTATACAAGGAGAGACCTGGCCGAAGTTTTCTTAAAATTTGATCGGTACAAACACTATTATTTCAAACACTTAAAAAAATAATTTAAATTAAACATTTTTTTTCACTTTTTGTTTTGTTTGTTTCTTTAAAAAAAAAACATAAAACACAAAACAAATTAGGAATAATTAGGAATAAGGTGAATATAATTTTGACAATCAAGAAAAACCATATGATGACGAACTCGGCATTGAGTTTACCTGGTATGAATTTGCTTTGCTAAAAAACTATTACCTGCGAGAAAATAACAAACTCTGGCCCAACAAACTTTTTTTCACACAATCGAAGAGAGACAAAAACTCTCATTTGTGCAGCAAAATGAGCGTTTTCTCAGTTTTGCAGAATGTGGCTGCCAGACCAGAGCTTTTTGCAAATAAATAAATTAGTACTACCAAGTTAGTAATATTTTGTAGAATGTGCTGCCAGACTAACTTTTTTCCAAATAAATATATTAGTACTACAAGATTAGTAATAAATTATTTCAAGCCCATACAGTAATATTTAAAATTAAGGGCCAATTTTTGACTTCGTATTTATGCTTAAGTTGTATTTAAATATGAAAATTAGTTTTTCGGCACGCTCTTATATGAAACTTAACTTAATATTTAAAGTCTATTTAAGTTTTACACATAACCATATGTTTTTATCAGCTTGATTTTGTCCATGAATGAACAAATGTGCGGCAATTGACAGTATTTGTATTATTTTACACAAATTAATTAAAATATAATATTTCCTTTCTATGAAATTATTAATATTACATGTATTATTATAAAATTATCTGCATTTGTTTTGATATTTTTTGATGCTACCATATTTTTACCACAATTAAGTAAGAACATTTAAATAAGACTGAAAAACTGAAACTGTATTTAAATACAACTTAAAATTAAATGAAAGGAAAAAATTCGAAATCCACCTACCACAAAAAATAATCAAAATAAACTTAAAGGACAGGTTTGCATTTACATATGAAAACTTTTAAATCAAGTATTTCTTTTCCTGTAATAACATAAAAATTCTGGAGTGGCCTACAGAAAACAGATATTACATAAAAAAAATATCAAAGTAGTTTCGAATCAAAAAAATTATTATTTTCGGGTTGGGGTGTCAAGTAAACTACCACTTGTTTCCTCTCGATTATGCTCTTCATCTTCATTTACCAAAGGCACATACATAATTTTAATATGTAAAACAAAAGGAACATGTATGTAAATATAATTAAAATAATAATAAACAAATAGCGTACACACAAAAAATAAGGTACAAGATTCTAAAATAGTGTGCTTTCCACTAAAATAGTACCTATAGGTCAGCACTTTTGTAAAAATTTACAAATATTTTAAAGTATAAAATACACTATTCAAATTCTTTCATCAACAAAATTTTTATTTTAGTTTATCAAAAGATAACATATTAAGGTTGTTAATTTGTTAAAAATGTTAAATATTTACGAAATAATTTAAACTTAAAGCGAATTTAATATGTTAATATATTTTGATAAATTAAAATAAATAGTTTTTTTGATGAAAGAATTTTATTTAATGTGTTTTATAATTGAAAATATTTGTAAAATTTATAAAAGGATAAAAGAAAACCTTTTTTAATACAAAAGCAGGAAAAAGTAATCTAAAGTAATAAATAGAAATGTTATAAACTTGGTAGCACTCTTAAGTTTTGATTTGATAATAAAAAAATATTGGTTATATAAAAAAAAAAAATTATTTAATAAATTTTACTGAAATTGTACAAAAAGACATGAAGTGTACCATTGCACCAATGATGCATCGATTGTACCTAATTTGATACAATAGTACCACAATCCCAACACTTGTATTTTTGTAAAATCATTTTAGTATTGCCATATTTTTAAGTTTTTAGTACAAAAAAACTTGGGATCACAACACTTTTAAGTGAATTAAAGTCTGGTATACCTTAGTTATATGTACTTATTATTATATTTTTTTCAGGCAGGACTTTGGGTTTCAGGTAACTAAAATCTAATAAATTCATTCATTTATTAATATATTTTGTTTTTTTTGTCTTCAAAGCTTTAAATTTGTTGGAAGGAGGAAAGAGAGAAAAGGTAAGTCCCATAAGTGCCAAAATACATCTTGAAATAGTAAATTCACGTTTCCACGACACGTTTCCACGCGCTCTGTTAGGAGCCTTTAATTCTGCAATTTAAAGCAGGTGGTTGAAATTCCTCCAAAGTAACTGGATCTTAATCCGGTGAAATAATAAATAATTTATTAACAAAAAGCACTTGCTTCGCGCTCTGTTAGGAGCCTTTAATTCTGCAATTTAAAGCAGGTGGTAGAAATTCCTCCAAAGTAACTGGATCTTAATCCGGTGAAATATTAAATAATTTATTAACAAAAAAAGTGCTTACGATTTCTCTGTAGAAAGAATAGAAAAATTTTTCAGCCAAATACTGCCGGAAACTGCATGAGGTGATGCAAAAAAGTTCAAACGCTGTAGTTCTGCAAAAGAGCTCTGTAACTAAATTTCCTATTAGTAAAGTAAATAACTATAATCCTGAACATAAATTAAGAATGTTGCAATTTAGTTAGTTACAATAATAAACAATTTTAATTTAATAGTTCTCCAATCTTAAGACTGTCACAGCTTAATTTATATTCAAGATGTTTTATATTTACTTTGATAACCCATTCATTTATAATTAATAGATAATTCAGTTACAAGGAAATTTTTCTGATCTACAGCATTTGAACGTTTTTGCCTCAATCAGTTTTTGGCAGTATTTAGCTGATATATTTTTCCATTCTTTTTAGTGGGAAATCCTATGGTCTTTTTGGTTATTAGATAACTTTTTAATTATTCTTTCAAATAACTCTAGGCATAATCTGTCGACTTAGCATCCGGTTAATTTGGTGAAATTTCAAGTATCTGCTGGAATTTGAAGAATAACCAGCTCCTAACATTGTTGCTTATAAAGGTAGTGAATTAGCAACATTAAAACAATAATTCAAAAATCAAGGTCAATTATCATTACTTTAAAATGCCTTAATCGAGCCAAATAGTGTTACAATTGATGCGGATTTGGTACAACTTTATCAATGGGGTGTCGTGTGCACCCTGTGAATTATTTAATTGTATATGGGTAAAGCAGTGCAATCAGCTGCAAAAAGAGGATGACTATAATAGTCAACACAAAAAAAAACGTAAACAAAAACAAAAAGACTTTAGCATATAAATTAGAATTGCTGAAAAGAGAAATAGCGGCAAGTTTTTTTTTGTGGATAGAGAAAAAAGTGGCGTGACCGAGGCTTCTTGGAAGAAATTGGAGAAAATGTCGGCCCCTTTTTCCTGGGGACAATAACGAGGTAAGGTTTGACATGTGGCTGCCGAAAAATTGTGAAAAAAATGGTGAAAAGTGTAGAAAACTAACCTTTTGGTGCAGACAAAGATGCCCAAATAAAACAAAATTAAGAAAATTGAATTTAAAAGTTTTATTAAACAAAAAGTTATTTAATATATACAATCTTATACTTAAAATCTAAAAAGTTAAAAACTTAAAATTAAAATGTTAAAACTTAAAAACTACAATCTAAAGAACTAGAAGTTAATACTTAAAAAACTAAAAGTGAAAATATACAAAGCCAAAATCTAAACTTTTAAACAAAAGGAATTTTAAAAAATTAAACTTAAAAACTAAAAGGCTAAAAGGTTAAAATTTAAAGAACTAAAAAGTTAAAATTTAAAATCTAAAAAAGGCGAAACTTAAAATCTAAAAAGTTAAAAACTTAAATATGAAAACTTAAAAAACTAAAAAAGTCAAAACTTAAAACTTACAAACTAAAAAGTAGCAAGTTAAAAACTTAAAAACAAGAAGTAAAATCTTAAATACTAAAAAGTGACTAAAATTTACAAAAATTAACAAATAAAATCTACAATAAAAAATTAAAACACAAACTACACTAAAATAAAATTTAAACGCTAAAAGTAAAAAAAGTCACCCAGACACCACTGTCACATCCAGCGAGGGAAGAAGCCGGAAGCAGTCGTCACCCAAGGCGGTGCCAGGTACCTCTGCCATTAAGACCACAACAGAACGTTACTGACGACAAACGGACCTGAAAATAAAATAATATATATATTTCTCTAATTTAAATTTTTATAATTAGGGAAAACACTATTACCTTGTTTATGTCCAGTCCCTTTTGTGTTTTTTTCTTTTCTGCAAAAGGTGCGCGTAATTTTAGGGTTGAGCTCAATTCTAGGTTTCGTCCAAATTTTAAGGGTAGTTGCCCGCATTCAAGTGTAGGTGTTTACCTTATTTAATAAAAGATAAAGAGAATAGTATATGTATTAGAAAATTGGTTTAATAAACTAACCGGAAAACACGCGTAGGTCGGACACGTCTACGAACTGACGGCAGTCTCGGGAAACCGTTTGCATTAGGAGTTTGTCTGTTGTCACAAAAAGCAAAAAGATTTATTAAAGATACTTATTTTACTTTTGTCATTTTTATAAAATTTTATTAGTGATTTTTAGAATTTTTTTTATAAATTGTTTAAATTAAAAATTCAATTAAAAGAAAATTGTTTGTTTAAAATTTAATAGTTTTCTTATTGTTTAAATATTAAATCTAATACATATTTACATTTTTAATATAATTATAAATGATTTTTTTATTTAATTCAATAAAATTACTAAATAATGTTTATTTATTGAAAAATCTGATTTGTTTTTTTTTTATTAATATGGAAGAAGAAGTCATTGAAATTTAATAGGAAGGTGATGAAGAGGTAAGCATTTTGATTAGGGATAATTTTATAAATATTGGCAACAAATTATCACGGTGACATCCACCAGGATGTCAAGAGGGAGGGCCGCCAAAGCTAGCACAACAGCAGCTAGCCATGATTTGTGCTAAGGAACAACTGAAGTGCAGAGAATACGGGGTTGAAGTAGCTTTTTTATTTCCTTTTTTTTTATGTTAGTTCACTTTCGGGCTCCAGACTTTTTTATGTTTTAGTACGTTTTAAGCCTGGCATGATTTTTTTTTGTAGTGCGAACAGGTTGGCCAATGGGTTGGCAAGATCCCCCCCAAGACGGCGATCTTCAGCCGGAGCGATATGCCAGCATGCCAGCACCGCCAACAATCTGGCCACACAAATGTCTTTTGTTTTTAATAACAAATTTTTAACATGCTACTGCCCGCTACAGGGGCGGTACAATTTAAACACTATCAGATCCCAACACTGATTCAAACATGATTGGAGTGTGATCACGTCTGCCAGATTTGACAATTTTGTTCCAAGAAATTGCAAAATTCTAATTTGACGATTTTTTTTAAAGTGACGATTTTCTACAAAGCCAAAAATATGAGTTTTAAAAACAGGGTTTTTGTATTTTATTTCTAGAGTAAACGATTTAAAATATTGTGGTAATTAAAATCAAAAAGGCCAGTTTAAGGGGATTATTGTTCGCTTTTCAATATTATGTATATGCATATTTATATTATGTATATAATATAAATATGTTTTTTGTTAACTTCCAGTGTTAGGAGTATGGATAACTCCCAAACATTTTGTCAATAGAATTTATGGTAGAACTTAAAATTTAATGCATTTAACACATAGACAAAATTAGGCTACAGACGATTAATTTGAAGTCATCATAGCTACACGACCACCGTTGTGGCTGTAGTCAAATGAGGGTTATTTCTATTTTTGTATGTGATAATTTTTTTTCAGCAAAAGAAAATGTCACAAAATACATTCATTTACATTGCAAAGGTCAAGGGAAATCTATTTTATTAGATGGCAGCACGGCGAAGTTAATTATTTTCGCTTTACTTTTTTTGTGCATGGCAACTGTTTGTTTATATAAATTCGCCTTGTCCAAAGGTTTTGAAAAATATTTATTATTTTTTGAAAAAAATATTTTATAGGAATAAAATATGTATTTCTATAACAATGTCAGAGTTTACGAAGTAGCTGTCTTCTTCAATATAAATAAGTAGCTGACTACACTGCGACGATTGAGCCAACAGAAATTGTAGTCGTGTAGCGGAACCACGGCTGCCAGATTTAACGATTTTCTCTTAAATTGTGACGATTTTTTACAATGCCAAATTTATGAGTGTTTTAAAATACATAGTTTTTTATTTTTAGTTTAAACTATTTAAAAAATTGTGGTAATTTAAGTCAAAAAAGGGCCTAATATTATGTGTACAATTCTCAGTTTTCGAAGTGCTCGAGTATATTATACTGAATTTTTTTTAAAATTAATTGTTTATATTTTTTATACCAAAATAAGATTTTTTTTAAGTAAATTCATTAAATGTTAAATTAATAATTGTATCAAAACGAAATAAATAACTATATGCACTTTTAAATTTCAGAATAACGTTTAATTGCGAAGCGGATACTATAGATAGTCTGGGAGAAGTTTAAGTGTCAAAAAGCCGAGAAATATTCTGTAAGTTTAGTAATGATACAGAGTTTTGCATGTATTTTTGAATAAAAAATTCCATGAAAAATGGTGAATTTAAGGGGAATCCCCTTTTTAAAATCATGATTGAAACTAAATATCATGAAAATTAATGCGAAACGGAAGTCAATGATATAAGTATTTCGTTTTGAGTATTTGGAAGTATGTATAAATAAAAATAAACTTGTAAGCTATTTTTATAAAGTATTTTTAATTTTTGTAAATAAAAAATCCATGAAAAATTGTGTATTTAAGGGAAATCCCCTTTAATATCATGATTGATTTGGTAGTATAAGTAAAAATAAACTTGTAAGCTGTTTTTATAAAGTGTTTAGATTAAGTTTTTATAAATAAAGAAGAGTTAAAATTGACTGTTTTTTTTTCTTTCTTATAATTTTAGGAACACATAATGAAAGGATGTAGAATTAGTATTTTAGATATAAGAAATGTTGTTTTAAACCTTTTAAATTTTGAAAATTTGAAGAGTTATTCCAAGGCAAATGAAAATTTGTTTGAATGTGTTATAAATTCTTTAAATGAAAAAAGAAGCAAACACAATAAAATCAAAAATAATGCGAAAACTCGTAAAAGTATTTCTATTATTGTAAAACGTATTTTAGAAACTCGAGATCAAACAAATACAGGCCATACAATGTCTGAAAACATACAAATTGATCAAATATCGCAAAACGATATTATGTTAGAAACTCGAGACTTAAAAATTATAGGCCATAGAATGACTAAAAATGTACAAAGTGATGTTTTATCACAAAACAATATCTTATCAGAACATGAAATAGATAATGAAGGAAAACTTTTCGAAGATAATCCAAAAAGCTTGGAATGGGAAAGTTTTCCAATGGAATAAGCTCTTATAACAGCGTTGTTATCTGATCTTGATGAAAGTTTGGAAACTCTAGATATTTCAAATAAAAATGTTAATAAAGCAGAGTGTATTAATGAACTTAATAATATAGAAAATGAAGAAGAAAATTGTTTTAGTCTAGAAAAATTTACAAAAACATCTAAAATACGTAATTCAGATTTTGAATTTAACAATAATTTTAAAGCAATTTTACAAAATTCGTTAAAAAAATTTAAAGAAGATTTTGTTCAAGACTTTAAATCTATTGTACTCGACTTACAATGTAACATTAAAGAGATTTTGACACATAACATGTCAAGTCCTAACGAAATTAAAACATTGTTAAACGAAATTTTAAGTAAAAATCAATTTGAAAAAAATTCAAAGATGGAAGAAATTTCTCTTAATACTACACTAAGTAGTAAAAATAAAATTCAGGAAAGTTCTCCCAAAGTATCTATAATCGAAAATAATTCTTGCAAAAAAAAAACCGACTTCAAAACAGATAGAAGGGCACCAATTCTAAACTAAAAATGTAAGAAGTAATATGTAAGAATTAGATTTAAACCAAATAAAAGATGCGCCAAAATTAGAGGGAAAAAAATAAAGACTATTGGATGTGAAGCCTCTCCCTATTACTGTTTAAAAGTTAAGTTATTTTCACCAGCATCCGTCTTGTATGGGGACACCATTCAAGCCTCTGTCTATAACGGTTTCAAAGATAGGGGCACACAGATCAAATAACTTCACCTATTCGGACACCCTTTAAATTACAATGTTAAATTAAAGACTTGTTATAGAGGACTTGGTCACAAAGATTCTTTGTAAATTTCAACTATCTGTCTATAACGGTTAAAAAGTTTAACCATATATATCAAATTACATGAACTATTGGGATACCCTTTACATTATAATTCCAAATATTTATATTTGTTATCATACCAGAGAAAGTAGTGGACATTCTGCCCAATTTTCAAGTGTTTGTGTTTAACGGTTCAAAAGATAGGGTCATATAGATCAAATTACGAAATTTATGGGGACACCCTTTAATTTCTACCTTCAAATTGTATACTTGCTATAGTGGACTTTGCAATACAGGTTCCTTGTAAATTTCAGCTGTCTGTCTCTGTCTGTCTATTGGGACACCCTTTAAGTTCCAAATTCAAAATTTTATACTTTTTGTTATAGCTGACTTAGCACTACAGGTTCTTTGTAAACTTCAGCGGTCTGTGTACAACTATTCAAAAGTATGGCCATATACATCAAATTAAATGAACTATTGGAGCACCCTTTAATTTAAAATTTTGAGTATTTATACATTTTATTATAACGGTCATAGTAGTCGACATTCTGTCAAATTTTCAAGGTTTAGTCTATAACGGTTCAAAAGATAGACCCAAATAGGTAATATTATGTCACCTATGGGGACACCCTTTAAATTTTAAATTTATTTTTTTATTTATTTCTGCTGTTGGGAGCTATAGCGGCAAGCAATTTTTAAAATTTTAATTTGCTGCCCTTTACGGTTCTTAATACACGTAAAAAACCTGTATGTTGTATGGGGACACCCTTTAATTTTTAATATAATGAACTGTTTTTAAAATGGGACCAACCTTGAAGCATAACCTTTCAAATAAAGCAAAAAATTTTAAAATCGGTTCAGAAATGGCTGAGTTCTGCGGTTACATACATAAAAAAAAAGCAACATTCAGACGAATAGATAACCTCCTTCTTTTTTGAAGTCGGTTAAAAAGAAATGTGATCATACACTCAGTCCATTTGAGATAACAGATGAGTCTACAAATGTTTCAGAATTTTTAAAATACAGAAAAACACCAAACCCAAAAGAAAAATGCAAAAGAAATGTTATGCGTACAATATCTAAAAGTACGAAACCTAACCGAAAATTTAAAGCTAATATTTGGGATTGTAGTTTTTCTGTTGATTTGAACAGTGCAAAAAACACAAATCTAGACAAAATTACAAGAAAAAAAATTCTCGAAGATTTAATACGAGAAGAGTATTTAAAATATAACAATGTTTGTATTTTATGTTTCTACAACATTAAATATGGCATAGAAAATATTTTGTTATATGCGTATTGCAAATTTAATCATTGTACTACATTTCGGTTTAAAATAAATCCTCAAGGAAATGTAACTGTTCATAGAACAAAGGAGTTACATCATGCTGAAAATGAGGTAAAAGTTGGTCAAATAAGGGGAGTAAAAAGACATGTAGTAAAAAGTAAGCTTAAGGGAAATAAGGCATATTTGTTCAGAAAGCAACATATTTTGGATGCCGCTGATGATATTGCTGAAAAAGGCAATTTACAAAATATCCATAAATTAGAAACATTGAGAAAATGTAAATCTGAGCTAAATCATGATGGATATTATAACCCAGATCGATTTTATGCTCTGTATTTAATGCAAACAGGTCCCTATAAAAACTATATACATAGACTTGCTTCACCCTTTACAGTGTATACTTGGGAAAAGTATACTTTTGAGACAATCTCAAGTAATTTAAAAATCCTGGAAGATTCCAAATTTACATTACATTTGGATGCTTCAGGAGAAAGCGTAAAAAGTTTAATATGTGCCAAAAAAAGGATTCTAACATATAAATTAGTTTTACGCAATTGGAAATTAAAAAAGATACTGCCTATCGCAGAAGCAATTCTTTCTGCACATACTCTAAAGAAAATATGTGACTATTTAGATAATTTAAAGTTATCTCTGAAAGAGCACAAAGTTAAATATCAGTTCAAACCACCTTAGTGTCAAAGAGCTTGTACTAACTAATGCTATTTTGACTATAATGCTATTTTGACTATAATGCTATTTTGACAGACTAGCAACTGGAAATAAATGTAAACAATTAAATAGTTTTTAATAAATAACAAACAAAAAACAAAAAAATTATTATTTCGTATCTATTTTTATCCAATCGATTCTTTTAGAAATTAATGTGTTCATGTTTCACCCAAGGCCATAAATCGAAACAGAAAACTTATAAAAATTCACATCCAGAAAACTTTTAAAAATTCACATCCACCTGGACATTACAACCCATCGCGTGTTGAGTATAAACCCTTTGATATACCAAGTTTCATTCCAGCAGCTATTCTTCGACTATTTTTATCAAAAGTTGAAAAGCTTGGACCAGATGTGTCTATAAAAATACGGAATATTAGTCGTATCATCGTTAGTCTTTTGCTGCATTGCAAATGATATGTTGTAGGAGTGATGAGGAAAATAAATGATCACTGTAGATAACCTTTTGATAATCCTGTGCTCTAGTGTTTTATATATGTGCATAACATTTTATATGCAATATATAATAAACCTAACTTTCAGTTTTTGTGCATTTTTAACTTTATAATCTGTGAAAAAATCAATAGCAACCACAAATTTATGGTTGCCATTTTGGAAACTAAAATTAACAACTTCCAGTTATACGTTATAAAGTTATAATAGTATACGTAATAAAATTTTAGCAACTGACAACGCAACTGAAGTTGGGTTGCTATCCATAATCGACATTTGTTATGGCATGTTAATGTCTAATGGAGACGGGGGTAACTATAAGCTAACAAAATCAAACCCAAAAAAATGTTTTTTTTTTAATAAAAATTAAAATATATGGCAACACTAAACTAAATTTACGCGCAATAATCAGTGTTGGAATTTATGGTATAATTGTACCAAATATGATACACACGACGCATCATGCTTTTTAGGTACAATTTCATGTAATATTTATTAAATTTTTTTCTATTTATTCAATATTTTTTTACGATTTCTTGCAATGATAAACATTTCCAAGTTCTTCAACCCTGTCTAGACCTAACTAAATTTTTGATTTATGTTCAGGATTTTCATTATTAACTTTAATAACCCTTTTGTGTGTTATGTAAAAATTAAAAGGGCTTTTTGCTGAACTGCAATTATTCTTTCAAATAACTTCAAGCATATTCTATCGGATTTAGATCCGGGGGCTTTGGTGGACTTTCAAGCGCTTGTTGGAAATTGTAAAAAATGTAATAGTGATAAAAATGTAATAGTGATAAAAAGTTTCCAGTTGCTATTATTTCAATTGTAAAGTTTGAACGAGATTAGAATAGGGTAAGAGGTGCCGCAGATCCAAATATATTGAAATTTAGCATATTTCAATACATTTAGACAGTTTTTCGAAAATTTAGTTCGAAACAGTAACTGGTCTGAGAAAAAGCAATGATGCCAAAATGTAGCCAAGACCTTGGCACATCATCCCCCATTTGCGGAATTTTGGCACAAGTCCCCATTTTTCCCCTAGAGGGCAAAAAGTGACTAAATTGACTTGTCTCAAAACAGTTTTTCGAAAATTTAGTTCGAAACAGTAACTGGTCTGAGAAAAAGCAATGATGCCAAAATGTAGCCAAGACCTTGGCACATCATCCCCCATTTGCGGAATTTTGGCACAAGTCCCCATTTTTCCCCTAGAGGGCAAAAAGTGACTAAATTGACTTGTCTCAAAACAGTTTTTCGAAAATTTAGTTCGGCATTGAGTTTACCTGGTATGAATTTGCCTTGCTAAAAAACTATTTTATATTTTCACAAAATATTTAAATCAAGGCGAATTTATATAAGGTGGCATCGCCGCGACAACAAATACAACCACAATAAACTTCCACATATATTTTATTGTTGGTTAAATGTACGGCAGACGCCAAAAACACTAATTAAAATATCACATCAAAAAACTAAAAACACTTCTCCCTTACCTTTTCTGGTAGTACTTTGTAATTTTTTTTAATCTTGAAATATTATTTTAAAATAATTACAATTTTATTTCTTTTTTTTTAAATTTTAAAAACACATTTTTGACAGCTGTAAAATAGATTCGCCTTGATTTAAAAACGAAATCTACTCAAAATCTAGTAGTACTTAACGAAGTAACTACGGTTTTGCCCAAATTGTACTAAAAAATATTACTCAGTACAACAAAAAATTATATTTTAATTAAAAAACATAATAAACGAAAATAAAAATTACTAAAAAATAAAACATTGCAAGGAAAATTTAATTAATTGGATTTGAAGGATAACTAAAATTAAATAAAAAAAAAAATTAAGTGAAAGTTGAAAATAAGAGGTAAGTTAATGAAATATGGTTGATGAAATCTTGCTAGTGTCAAAAAAATTAAATGTAAACGACCTAGATTTTGAAAAAGATTTTGAACGACATCTACTAAGTTTCTTAAGATTTCTTATATATGGTTTGGTATGTTTCTACGATGTCCCTTCTTAGAGGCATCTTGCGCATGCACTGAATTGTCTTGCTAGGATTAGTGTTATCAATGGAATTAGAACTATAATGGTATCAAGGAGTGCAACAAAATGGCGGTCGTCAGTTCTTTTTTCATTATTTTCTATAGTACACTTACCCAAAGGAACCAGGGCACCTCTAACATTTCTTTTGCCAAGATTGGAGCCGGAAGCATATTTTCTAGAGAAAGTCTTCAAACTCATCCTCATTGGCGCGAAAAGATGTAGGGGACGGGTAAACGACCCCTATTATAAAGATTTCTTGGCCTATACTTCACCAGCTATTCAAAGAAATAGATTATTCCACTTATAGTGCATTTACACTACGTCGAAACGTCGAAGGAACCAACATATATATATATATATATATATATATATATATATATATAGATATATATATATATATATATAAGAATTAAATTTGCTAGATCTTATCGTGGAAGGAATATAATTCAACAAGAACACACAAAAGTCTTTTATCGCAACGACAATTTCTGGTTTATACAACTAGTCTTTGGAACACGCTACGAAATAATATCCAAAAACTTTACAACGCTAATATGTTTAAAAGAGAGTTATTTAAATTATATTTATATTTAAACTTTTTATTTTTTGTGCTTGTTTTATTATTTCTTTTTTCTTCATTTTGAACATTGTTTTTATTTATTTTTATTGTTGATTTTTTAAATCTAATAATATTTAATATCTATTTTTGCAATGACAAACATATGTATTTATCACTAGCACTATCATTTATAAGATATTTAATCTTGTTGTGCTAGATCGCTATCTTAATAAATAAATAAATAAAAATACTTAGGTACCTCCTTACAAAGTTTTTTTAAAAATGATGCGAACGCAAATGAAAAGCAGACAGACGGAAATGAGGTACTATTTTATTATATGTATAGATTATTGATAAATATTGGGGTTGATCAATTGAATAGTACTTAAATCTCAACTGGTAATTCTTAAATTTTGCTTTTGTGTGTAATTTTTATTATATGTTATGTAAAGTTACTTGCGCCTAATTTTAAAACTAGTTAATTTTTGTTTAGGTTGATGAAAACGGAAAAATTCATCGTTTACGCCGTGAGTGTCCCGGAGAAATTTGTGGAGCTGGTATTTTTATGGCTGCTCACGAAGATCGTCATTATTGCGGCAAATGCAATTTAACATTTGTTTTTAGCAAACCTGAAGATAAATAAAATTTCTTCACATAATTATATTTTTTATTTATATGTAAAGTTATTTAATTTATGGGCCATTAAAAACAAGAAATGGAAGTTTACAGACAATCAGTATTTTTTCTATGAAAAACAAATATATTTTTCACGTTTTGCGTTTTGCGAATCACTTCGTCGTCGCGTTTTTTAGGAATAAGGCCGCCCTATATTTGAATAAGTACTGAGCAAAACAAACAATAAATGCAAAAATAAATTTACAGTACAATGTTATTAAAAATAACAAAATTATTGCATCAAATAAAATGAAAAATATAATTTCAATAAATATGGCGTTTAATAGTTTTGTTGTTAAGTTTTATTTCAAAACAACTTTTTATTTTTATAATTTGATTAAAAAACAAACGCCAAACGTTCACATTAAATCCAAATTTCAAACTAAAAAACTATTATATATTTTTACAAAATATTTAAATCAAGGCGAATTTCTATAAGGTGGCATCGCCGCGACAACAAATACAACACCAAAAAACTACCACATACATTTTATCAAGGCATATTAACTAGGCAGACACATTAGTAGAACAACTGCAACCACAGGCATTTTGTTTGTGTAAAAAATAGCTTCTTTGTCATAAACAAAATGTTAACCTCTTCAGGGACATTGGCACATATACGTACATTTAGCTTTTGTTAAATTTTTTAAGAGGAATTAGCAGAAAGTTTTCACAGGATTGCATTCCAATTTCGAATTCTTGCATCTTGGATTGGAAGGATAACTAAAATCAAATAAGAAAAAAATTAAGTGAAAGTTGAAAATAAGAGGTAAGTTAATGAAATATGGTTGATGAAATCTTGCTAGTGTCAAAAAAATTAAATGTAAACGACCTAGATTTTGAAAAAGATTTTGAACGACATCTACTAAGTTTCTTAAGATGTCTTATCTTATATATGGTTTGGTATGCTTCTACGATGTCCCTTCTTAGAGGCATCTTGAACATGCACTGAATTGTCTTGTTAGTATTAGAGTTATCAATGGCATTAGAACTATAATGGTATCAAGGTGTGCAACAAAATGGCGGTCGTCAGTTGTTTTTTCATTATTTTCTCTAGTACACTTACCCAAAGGAACCAGTGCACCTCTAACATTTCTTTTGCCAAGATTGGAGCCGGAAGCATTTTTTCAGAGAAAGTCTTCAAACTCACCGTCATTGGCGCAAAAAGATGTAGGGGACGGGTAAACGTCCCCTATTATAAAGATTTTTTGGCCTATACTTCACCAGCTATAAAAAGAAATAGATTATTCCACTTATAGTGCATTTACACTACGTCGAAACGTCGAAGGAAACAACATATATATATATATATATATATATATATATATATATAAAAGAATTAAATTTGCTATATCTTATCGTCGAAGAAATATAATTCAACAAAAACACAACGACAATTTCTGGTTTATACAACTAGTCTTTGGAACACGCTACCAAATAATATCCAAAAACTTGACAACTCTAATATGTTTAAAAGAGAGTTATTTAAATTACTTCAATGATAATTTAATTTTTTTTTTTTTATTGTTAATTAATATTTTTTTAATTTATTTTAAAATTTTTATTTTTTGTGCTTGTTTTATTATTTCTTTTTTCTTCATTTTGAACATTGTTTTTATTTATTTTTATTGTTGATTTTTTAAATCTAATAATATTTAATATCTATTTTTGCAATGACAAAAATATGTATTTATCACTGGCACTATCATTAATAAGACATTTAATCTTGTTATGATAGATCGCTATCTTAATAAATAAATAAAAATACTTAGGTACCTCCTTACAAAGTTTTGTTAAAATCCATCCAGCAGTTTTTACGTGATGCGAACGCAAATGAAAAGCAGACAGAGGGAAATGAGTTACTATTTTATTATATGTATAGATTAGTGATAAATAATGGGGTTGATCAATTGAATAGTACTTAAATATCAGCTGGTAATTTTTAAATTTTATTATATGTCATGTAAAGTTACTTGCGCCTAATTTTAAAACTCTTAATTTTTGTTTAGGTCGATGAAAACGGAAAAATTCATCGTTTACGCCGTGAGTGTGGAGCTGGTGTTTTTATGGCTGCTCACGAAGATCGTCATTATTGCGGCAAATGCAATTTAACATTTGTTTTTAGCAAACCTGAAGATAAATAAAATTTCTTCACATAATTATATTTTTTATTTATATGTAAAGTTATTTAATTTATGGGCCATTTATTTAAAAACACCAAGTGGAAGTTTACAGACAATCAGTATTTTTTGTATGAAAAACAAATATATTTTTCACGTTTTGTGTTTTGCGAATCACTTCGTCGTCGCGTTTTTTAGGAATAAGGCCGCCCTATATTTGAATAAGTACTGAGCAAAACAAACAATAAATTCAAAAGTAAATTTACAGTACAATTTTAATAAAAAATATAAAAATTATTGCATCAAATAAAATGAAAAATATAATTTCAATAAATATGGGGTCTAATAGTTTTGTTTTTAAGTTTTATTTCAAAACAACTTTTTATTTTTATAATTTTATTAAAAAACAAACGCCAAACGTTCACATTAAATCCAAATTTCAAACTAAAAAAATATTATATATTTTCACAAAATATTTAAATCAAGGCGAATTTATATAAGGTGGCATCGCCGCGACAACAAATACAACACCAAAAAACTACCACATACATTTTATCAAGGCATATTAACTAGGTAGACTCATTAGTAGAACAACTACAACCACAGGCATTTTGTTTGTGTAAAAAATAGCTTCTTTGTCATAAACAAAATGTTAACCTCTTCAGGGACATATGTGTACATTTAGCTTTTGTTAAATTTTTTAAGAGGAATTAGCAGAAAGTTTTCACAGGATTGCATTCCAATTTCGCAATATATCAATTTCGAATTCTTGCATTCTTTTTAACTATGATAAGGAAAAAAAAGATGTCTCTTCTTGAGTGTAACCCTCATTGGCCAGCTCACTAATACAGATAGGTATACGTAACAAAAAACGAGGTATACCCTATACAATTTCTGAACCATCTAAAAAGTCAAAAACAGGATTAGAGACTAGATTCTATAGAACACCATCCTTGAACATAAAAACCCCCACGATGTCATGATAAAAACTATGAGATGAACTCACTACACGTGTGAAAAGTGTGAAAAACCCGTATGCCCTGAGTGCATGAAATCTTTCCATTCATAGATGAATTCAACGTAAATGTTCACATATGTCGACATTGTCTTTTGTTAGTAAAATTTACTATTTTTAATTTTATCCTATATTACTGAAATGTTATAAATAAAATGTTATAAATAAAGTAATTAAATGAAAAATAAAATCAATGTTTTTATCGTCCCTGAAGAGGTTAAAACAAACGGAAAACAAAACAAAAAATATTTTTTTTTCAGAACAATTGAAGATTTTTTCAGAACATTAAATTATACAAGGAGAGACCTGACCGAAGTTTTCTTAAAATTTGATCAGTACAAACACTATTTCAAACACTTAAAAAAAAATAATTTAAATTAAACATTTTTTTCACTTTTTGTTTTGTTTCTTTCTTTAAAAATAAACATAAAACACAAAACAAATTAGGAATAAGGTGAATATAATTTTGACAATCAAGAAAAACCATATGATGTCGAACTCGGCATTGAGTTTACCTGGTATGAATTTGCCTTGCTGAAAAACTATTTTATATTTTCACAAAATATTTAAATCAAGGCGAATTTATATAAGGTGGCATCGCCGCGACAACAAATACAACCACAATAAACTCCCGCATACATTTTATTGTTGGTTAAATGTACGACAGACGCCAAAAGCACTAATTAAAATATCACATAAAAAACAAAAAAAAAAAAAACACTTCTTCCTTACCTTTTCTGGTAGTATTTTGTAATTTTTTTTAATCTTGAAATATTTTTTTAAAATAATTAAAATTTTATTTCGTTTTTTATTCTTAAAAACACATTTTTGAAATCTGTAAAATAGATTCGCCTTGATTTAAAAAAAAAACCAAAGATACATTTTATATTTCAAGTTTTAAGCCTAGTACTGACTTTTCATAGAAATTTTAGATTTTGACGAAATCTACTCAAAATCTAGTAGTACTTAACGAAGTAACTAGGGTTTTGCACAAATTATATCTAAAAAATATTACGCAGTACAACAAAAAATTATATTTTAATTAAAAAATATAATAAACGAAAATTCAAATAACTAAAAATATAAAACATTGCAAGGAAAATTGAATTAATTGGATTGGAAGGATAACTAAAATTAAACAAGAAAAAAAAATTTAGTAAAAGTTGAAAATAAGAGGTAAGTTAATGAAATATGGTTGATGAAATCTTGCTAGTGTCAAAAAAATTAAATGTAAACAACCTAGATTTTGAAAAAGATTTTGAACGACATCTACTAAGTTTCGACGTAGTGTAAATGCACTAAGTGGAATAATCTATTTCTTTTAATAGCTGGTGAAGTAACGGCCAAAAAATCTTTATAATAGGGTGAGTTTGAAGACATTCTCTGGAAAAAATGCTTCCGGCTCCAATCTTGACAAAAGAAATGTTAGAGGTGCCCTGGTTCCTTTGAGTAAGTGTACTAAAGAAAATAATGAAAAAACAACTGACGACCGCCATTTTGTTGCACACCTTGATACCATTATAGTTCTAATTCCATTGATAACACTAATACTAACAAGACATTTCAGTGCATGCTCAAGATGCCTCTAAGAAGGGACATCGTAGAAGCATACCAAACCATATATAAGATAAGACTTCTTAATATCAACGGAATTCAATTTATTAAAACAGTAGGGAAAACATTATTTAGAATAAAATTTGACTGCATATAATGCTAACCATTTTGGGTCGATTAACCTGGACAATATTGGTCTTAGACCTTTTATACCTGAATTATACCTTTTTATAGTTCCATGGCGTAATACGCGATATTCCATTAGAACTAGATGACAATTTCATAAAAGCAAACATAAAATTCAGTATCCCGTTGTCTCTGCCAGAAGATTTATCAGCAAAGATCTCAATACAAGTGCGTAAAACCCAACCTTTTCTGTAAAAATCGGTTTCTTTTCCTCAGACATTCCCGAATTTGTCATCCTGGAGTACTGCCGGGTTAAAGTATTATCATCCGGTTAGACAATGTCCCAACTGTGGACGCCTAGGTCATACTAGAAAAGGCTGCAGATAAAAAAAGATGCCTTAATTATGTTATATATGACTGCTCTGGTGCTTGTGTTCCTAAGTGTATTCTGTGTGATGGCCTCAACCAGAACAGTACCAACAACAAAGTATGTCCAAAATGGAGACAAGAGGATGAGGTCCTTAAAATTATGACATTAAAAAAGCTATCTAGAAAATAAGTTCTGAAATCATATTCCACAAACAGATTTGACATTTATAACGAGATAGACTGTGTGACTGATTGCCTGACTGACTAACTGTTTGACGTTATAACGATCTGACGGTCTGACCGTCTGATGATCTGATTCTGACTCTGACGAACTAACAGTCACGGAAGATGTATAACTGTTGCCGCTATAGTAACAATAGATAGAGACGTTATTCACGTACCTATATGTGTTTATATCTTGAACTGTAGGAGGCATACACCTAAAATTTACAATTAAAACAGTTCGCTATATAAACAAGTGTAAAAAAATAAAGCTAAAAATTAAAGGGTGTTTCGATAGTGACGTGATTTACATGTATATGGCCTAAATTTTGAGCGAAAATAGGTAGAATATTGAAGTTTTTACAGAAGAAGTATTACTATCGTCACTATAACAAATAGAAAAAATTAAAGGGTGTGCCGACAGTGGCGTGATTTGCATGTATAACGCCTTATTTTTAGAACCGTAAGAGGGAGACTCTTTCAATTTGTATAGAAAATATTGCCACGGCCGATATGATAACTACTAAAATTAAAGGGTGTTCTGACAGTGACATGTTTTTCACGTATAGTGATTAATTTTTTTAATCGTAATAGGTAGACTCTTGATATATTGATAGAAAGAGATTTTCCATGGCCGCTACAACAAATAAAAAAATAAAAAATAAAGGTATGTATGTAAATAGCCTTATTTTCCAACCGTAATAGGTAGACTCTTGAAATGTTTACAGATGTTGTAGATGTTGTACTTCGGCAGCTGTAACAATTGCTAATAACTAAAGGGTGTTCTATCAATGACATGTTTTTCACGTATAGTACCTTATTTTTTAAACCGAAATAGGTAGGCGCCTGATATTTTTATAGAAAGTGTATTACCATGGCCGCTACAACAACAATTACTAAAATTTGATCTAAGCATTAAATTGGTAACCCCGGTAAAAATATTTTCGTCAAAATTAACTTTTTAAATTTTTTTAAATTAAAATTTGTCGTGAGCATACCGGAAATAATGTATGCTCTTTTGCGAAAATTTAAAAATTAAAGAAAAACGTGTTACAATTTAAATCAATTTTGAATGCTATACGTATTCGTATCTTTACCTTTTATTGCTTAATAAGACTTGTTGATAAAAAAAGTTTATAACTAATTAAATTTGTTATTTTCATTGTTGATAATATTTGAAACTACATTTTAAATGTAGCCTGCAGCATGTCAATGAGCTTACCACTCGGGTATCATTTTTTAGGCTTCCATACCTAATGGGTAAAAACGTTACCCTATTCAACCCTATTGTGCATTTCGATTACGTTCCCGCATTCAGTTACGCACGAATCGAAAAAAGGTATTCCAAACAAAAACTGAATCGAAAGAAACATCTTTACCTTTTATTGCTTAATAAGACTTGTTGATAAAAAAAGTTTATAACTAATTAAATTTGTTATTTTCATTGTTGATAATATTTGAAACTACATTTTAAATGTAGCCTGCAGCATGTCAATGAGCTAACCACTCGGGTATCATTTTTTAGGCTTCCATACCTAATGGGTAAAAACGTTACCCTATTCAACCCTATTGTGCATTTCGATTACGTTCCCACATTCAGTTACGCACGAATCGAAAAAAGGTATTCCAAACAAAAACTGAATCGAAAGAAACAGAAAGGAGAAGAGTATGTTTAAAATAACTGTTTTTCTATGAAACGAATGAAATAGGAACAGAAAATATAAACAATTGTTTGTCATTTTTGTAAAAATTAAATTTATTGTTATTTAAATTAAGTGCGTTTTTGTTATTTTAATAAAAAAATAAATTTAGAGGGAAAAAACAGTGTCAATTAAAATCATTAATTAAATATTGGTAAAACAAAAAATTCCGAACGCATTTAAAAGGTGTTTGTGCTCGAACTATACCAGTGTAAAGAATCCTTTTGCGCCGAAGGGGATATTTTAATTTGTGTAAACCATTGTTGGAAAAAATACAGTTTGTTTACTTTAATTTGAAAAATGGAGTCGATAGCAGCGGCGTTGTTGTTGGAAGAGGAGAACAAAATGCTCCAGAATGCAGAGGCAAGGCTTGAAAAGCGGAAGTTGAGGGACACTTGCAATCCATTCGAGATGAGTGATCAATGGTAAGATATTTGTTTTAAATCTTGATGTGTAAAATAATTATTTTACGTTTAAAGATTTAAAAAAAAACTTTCGTCTAAATAAAGACGCGTTGCAGCAGAAACACGAGCAAATACGTTGACATCCTTATCACCGCTTAAGAGAGTTGTAGCTGCTGTGAGATTTTTTGCTGAAGGAAGCTACCAGCACGGAGTGGGTGCAGATTTTATTGTTGGGCTGGCTTAATCCACTGTGTCAAAATCGCTGTCGTCTTTCCTTGACATAGTTCAGCCTAAGCTTTGCTCTCAGTGGATAAAATTTGCCCAGAGGGAGGAGGTAAAGACTCAAGCAAAGCAGGAGTTTTATGCGAAGGACGGCTTTCCAGGGGTCACTATGTGTGTTGATGGCACTCATATATAAATTATAAAACCATCCGAAGAGGAGTTCCTTTATTATAATAGAAAATGATTTTTTAGCATCAATGCCATGGTGGTAATTCGTTTAAACGATTACAGTGCTCATAAACTGAATTTATTTCTTTAAGGTGTTCGATAACAAAATGCGAATAAGATACATTAAAGCAAGATATCCCGGATGCAACCACGATGCTCATATATATACATTTTTTATTTTTATTTCTGACCAGCACTCAGGGGATTACCCCTACTCATGCAAAGCATTGTGCCAGAACTAGGAAATTAGGTTATGAGAAGGAGGATAGAGGGAGTAATGTTTGTGGACATTCGATTTGAATTTTCCAACATTGTAGCTGACAGGAAAGACCTCTGTAGGAAGAGGTCCACAAGCGAACTGTACGGCTAAAAAACGAATTTTCTCTGTAATGCATTGTGCGATTCACTGGCCAATCGACCACAAATGGATGGGCTCTTAATGAAAAGCGTGTTGTGCGCGAAAACGTGCGGATATCGGGAACTAGTTCCCTAATCTCATCAGAGCACATTCCATTGTAGTAGCGATAAAACAGCGAAACACAACCCACATTGCGTCGATGTTCAAGAGAGTCAATAGAGTTGGATTCCCTACTATTTCCTATGAGCTTCTTCGCCCTCTCCTGTACGCGGTCGAATAGTTCCAAAACAGACTTTGGAGCACCGGCCCATACATGAGAGTTGTATTCCATTTTTGGCCGGATGTAAGTGGTATAAATAGTAAGGAGATCAGATGAGGTGAAATATGTTTAACACCGTTTGAGAAAACCGAGACACCTGAAAGCTTCTTTTGAGTCTTGAAAAATGAAAAATGTGCGTAGTCCATCGAACGTCACACTGCTCTTGATGTTCATGCCAAGAAAATCAAGAGCTTCTGATTCCTTAATACTTATACCACCCATAATTACAGATGTAGCACCATTTTCGGCCGAACGCCGGTGCGTTAGCTTACAACATTGAGTCTTACGAGCGTTAAAGTCGACTCTATTTGCCCGGCCCCAATTAGATATTGTTACGAGATTGTGATTGAGCGTATCATTCATGTTTTGACGCTTGGCCCCAATCTCTAAAAGGCTCGGCCGTCTACAGAATGAATATGAATGGTAAATGCTGCTATCATCTGCAAAAGAGTAGATAGGGTTGGAAGTTTGACAGAGAAGGCCATTTAGAAAAATAAGAAACAGGGTAGGAGAAAGAACAGAGCCTTGCGGTACCCCTGAATTAATCTTGAACTCGTTTGATGAAATCCCATCTATAACAACTCGTATAGTGCGATCCCTGAGAAAGCTCGATATAAATCGAGAAAAGCTATCACCGACACCAAAAGCAATAAGTTTTGACAGGAGTGTACATGCCACACTCTATCAAAGACCTTGGAGATATCTAGAGCCACCACCTTACTTTCGCCGAAATGGTGAATGGATTGACACCATTTTTCCGAAAGGAAAGCGAGCAAGTCCCCTGTAGAGCGCCCCCTACGAAAACCATACTGGCGGTCGCTTAGTAAGCTGTTGGACTCCAGATACTTGACAAGATGAAAATTTAGCATACTCTCCATTACCTTAGAAAGAGTAGAACAGACTGCAATTGGGCGGTAATTTTCAGGGTTGTTAGCCTCTCCTTTTTTGGGGATTGGCGTTACATTAGCTAACTTACAGCACATTGGAAACTCACCAGCATGATACAAGGTGCTGAAAAGAGTCGCTAATGGGATCTAGTTACTGCCCCGAGGGGCAGAAAGAACTTTAGCACGAAAACGTTCATCGTGTAGACCTTTTTCACGCCTAAGTACTTTGGCACACGAAGATCTCGCTCTTTTGCGTAGCGAATCAGTGTCTGCGTTTTTATTTTTACGCCAGGCACTGAATGCTTCCTCTCTGAATCTGACTGCATTTGTACACGTCTGATTACACCAGGATTTCATTCTAGGTTTAATCGAAACTTGCTTTGATGGAATAAAAGCTTTCATTCCTAGCAAAATTATGTTTACAACCATTTCCGCCATGGCATTGACTAGGAAACGAAGCTTCCAATTAAAATGTCGGAAAAAATCGTCGAGCTCAGCCCAAGGACCCTTATCGTATACGTCTTTTAAACGTTTCGTGGCTGCTTTTGTAAACGCTTCGAAGTTCAGAAATCAAAAGGAGGCGGACATGGTGCAGTGATCCGAGTTACCTAGAGGTGCATTAACGTTTACTTCGTACATTTGAGGGTGCGAAGTTAAAAAAAGATCGAGAGTATTACCCTTCAACACACGAAATATGCGTTGGCTCATTCACTAGTTGCGCAAATGGTTGTGTGCGGCAAATATGGAGCTTAAGTAAAGCAAGAGCGCATTTGGAACGGAAATATCGGGATGGAGAAAGAAACACTTGGTTATTAGGTATTTAGTCGCGTAATACTATATGTGTAAGTTTTATATAGTAATCCTATTTTTAACAGGTGATGCGGGATACCCCTGGAACCCTGGCTAATGACTCCATATCGTTCTACAAATGAAGGCAGTCAAGTAAGCAACTACAACATGCGGCATTCAAACACGAGAAACATTGTTGAAAGGACGATTGGGGTTTTGAAGAACCGATTCCGTTGTTTGTTGGGTGCTCGACAGCTTCATTACTCCCCACAAAAAGCTTGTCAACTAATAAATGTTGCCTGTGCCCTGCACAACATTTGCATACACTACCGGGTGGAAGATTTAGGCACGCATGAATTAGAAAATCAAAATTTTCAAGAAGGGGAAGAAGACGAAAGCAGCGACACAGATTTCGCTTCCGTAGCACGCACTATTCGCAATAACATACTTTCTTCTTTCTAGTGTTCAATATTGCGCTAGGAAAGCATTACACCAATAAAATAGCTTTATTTAATATCATTCATAACTTTATTCATTTCATTTTATATTTAGTTTAGTTTACATTAAAAAATTAAATTATTTTTATTTAAAATAAAATACCACAGTATTTACATATGTACATATATTAAAAGCCAAGGCAAACAATTAATCCTAATATAAATCAATCGATAGATGCTTCAGTTTCAGCATTTGCAGCTTTATTCCCACCTTTTTCTTTAGCAACTCCTATTTGATCTTGTTGTGACGCCGCTGTTCCTCTAACTGCTTCGCTGTAATGTCAGACATTTTGTCCAATGAGCAATTCATACGACGTAAGTGAGTAGACATCTCGTCATACTTCTTCAAAAGGGTTTCATTAAATTTCTTGACGTCGTTATGAAAATCTCTTTGGGAAGTTATTTGTTCTCTAAGCAAAACAGAAGTACTATCCTTTGTGCTCTGCTGCTGACGCCTTTTTGAGCTTGTGGCTATTCCAGCAAGATCTTCTGAACGAACGGAAATATCCATTTCGGAAGTTCGTGAGTCTTCTTGCACCTCACTGCCCCACCCACAATCCACTGTACCTCTAATGCCACTTGTGTTTGTTACCAGACCCGTCAACTGAATAACTTTTTCCCCAAGGGGGCTAATCCGCTGTAAGCGGCAGCCTCCTCCTCCGGTACTCTTCATTTCTCTCTTATTTGTTGTCGGCTTTCGTTTTATATAACACTTCCAGTCAATCCATACCTTAAAAACAGATATTTAATATAAGTGTATACATATCTAGCACATTAAAATTTCATACTTTCCATGCAGTAGCATTTTTTGTTGGTGGTCCTATTGTCAGGGCCATCTGTGTTAACAAAAGAAAAATATAAAGGTGCCGTACCGCACTAGGAAGTTAAAACCATCTAAGCAGTACAAAAGTACTGTATAAAAATACCAGAAAGCGTACTTTCACTGTTTTTTCTCCACTTTCTCTTGAAAATAAAATATTTTTGCGGAAAAACGTATCCTATATTGAGATCAGGATACCTAGGTAACTCCTCACAAAATTTTGCTAAAATCCAAGCAGTAGTTTTTACGTGATGCGAACGCTAAATAAAAGCAGACTGACAGGCGGAAATGAGTTACTATTTTATTATATGTATAGATAAGTTTTTGCAACAATATAAGCCACAAAGTAACAATAGAAACCAAATACAAATTTTATTCAATTGGCTATTTGGCAGTAAGTAATTCATATTTTGTCAGCGACATCTGAAATAAGATATTTTTGCGGAAAAGTATCCTATATTGAGTTTAGGATACTTAGGTACCTCCTTACAAAGTTTTGTTAAAATCCATCCAGCAGTTTTTACGTGATGCGAACGCAAATGAAAAGCAGACAGACAGAAATGAGTTACTATTTTATTATATGTATAGAATAGTGATAAATAATGGGGTTGATCAATTGAATAGTACTTAAATGTCATCTGGTAATTCTTAAATTTTGCTTTTGTGTGTAATTTTAATTATATGTCATGTAAAGTTACTCGTCATTATTGCGGCAAATGCAATTTAACATTTGTTTTTAGCAAACCTGAAGATAAATAAAATTTCTTCACATAATTATATTTTTTATTTATATGTAAAGTTATTTAATTTATGGGCCATTTATTTAAAAACACGAAGTGGAAGTTTACAGACAATCAGTGTTTTTTTGTAGAAAAACAAATACATATATTTTTCACGTTTTGCGTTTTAACTCGAATCACTTCGTCGTCGCGTTTTTTTGGAATAAGGCCGCCCTATATTTGAATAAGTACTGAGCAAAACAAGCAATAAATGCAAAAATAAATTTACAGTACAATTTTAATAAAAAATATCAAAATGATTGCATCAAATAAAATGAAAAATATAATTTCAATAAATATGGGGTATAATAGTATTGTTGTTAAGTTTTATTTCAAATAAACATTTTATTTTTATAATTTTATTAAAAAACAAACGCCAAACGTTCACATTAAATCCAAATTTCAAACTAAAAAACTATTATATATTTTCACAAAATATTTAAATCAAGGCGAATTTACATAAGGTGACATCACCGCGACAACAAATACAACACCAAAAAACTACCATATACATTTTATCAAGGCATATTAACTAGGAAGACTCATTAGTACAACAAAAACAACCACAGGCATTTTGTTTGTGTAAAAAATAGCTTATTTGTCATAAACAAAATGTTAACCTCCTCAGGGACTTTAGCACATATGTGTACATTTAGCTTATGTTAAATTTTTTAAGAGGAATTAGCAGAAAGTTTTCACAGGATTGCATTCCAATTTCGCAATATATCAATTTCGAGTTCTTGCATTCTTTTTAACTATGATAAGGAAAAAAAGATGTCTCTTCTTGAGTGTAAGCCTCATTGGCCAGCTCACTAATACAGATAGGTATACGTAACAAAAAACGAGGTATACCCTGTACAATTTCTGAACCATCTAAAAAGTCAAAAACAAGATTAGAGACTAGATTCTATAGAACACCATCCTTGAACATAAAAAACCCCCACGATGTCATGATAAAAACTACGAGATGAACTCACTACACGTGTGAAAAGTGTGAAAAACCCGTATGCCCTGAGTGCATGAAATCTTTCCATTCATAGATGAATTCAACGTAAATGTTCACATATGTCGACATTATCTTTTGTTAGTAAAATTTACTATTTTTAATTTTATCCTATATTACTGAAATGTTATAAATAAATGAAATGTTAAAAATAAACAACTAGTAATTAAATGAAAACTAAAATCAATGTTTTTATCGTCCCTGAAGAGGTTAAAACAAACGGAAAACAAAACAAAAAATTAATTTTTTTACTTTCTCAGAACAATTGAAAATTTTTTCAGAACAATTGAAAATTTTTTCAGAACATTAAATTATACAAGGAGAGACCTAGCCGAAGTTTTCTTAAAATTTGATCGGTACAAACACTATTTCAAACACTTAAAAAAAATAATTTAAATTAAACATTTTTTTCACTTTTTGTTTTGTTTCTTTCTTTAAAAATAAACATAAAACACAAAACAAATTAGGAATAAGGTGAATATAATTTTGACAATCAAGAAAAACCATATGATGTCGAACTCGGCATTGAGTTTACCTGGTATGAATTTGCCTTGCTAAAAAACTATTTTATATTTTCACAAAATATTTAAATCAAGGCGAATTTATATAAGGTGGCATCGCCCCGACAACAAATACAACCACAATAAACTCCCACATACATTTTATTGTTGGTTAAATGTACGACAGACGCCAAAAGCACTAATTAAAATATCACATCAAAAAACTAAAAACACTTCTTCCTTACCTTTTCTGGTAGTATTTTGTAATTTTTTTTTAATCTTGAAATATTATTTTAAAATAATTACAATTTTATTTCTTTTTTTTTTAAATTTTAAAAACACATTTTTGACAGCTGTAAAAAAGATTCGCCTTGATTTAAAAAAAACCAAAGATACATGTTATATTTCATGTTTTAAGCCTAGTACTGACTTTTCATAGAAATTTTAGATTTTGACGAAATCTACTCAAAATCTAGTAGTACTTAACGAAGTAACTACGGTTTTGCCCAAATTGTACTAAAAAATATTACTCAGTACAACAAAAAATGATATTTTAATTAAAAAACATAATAAAGGAAAATTAAAATTACTAAAAAAATAAAACATTGCAAGGAAAATTTAATTAATTGGATTGGAAGGATAACTTAAAAGGATAACTAAATACCCGTCCCCTACATCTTTTTGCGCCAATGAGGGTGACTTTGAAGACTTTCTCTGGAAAAAATGATTCCGGCTCCAATCTTGGCAAAAGAAATGTTAGAGGTGCCCTGGTTCCTTTGGGTAAGTGTACTAAAGAAAATAATGAAAAAGCAACTGAAGACCGCCATTTTGTTGCACACCTTGATACCATTATAGTTCTAATTCCATTGATAACTCTAATACTAACAAGACGATTCAGTGCATGCTCAAGATGCGTCTAAGAAGGGACATCCTAGAAGCATACCAAACCATATATAAGATAAGACATCTTAATATCAACGGAATTCAATTTATTAAAACAATAGGGAGAACATTATTTAGAATAAAATTTGACTGCATATAATGCTAACCATTTTGCGTCGATGAACCTGGACAATATTGGTCTTAGACCTTTTATATCTGAAGCCTTTTTATAGTTCCATGGCGTAATACGCGATATTCCATTAGAACTAGATGACAATTTCATAAAAGCAAACATAAAATTCAGTATCCTGTTGTCTCTGCCAGAAGATTTATCAGCAAAGATCTCAACACAAGTGCGTAAAACCCAACCTTTTCTGTAAAAATCGCTTTCTTTTCCTCAGACATTCCCGAATTTGTCATCTTGGAGTACTGCCGGGTTAAAGTATTATCCTCCGGTTAGTCTTATGATCTGACTCTGACGAACTAACAGTCACGGAAGATGTATAACTGTTGCCGCTAAAGTAACAATAGATAGAGACGTTATTCACGTACCTATATGTGTTTATATCTTGAACTGTAGAAGGCATACACCTAAAATTTACAAACAAGTGTAAAAAAATAAAGCTAAAAATTAAAGGGTGTTTCGATAGTGACGTGATTTACATGTATATGGCCTAAATTTTGAGCGAAAATAGGTAGAATATTGAAGTTTTTACAGAAGAAGTATTACTATCGTCACTATAACAAATAGAAAAAATTAAAGGGTGTGCCGACAGTGGCGTGATTAGCATGTATAACGCCTTTTTTTTGAACCGTAAGAGGTAGACTCTTTCAATTTGTATAGAAGATATTGCCACGGCCGATATGATAATTACTAAAATTAAAGGGTGTTCTGACAGTGACATGTTTTTCACGTATAGTGATTAATTTTTTTAATCGTAATAGGTAGACTCTTGATATATTGATAGAAAGAGATTTTCCATGGCCGCTACAACAAATAAAAAAATTAAAGGGTGTGCCGACAGAGATGGTTTGTACGTATGTAAATAGCCTTATTTTCCAACCGTAATAGTTAGACTCTTGAAATGTTTACAGTAGATGTTGTACTTCGGCAGCTGTACCAATTGCTAATAACTAAAGGGTGTTCTATCAATGACATGTTTTTCACGTATAGTACCTTATTTTTTAAACCGAAATAGGTAGGCGCCTGATATTTTTATAGAAAGTGTATTACCATGGCCGCTACAACAACAATTACTAAAATTTGATCTAAGCATTAAATTGGTAACCCCGGTAAAAAGTATTTTCGTCCAAATTAACTTTTTAAATTTTTTTAAATTAAAATTTGTCGTGAGCATACCGGAAATAATATTCATATTCCATTTTTTGCGAAAATTTAAAAATTAAAGAAAAACGTGTTACAATTTAAATCAATTTTGAATGCTATACGTATTCGTATCATTACATTTTATTGCTTAATAAGACTTGTTGATGAGAAAAGTTTATAACTAATTAAATTTGTTATTTTCATTGTTTTCATTGTTTATAATATTTTAAAGTACATTTTAAATGTAGCCTGCAGTATGTCAATGAGCTTACCACTCGATTATCATTTTTTAGGGTTCCGTACCTAAAGGGTAAAAACGTTACCCTATTCAACCCTATTCTGCATTTCCATTACGTTCCCGCATTCAGTTACGCACGAATCGAAAAAAGGTATTCCAAACAAAAACTGAATCGAAAGAAACAGAAGAAGAGAAGAGTATGTTTAAAATAACTGTTTTTCTATGAAACGAATGGAATAGGAACAGAAAATATAAACAATTGTTTGTCATTTTTGTAAAAATTTAATTTATTGTTATTTAAATTAAGTGCTTTTTTGTTATTTTAATAAAAAAATAAATTTAGTGGGAAAAAAACAGTGTCAATTAAAATCATTAATTAAATATTGGTAAACAAAAAACTCCGAACGCATTTAAAAGGTGTTTGTGCTCGAACTATACCAGTGTAAAGAATCCTTTTGCGCTGAAGTTTGTTTACTTTAATTTGAAAAATGGAGTCGATAGCAGCGGCGTTGTTGTTGGAAGAGGAGAAAAAAATGCTCCAGAATGCAGAGGCAAGGCTTGAAAAGCAGAAGTTGAGGGACACTTGCAATCCATTCGAGATGAGTGATCAATGGTAAGATATTTGTTTTAAATCTTGATGTGTAAAATAATTATTTTACGTTTAAAGATTAAAAAAAAACTTTCGCCTAAATAAAGACGCGTTGAAGTATGTGTTAGACACCTTTGCAGCAGAAACACGAGCAAATACGTTGACATCCTTATCACCGCTTAACAGAGTTGTAGCTGCTGTGAGATTTTTTGCTAAAGGAAGCTACCAGCACGGAGTGGGTGCAGATTTTAACGTTGGGATGGCTCAATCCACTGTGTCAAAATCGCTGTCGTCTTTCCTTGACATAATTCAGCCTAAGCTTTGCTCTCAGTGGATAAAATTTGATCAGAGTGAGGAGGAAAAGACTCAAGCAAAGCAGGAGTTTTATGCGCAGGCCGGCTTTCTAGGGGTCACTATGTGTGTTGATGGCACTCATATATAAATTATAAAACCATCCGAAGAGGAGTTCCTTTATTATAATAGAAAATGATTTTTTAGCATCAATGCCATGGTGGTAATTCGTTTAAACGATTACAGTGCTCATAAACTGAATTTATTTCTTTAAGGTGTTCGATAACAAAATGCGAATAAGATACATTAAAGCAAGATATCCCGGATGAAACCACGATGCTCATATATGGAGCTTAAGTAAAGCAAGAGCGCAATTGGAACGGAAATATCGGGATGGAGAAAGAAACACTTGGTTATTAGGTATTTAGTCGCGTAATACTATGTGTGTAAGTTTTATATAGCAATCCTATTTTTAACAGGTGATGTGGGATACCCTTGGAACCCTGGCTAATGACTCCATATCGTTCTACAAATGAAGGCAGTCAAGTAAGCAACTACAACATGCGGCATTCAAAGACGAGAAACGTTGTTGAAAAGACGATTGGGGTTTTGAAGAACCGATTCCGTTGTTTGTTGGGCGCTCGACAGCTTCATTACTCCCCACAAAAAGCTTGTCAACTAATAAATGTTGTCTGTGCCCTGCACAACATTTGCATACACTACCGGGTGGAAGATTTAGGCACGCATGAATTAGAAAATCAAAATTTTTTAAGAAGAGGAAGAAGACGAAAGCAGTGACACAGATCTCGCTTCCGTAGCATGCACTATTCGCAATAACATACTTTCTTCTTTCAAGTTTTCATAAAATATTGCGCTAGGAAAGCATTGCACCAATAAAATAGCTTTATTTAATATCATTCATAACTTTATTCATTCCATTTTATATTCAGTAAGGTTTACATTAAAAAATTAAATTATTTTTATTTAAAATAAAATACCACAGTATTTACATATTGTTACGAAAGAAGAATTTATTTATTATAAGCTCTGAACAACAATACTCTCGAACAACAACAACAACATTAATGGTTTATTTTCTTACAATGATGGAAGAAAGAAACGCTTCATACAAACATTCGCATTTACGCATATACACACACAGATTAAATAAACACTCTTCTGTTAAATACACAGCCACATACATAAATACAAGCATAAACAAATAAACAGCCACACATACAGGTATAAAGAAATAAATAGCCACACATACAAGTATAAAGAAATAAATAGCCACACATACAGGTGTAAAGAAATAAACAACCACACAAACAGAAAACAAGAGCAATAATAATCGAACCTGCCAGACCTGTCTGGAATAGAACATTCTGGTGCTTTTAAATCACCTATATAAGTGAAGTAGTATTAATGTAAAAGTCAAAGAGTTAAGTTGTCGAATTTTAAGAGTGTTTGCTGTATTTTTGAACAGTGGTGTTAAATAAATAAAGTGACTTACAGTAAAAGTAATAAGAGTGTGTATTTATTTTGCAATTAAAAGAACCCAACGTAAAGTAAAAACGTAACAATTGGTGACAGAAGTAAAATTGTAAAATAAAATAACTTAAAAAAAAAAATAATAATAAATAAAAATGAAATTTGAAGATCTTAAAGTGGAGCAGCTGAAAAAGGAGTTGAGTAAGCTGGATTTGCCTACAGCAGTAACAAAAAAACTTTAGAAGAGGCTCATAGATGAATTCAAGCGTCGTGGCATGGACATTGGCGCATATGAGTTCGATGAAAAAGAGGTGGCAGAGGTATGTAGCCGTGAAACAACAACAGCAAGTAGCATGGACTTCAATACGATGTTTGCCGCTATGATGGAGAAAATGGGAGAAGTTCAGGAAGCTTCTCAAGCAAACAGCGAGAAACTACTGGAAACAGTAAATGAGAAACTGGAGAAAAATCAACAACTTCTAGCTGAGATTCAAGAAGTTTCTAGAGCGAATAATGAGAAACTTTTGGGACAAGTCAACGAAAACCTTCTACAAATTTCTGAAACCATTAATAAGCGAGTAGATGACGTAGAAGTCAAGTTCGACGAAAAAAACTCTGCCGTAGAAGTGCAACTGTCCGGTTTAAACAGAAAAGTGAAACTTCTAGAAACTAGTAGCGTCGAAGTACAGGTAAAGGATGTCGATGTAAAGTTGCAGGAGCTTGAAAACAAAATTATGAGCCTGGAAATAAGAGAAGGTCCAGTACGAGTAGTGACTGAAAACACAAATAGGATAAAAGCTCCCAGTTTCAACGGCAACATACCCTTCAACGTCTTCAAATTTCGGTTTGAGACAGTGGCCAGTAAATATCTATGGAGCAATGAAGAAAAAGCGATTGAGCTGATTCTGGCACTTTAGGGATCTGCAGCTGAAGTCCTCGAAAGCCTACCAACTAGCTGCAGAAATAATTATGAGGACATAATGGTGGCGTTACAGCGCAAATATGGCGGCGATCATAAAAAGGAGCTGTATAGAATGGAGCTACGTGGCAGGGTGCAGAGAGCAAATAAGACGCTTCAGGATTTCGCCATGGAGATAGAGCGCTTGGTGCAGCTAATATACCCTGGGGAAAACCATCCACTTCTAGAACAGTTCAAAGTAGAGGCATTTGTTAATGGTATTCGTGACCCAGATATTAAGCACGCGGTTTGCGCTAAGCAAAACACATCCTTTGCTGAAACCATTACTTACGCTCTGGCTCAAGAAACAGCAAAAGTCATTTCGAGACCGCAGTCATACAAAGTGCGAAAAGTTGAAATAGCTGCTGAAGATGAGAAAACAACAATGGACGACATAAAGCAAATACTTGAATCGGTAAAGAAAGTCTTAGATGAAAGACAAGGTAAGACAAACACTGTGCTTTAATTGCGGTAAAGTCGGCCATTTTCAACGAAACTGTAAGGCAGCAAAAAAACGAGCCAGATCTGTTTCGCCGCCAAGAAACAACAAACGGGCGACTCACAAAACATCTCAAGAGTCTTTAAACTAAAGAGAGCTAGCACTACGGGGCATAAGCTAGCTCCCACAACCGAGGGCCCCACAATCTCCATATCTGTGATGCAGTAGCAAAACAGCAATCTTACTGCAAGCGGGTATATCAACGGAGGAAAGCGTATTCTGACAATAGACACAGGAGCGTCGCTATAATAAGGCCCGATTTAGTAAAGGGAAAAGTGGAACAATTAAATAATGTAAGTCTGTGCACTGCTACCGGAGAATTTGCTACTGTCTATGGTAAAGCCAAAGTCAAATTAACTATAGCCAACATGAGCGTGGGCCATGTGTTTATTGTTGCCGATATCGTGGACGAAGTTATTATTGGCGCAGATTTTATGATTATGCATGGAGTCGATTTGCGCATGGGGCAACAAATACTGATCTGGAGAAACGTCGAAATACCCCTTGATATTGGATATGTGAGTAAATCTGCAGTAAGGAAGTTGGTGGCTGTAGCATCCCAGAAATTACCACCTCAGGCAGAAACTGTGATATGGGCACGTATGGAGGAAGATTGTGAGGACAACCGGTTGTGGGTGGTGGAACCGTCAGGAATTAAGAGTGAGACAATTACAGCAAAAGCCCTCGTGAAAACCTGTAAGAATGGAAAAATTCCTGTGAGAGTGTTAAATCTATCCAGCAGTGAAAAAGTGATTGGTAAAAACTCTCATATAGCTCAATGTACACCAGCAGAGGCCATAATTAATTGCGAGAGAGACTCGGATCCTGAAAAACTGTCAACTAAAGAGCGCGAAATACTATCAGAACACGTGGGGAAATGGGTAGCAGAGCTGGAGCCACCTGACAGAAACAAAGCCAAGCAGCTGCTACGCCTCTGTCTTCGCCCTAAAAGATAAAAGCCAAGGTAGAACGGCAATAGTGAAGCATGAAATAAATACTGGCGAAGCGAGGCCCATAAAACAAGCCCCCGAACCATCTTCGAGTCCTTGGAGCTCGCCGGTAGTTTTAGTAAAGAAGAAAGATGGCAGCACTGGATTCTGCGTTGACTACAGAAAGCTCAACGATGTTACAGTTATCCGCTATCAAGAGTCGATGACACTTTGGACACGTTAGCAGGAACCAAGTGGTTTTCTACGCTAGATTTTAAGAGCGGTTACTGGCAAGTCGAGATAGCTGACAAAGATAAAGAAAAAACTGCTTTTAGTGCTCTCGATGGTTTATGGCAGTTTAATGTTATGCCATTTGGTCTCTGCAGCGCTCCAGCCACCTTCGAGCGTTTAATGGAACGAGTGTTAAAGGGACTCAATTGGAAGGCATGCCTGGTGTATCTGGATGACATAATTGTCATGGGAAAGACCTTCGATGAACACCTAAGAAATATGGAAAAAGTCTTCAGGCGTATATCAGCGGCTGGACTGAAGCTTAGTGTTAAGAAATGTGCATTGTTTCAGAAGGAAGTCAAATACTTGGGGCATCGTGTAACAGCAGAGGGCATATCAACCGATGAAGATAAAATACGGGTAGTAAAGGACTGGCCTCGTCCTCAAAATCTTCACGTGTTACGAAGTTTCTTGGGACTCTGCACATACTACAGACGATTTGTGCCAAATTTTGCTAGTGTTGCTGCGAGCCTACATGAGCTAACCAAAAAGTCGCGACTTTACCAGTGGAGTGAAGCAGCCGAGGAAGCATTCCAGAAGCTCAAGGAGTTGTTGTGTGTAGCACCTATCCTGGCATATCCAGTAGCTGGGCAAAAATTCATGCTAGACACTGATGCAAGCGGATATGGAATAGGAGGCGTGCTGTCTCAAGTGGTCGATGGGACAGAAAAGGTTATAGGCTACTACAGCAGAGTACTTTCGAAGCCTGAAAGAAACTATTGCGTAACGATACGAGAGCTTCTAGCAGCATTGGAGTGCATTAAACACTACCACAAGTATTTCTATGGCCAACATTTTGCGCTGAGGACAGATCATGCCGCACTCAGGTGTTTGCTGCAATTCAAGAGCCCTGAAGGACAGCTTGCACGCTGGATAGAGCGACTTCAGAGCTATGACTTTAGTATTGAGCACAGAAAAGGAGGCAAGCATAACAACGCAGACGCCCTTTCTAGGCGTCCATGTGATCTGGGGTGTAAGCATTGCACAAAGGCGGAGAGAAAAGAATTCGTTATTGATGTTCGGCTTACACATATAGAATCTAGTGAAGACTGGCCGACAGCACAAAGAAACGATCCCATATTGGCAAAAGTTATAGCGGCTAAAGAGGAAGACAGAAGACCGACGCGAAGTGAGATCTCACCAGAAAGTCCACTGGCGGAGGCATATTGGGCCCAGTGGAACAGTCTCAGGTTGAAGGATGGCTGCTTATGTCGCACCTGGGAAAGCACAGACGGCAAAACTGTAATAGATTTAATTGTCGTGCCATCCCCCAAGGTCAAAGAGGTCATGAAACAATTCCACAATGGTCCTAGCGGAGGTCACCTTGGTGTAACGAAGACGTTGGAAAAGATAAAACAACGTTTCTATTGGGTCGGCTGTCAACAAGCCGTAGCCGAGTGGATAGCCAATTGCCAGGAGTGCATTGCAGCAAAGAGTCCAGTACGAAGGAGTCGGGGGCAGCTTCAGCAGTACAATTCAGGAGCTCCCTTTGAATGCATAGTGATGGACGTAGCAGGTCCCTTCCCTGCTAGTAATGCTGGAAACCGATACGTTTTAGTGGTCATGGACTATTTTAGCAAATGGCCGGAAGTATATGCCATTCCCAATCAAGAAGCCAGAACGATTATAGACGCTTTTATAAGCAACTGGGTGTGTCGCTATGGTGTTCCCTTAGAACTACACTCCGACCAAGGCCGAAATTTTGAATCCGCTATATTCAAAGAGATGTGCGAAGTATACGGAATAAGAAAGACCAGAACGACAACTTTACATCCGCAATCTGATGGTATGGTTGAAAGATTCAATCGAACCCTGGAGGAATACCTGAGAAAAGTGGTCAGCGCACATCAGAGGGACTGGGATGAGCATATACCCAAATTTTTGTTGGCATATAGATCAGCTGTTCACGATTCCACCTCACGAACACCAGCGAAAATAGTCTTTGGATCTGAGCTAAATTTGCCTGCAGATTTAGAGTTTGGTGTTAAGCCAACATCGGCAGAAGGAGACGGCGAAAACTCTAGTCAGGCACAAAGGGACCTGCAGGAGATTCACGAAATCGTGCGGAGTCGGATAAAATTAACCAGTGATAAAATGAAAGCCAGATATGGTCGAGCTGCCAACTCTGAGGGATTTAACGAGGGACAACTGGTTCTACTTTTTAACCCACAACGGAAGAAAGGATTATCACCCAAACTACAAACTCATTGGGATGGACCTTATAAAGTAATAAAGCGGCTAAACGACGTAGTTTACAGAATACAGAAATTTCAGAGCCCAAGATCAAAAATGAAATTTGTGCACTCGGAGCGGCTAGCCAACTATGGAAAAGGTACATCTGTGCCTGTTCGGGACGAACAGGTTTGAGAAGGGGGTAGTGTTACGAAAGAAGAATTTATTTATTATAAGCTCTGCACAACAATACTCTCGAACAACAACAACAACATTAATGGTTTATTTTCTTACAATGATGGAAGAAAAAAACGCCTCATACAAACATTCGCATTTACGCATATACACACACAGATTAAATAACCACTCTTCTGTTAAATACACAGCCACATACATAAATACAAGCATAAACAAATAAACAGCCACACATACAGGTATAAAGAAATAAATAGCCACACATATAAGTATAAAGAAATAAATAGCCCACATACAGGTATAAAGAAATAAACAACCACACAAACAGAAAACAAGAGCAATAACAATCGAACTTGCCAGACCTGTCTGGAATAGAACATTCTGGTGCTTTTAAATCACCTATATAAGTGAATCGTGCTGGCGAGTAGTATTAATGTAAAAGTCAAAGAGTTAAGTTGTCGAATTTTAAGAGTGTTTAACACTTTGCTGTATTTTTGAACAGTGGTGTTAAATAAATAAAGTGACTTACAGTAAAAGTAATAACAGTGTGTATTTATTTTGCAATTAAAAGAACCCAACGTAAAGTAAAAACGTAACAATATGTATGTATGTACATATATTTAAAGCCAAGGCAAACAATTAATCCTAATATAAATCAATCGGTGGATGCTTCAGTTTCAGCATTTGCAGCTTTATTTCCACCTTTTTCTTTAGCAACTCCTATTTGATCTTGTTGTGACGCCGCTGTTCCTCAACTGCTTCGCTGCAATGTCAGACATTTTGTCCAATGAGCAATTCATACGACGTAAGTGAGTAGACATCTCGTCATACTTCTTCAAAAGGGTTTCATTAAATTTCTTGACGTCGTTATGAAAATCTCTTTGGGAAGTTATTTGTTCTCTAAGCAAAACAGAAGTACTATCCTTTGTGCTCTGCTGCTGACGCCTTTTTGAGCTTGTAGCTATTTCAGCAAGATCTTCTGAACGAACGGAAATATCCATTTCGGAAGTTCGTGAGTCTTCTTGCACCTCACTGCCCCACCCACAATCAACTGTAACTCTAATGCCACTTGTGTTTGTTACCAGACCCGTCAACTGAATAACTTTTTCCCCAAGGGGGCTAATCCGCTGTAAGCGGCAGCCTCCTCCTCCGGTACTCTTCATTTCTCTCTTATTTGTTGTCGGCTTTCGTTTTATATAACATTTCCAGTCAATCCATACCTTAAAAACAGACATTTAATATAAGTATATACATATCTAGCACATTAAAATGTCATACTTTCTATGCAGTAGCATTTTTTGTTGGTGGTCCTATTGCGTTGAGTGTTTTTGCCACTTCTTCCCAGAATGCCTGCACTTCTTCCTTGGGACGCTTATGGTACCCACACGCAATATCATCCTTCGTTTCCATCAAATTTGCCAGTTTTTCATATTGTTCAGGTGTTGTTGTTTTAGACCTGGAATAAATTATAAAAAACCCTCAAGTTTCAGTACAAAAGAAATTATTAATAAAATATTTACGGCATTTGCGACTTACATTTTTCAATTACACTCTTTGAAAATTAAATAAAAAACAAACGAAAAATTTTTCCGTTAATAATATATCAACTTGAAAAAACGTAGTTACGTTCGAAATGCAGAATACATACGATCGTAAAAAAAATTGAAACGGAACATATAATACCAAATTGGACAAACGGAGAAAATATCGATTCGAATCGAAATGCAGAATAAGGGTGATTGTTTTCGCTACAATGTCTGTCCGGCTGTCAGCCCCTTTTATCTCTGGAGCCGTAATAGGTCTCTTGAAATGTTAACAGAAGATGTATAATTATTGCCTCTATTGCAACAAAAACTAAAACCTATAAGAAAAAATTAACAACTGTATTTTTAAAGTTGTACTGATCATAGTACGGAACTCTATGTATGTGAGTCAAGAAATTTCGGTAACAACAACTAAGGCAATCGGAAAGTTCCGATTATAGAAAAAAAACCGCTCGTTTCTATTAAGTTTTTGCAACAATGTAATTCTACAAAGTAAACATAGATATCAAATACAAATTTTATTCAATTGGCTATTTGACAGTCATATTTTGTCAGCGCCATCAGTGTTAACAAAAGAAAAACATAAAGGTGCCGTACCGCACTAGGAAGTTAAAACGATCTAAGCAGTACAAAAGTACTGTGTAAAAATACCGGAAAGCATACTTTCACTGTTTTTTCTCCACTTTCTCTTGAAAATAAGATATTTTTGCGGAAAAACGTATCCTATATTGGGATCAGGATACCTAGGTAACTCCTCACAAAATTTTGCTAAAATCCAACCAGTAGTTTTTACGTAATGCGAACACTAAATAAAAGCAGACTGACAGGCGGAAATGAGTTACTATTTTATTATATGTATAGATAAGTTTTTGCAACAATGTAATCCACAAAGTAAAAATAGAAACCAAATACTAATTTTATTCAATTGGCTATTTGGCAGTAAGTAACTCATATTTTGTCAGCGCCATCTGAAATAAGATATTTTTGCGGAAAAGTATCCTATATTAGGTTTGGGATACTTAGGTACCTCCTTACAAAGTTTTGTTAAAATCCATCCAGCACTTTTTACGTGATGCGAACGCAAATGAAAAGCAGACAGACGGAAATGAGTTACTATTTTATTATATGTATAGATTAGTGATAAATAATGGGGTTGATCAATTGAATAGTACTTAAAACTCATCTGGTAATTCTTAAATTTTGCTTTTGTGTGTAATTTTGATTATATGTCATGAAAAGTTACTTCCGCCTAATTTTAAAACTCTTAATTTTTGTTTAGGTCGATGAAAACGAAAAAATTCATCGTTTACGCCGTGAGTGTCCCGGATAAAATTGTGGAGCTGGTGTTTTTATGGCTGCTCACGAAGATCGTCATTATTGCGGCAAATGCAATTTAACATTTGTTTTTAGCAAACCTGAAGATAACACAAAAGTCTTTTATCTCAACGACAATTTCTGGTTTATACAACTAGTCTTTGGAACACGCTACCAAAAAATATCCAAAAACTTGACAACGCTAATATGTTTAAAAGAGATTTATTTAAATTACTTCAATGATAATTAAATTTTTTTGTTATATTTTTATATTGTTAATTAATATTTTTTTAATTTATTTAAAACTTTTTATTTTTTGTGCTTGTTTTATTATTTATTTTTTCTTCATTTTGAAAATTGTTTTTATTTATATTTATTGTTGATTTTTTAAATCTAATAATATTTAATATCTATTTTTGCAATGATAAAATTATGTATTTATCACTAGCACTATCATTTATAAGACATTTAATCTTGTTGTGATAGATCGCTATCTTAATAAATAAATAAGAATACTTAGGTACCTCCTTACAAAGTTTTGTTGAAATCCATCCAGCAGTTTTTACGTGATGCGAACGCAAATGAAAAGCAGACAGACGGAAATGAGTTACTATTTTATTATAAGTATAGATTAGTGATAAATAATGGGGTTGATCAATTGAATAGTACTTAAATATCATCTGGTAATTTTTAAATTTTATTATATGTCATGTAAAGTTACTTGCGCCTAATTTTAAAATTTTAAATTTTTGTTTAGGTCGATGAAAACGGAAAAATTCATCGTTTACGCCGTGAGTGTGGAGCTGGTATTTTTATGGCTGCTCACGAAGATCGTCATTATTGCGGCAATTGCAATTTAACATTTGTTTTTAGCAAACCTGAAGATAAATAAAATTTCTTCACATAATTATATTTTTTATTTATATGTAAAGTTATTTAATTTATGGGCCATTTATTTAAAAACACCAAGTGGAAGTTTACAGACAATCAGTATTTTTTGTATGAAAAACAAATATATTTTTCACGTTTTGTGTTTTGCGAATCACTTCGTCGTCGCGTTTTTTAGGAATAAGGCCGCCCTATATTTGAATAAGTACTGAGCAAAACAAACAATAAATGCAAAAATAAATTTACAGTACAATTTTAATAAAAAATATAAAAATTATTGCATCAAATAAAATGAAAAATATAATTTCAATAAATATGGGGTCTAATAGTTTTGTTGTTAAGTTTTATTTTAAAACAACTTTTTATTTTTATAATTTTATTAAAAAACAAACGCCAAACGTTCACATTAAATCCAAATTTCAAACTAAAAAACTATTATATATTTTCACAAAATATTTAAATCAAGGCGAATTTATATAAGGTGGCATCGCCGCGACAACAAATACAACATCAAAAAACTACCACATACATTTTATCAAGGCATATTAACTAGGTAGACTCATTAGTAGAACAACTACAACCACAGGCATTTTGTTTGTGTAAAAAATAGCTTCTTTGTCATAAACAAAATGTTAACCTCTTCAGAGACATATGTGTACATTTAGCTTTTGTTAAATTTTTTAAGAGGAATTAGCAGAAAGTTTTCACAGGATTGCGTTCCAATTTCGTGTGCTGAACGTAGCAAAATTGCAGAATTCATACCCAAACGTTACAATCTGCCAATTGACAGATCAGGATACGATCGTTATTGTAAAATTGATTTTAAGCCTCATTTTGACGATCATCCAACATTATCAGCTACCTTTCAAATCGTTAACGATTTGCCACGAAAGCTTCGTTGCGAAGATCTTGATGAGCGCATCGCTGCTCCTTACAAAAATCTACGTTTGGCTGACCCTAAGTTTTATACATCATGTGACGTCAATATTCTAGCTGCTGACATATATCCGCAAATCGTTAAAGCAGCTATTCATCAGGAGACTCTTAGCACACCCATGGCGCAAGATACTCATCTAGGATGGATCTTGATCGGAAAGTTTGGTATCTAAGTGTTATTAAAGCTTAGCCCGGTATTTATTAAATATTTACTCTCAATATTTAAAAAAAAACTGAAATTTAATGAATTTAAAATTAACAATATTTCTCGTAATTATATTCTTCTTTTTAATAATTATAATTATTTACATAATATTTTTTATAAATATTTAAATAACATTTTTTATATATACAAATAATTATATGTTATAGCCGTTAAGCTCTGATTGAAAAATGAATTTACATATATTTTTTAACACTCCCACACTCCCCCCTCTTGCGTAGTTGCGATATCGCAAGTCAAAGAGTTAAGTTGTCGAATTTTAAGAGTGTTTAACAGTTTGCTGTATTTTTGAACAGTGGTGTTAAATAAATAAAGTGACTTACAGTAAAAGTAATAACAGTGTGTATTTATTTTGCAATTAAAAGAACCCATCGTAAAGTAAAAACGTAACAATTGCTGACAGAAGTGAAATTGTAAAATAAAATAACTTAAAAAAAATAATAATAAATAAAAATGAAATTTGAAGATCTTAAAGTGGAGCAGCTGAAAAAGGAGTTGAGTAAGCTGGATTTGCTTACAGCAGGTAACAAAACGGAACTGCAGAAGAGGCTCATAGATGAATTCAAGCGTCGTGGCATGGACATTGGCGCATATGAGTCCGATGAAAAAGAGGTGGCAGAGGTATGTAGCCGTGAAACAACAACAGCAAGTAGCATGGACTTCAATACGATGTTTGCCGCTATGATGGAGAAAATGGGAGAAGTTCAGGAAGCTTCTCAAGCAAACAGCGAGAAACTACTGGAAACAGTAAATGAGAAACTGGAGAAAAATCAACAACTTCTAGCTGAGATTCAAGAAGTTTCTAGAGCGAATAATGAGAAACTTTAGAAGTGCAACTGTCCGGTTTAAACAGAAAAGTGAATCTTCTAGAAACTAGTGGCGTCGAAGTACAGGTAAAGGATGTCGATGTAAAGTTGCAGGAGCTTGAAAACAAAATTATGAGCCTGGAAATAAGAGAAGGTCCAGTACGAGTAGTGACTGAAAACACAAATAGGATAAAAGCTCCCAGTTTCAACGGCAACACACACTTCAACGTCTTCAAATTTCAGTTTGAGACAGTGGCCAGTAAAAATCTATGGAGCAATGAAGAAAAAGCGATTGAGCTGATTCTGGCACTTAAAGCATCTGCAGCTGAAATCCTCGAAAGCCTACCAACTAGCTGCAGAAATAATTATGAGGACATAATGGTGGCGTTACAGCGCAAATATGGCGGCGATCATAAAAAGGAGCTGTATAGAATGGAGCTACGTGGCAGGGTGCAGAGAACAAATGAGACGCTTCAGGATTTCGCCATGGAGATAGAGCGCTTGGTGCAGCTAATATACCCTGGGGAAAACCATCCACTTCTAGAACAGTTCAAAGTAGAGGCATTTGTTAATGGTATTCGTGACCCAGATATTAAGCACGCGGTTTGCGCTAAGCAAAACACATCCTTTGCTGAAACCATTACTTACGCTCTGGCTCAAGAAACAGCAAAAGTCATTTCGAGACCGCAGTCATACAAAGTGCGAAAAGTTGAAATAGCTGCTGAAGATGAGAAAACAACAATGGACGACATAAAGCAAATACTTGAATCGGTAAAGAAAGTCTTAGATGAAAGACAAGGTAAGACAAACACTGTGCTTTAATTGCGGTAAAGTCGGCCATTTTCAACGAAACTGTAAGGCAGCAAGAAAACGAGCCGCCAAGAAACAACAAACGGGCGACTCACAAAACATCTCAAGAGTCTTTAAACTAAAGAGAGCTAGCACTACGGGGCATAAGCTAGCTCCCACAACCGAGGGCCCCACAATCTCCATATCTGTGATGCAGTAGCAAAACAGCAATCTTACTGCAAGCGGGTATATCAACGGAGGAAAGCGTATTCTGACAATAGACACAGGAGCGTCGCTATAATAAGGCCCGATTTAGTAAAGGGAAAAGTGGAAAAATTAAATAATGTAAGTCTGTGCACTGCTACCGGAGAATTTGCTACTGTCTATGGTAAAGCCAAAGTCAAATTAACTATAGCCAACATGAGCGTGGGCCATGTGTTTATTGTTGCCGATATCGTGGACGAAGTTATTATTGGCGCAGATTTTATGATTATGCATGGAGTCGTTTTGCGCATGGGGTAACAAATACTGATCTGGAGAAACGTCGAAATACCCCTTGATATTGGATATGTGAGTAAATCTGCAGTAAGGAAGTTGGTTGCTGTAGCATCCCAGAAATTACCACCTCAGGCAGAAACTGTGATATGGGCACGTATGGAGGAAGATTGTGAGGACAACCGGTTGTGGGTGGTGGAACCATCAGGAATTAAGAGTGAGACAATTACAGCAAAAGCCCTCGTGAAAACCTGTAAGAATGGAAAAATTCCTGTGAGAGTGTTAAATCTATCCAGCAGTGAAAAAGTGATTGGTAAAAACTCTCACATAGCTCAATGTACACCAGCAGAGGCCATAATTAATTGCGAGAGAGACACGGATCCTGAAAAACTGTCAACTAAAGAGCGCGAAATACTATCAGAACACGTGGGGAAATGGGTAGCAGAGCTGGAGCCACCTGACAGAAACAAAGCCAAGCAGCTGCTACGCCTCTGTCTTCGCCCTAAAAGATAAAAGCCAAGGTAGAACGGCAATAGTGAAGCATGAAATAAATACTGGCGAAGCGAGGCCCATAAAACAAGCCCCCGAACCATCTTCGAGTCCTTGGAGCTCGCCGGTAGTTTTAGTAAAGAAGAAAGATGGCAGCACTAGATTCTGCGTTGACTACAGAAAGCTCAACGATGTTACAGTTATCCGCTATCAAGAGTCGATGACACTTTGGACACGTTAGCAGGAACCAAGTGGTTTTCTACGCTAGATTTACAGAGCGGTTACTGGCAAGTCGAGATAGCTGACAAAGATAAAGAAAAAACTGCTTTTAGTGCTCTCGATGGTTTATGGCAGTTTAATGTTATGCCATTTGGTCTCTGCAGCGCTCCAGCCACCTTCGAGCGTTTAATGGAACGAGTGTTAAAGGGACTCAATTGGAAGGCATGCCTGGTGTATCTGGATGACATAATTGTCATGGGAAAGACCTTCGATGAACACCTAAGAAATATGGAAAAAGTCTTCAGGCGTATATCAGCGGCTGGACTGAAGCTCAGTGTTAAGAAATGTGCATTGTTTCAGAAGGAAGTCAAATACTTGGGGCATCGTGTAACAGCAGAGGGCATATCAACCGATGAAGATAAAATACGGGTAGTAAAGGACTGGCCTCGTCCTCAAAATCTTCACCTATCCTGGCATATCCAGTAGCTGGGCAAAAATTCATGCTAGACACTGATACAAGCGGATATGGAATAGGAGGCGTGCTGTCTCAAGTGGTCGATGGGACAGAAAAGGTTATAGGCTACTACAGCAGAGTACTTTCGAAGCCTGAAAGAAACTATTGCGTAACGCGACGAGAGTTTCTAGCAGCATTGGAGTGCATTAAACACTACCACAAGTATTTGTATGGCCAACATTTTACGCTGAGGACAGATCATGCCGCACTCAGGTCGTTGGTGCAATTCAAGAGCCCTGAAGGACAGCTTGCACGCTGGATAGAGCGACTTCAGAGCTATGACTTTAGTATTGAGCACAGAAAAGGAGGCAAGCATAACAACGCAGACGCCCTTTCTAGGCGACCATGTGATCTGGGGTGTAAGCATTGCACAAAGGCGGAGAGAAAAGAATTCGTTATTGATGTTCGGCTTACACATATAGAATCTTTTGAAGACTGGCCGACTGCACAAAGAAACGATCCCATATTGGCAAAAATTATAGCAGCTAAAGAGGAAGACAGAAGACCGACGCGAAGTGAGATCTCACCAGAAAGTCCACTGGCGAAGGCATATTGGGCCCAGTGGAACAGTCTAAGGTTGAAGGATGGCTGTTTATGTCGCACCTGGGAAAGCACAGATCACAAAACTGTGATAGACTTAATCGTCGTGCTATCCTCCAAGATCAAAGATGTCGTGAAACAATTCCACAATGGTCCTAGCGGAGGTTAGCTTGGTGTAACGAAGACGCTGGAAAAGATAAAACAACGGTTCTATTGGGTCGGCTGTCAACAAGCCGTAGCCGAGTGGATAGCCAATTGCCACTAGTGCATTGCAGCAAAGGGTCCAGTACGAAGGAGTCGGGGGCAGCTTCAGTAGCACAATTCAGGAGCTCCCTTTGAGTGCGTAGCGATGGACGTAGCAGGTCCCTTCCCTGCTAGTAATGCTGGAAACCGATACGTTTTAGTGGTCATGGACTATTTTAGCAAATGGCCGGAAGTATATGCCATTCCCAATCAAGAAGCCAGAACGATTGTAGACGCTTTTATAAGCAACTGGGAGTGTCGCTATAGTGTTCCCTTAGAACTACACTCCGACCAAGGCCGAAATTTTGAATCCGCTATATTCAAAGAGATGTGCGAAGTATACGGAATAAGAAAGACCAGAACGACACCTTTACATCCGCAATCTGATGGTATGGTCGAAAGATTCAATCGAACCCTGGAGGAATACCTGAGAAAAGTGGTCAGCGCACATCAGAGGGTCTGGGATGAGGTTAGGTTAGGTTAAGCAGGCAGCTGTAGTATACAGCTCACTTGGGTCCACGTATTGGTCCCTTTGTGTTACCTGCGGAGAGGAAGAAATAAAAGTAAGAGTAAGATTGGGGGGGATGTAAAGAAAAGAGAGATAGTTTAAGAGAAAATATAGTGTAAGATAGCATATTGGCCGAGACAGCAAACAAGCGTTTTCATGCCTCGCCGAGTGGGAGTGGGTTGGAGAACCAGCCGCAGCTCCTTAGAAAAGAGTTTATTCTTCTTGGTTCCAGAAGTGAAACACAAGTTAGGCTCCCGAAATACCGTTGTCCAAGATTTTGAAGTCGTTGGTATTCCAGTGCAGGGCATAGGCAGAGGAGGTGAACGACCGTTTCCTCCTCTTCCTCATCTTGGCAGCTTCTGCAAAAGTCGTTGTAAGGGAGGCCCATTCTTCTTGCATGGGCTCCGAATAGACAATGCCCAGTGACCGTAGATATAAAGTCACGCAGTTGTGTTTTCGGCATCCGAAGTAATGAATCCGTCCTCTTCTGATCTAGTAAGGGCCAGATTGTCCTTGCCGTCAGACAAGTAGACTCATCGGACCATCTGGCCTGGGCCAGATCATAAAGAGCACGGTTTATTCGTTGCCCGCATGCAGAGAGGGGAATGCCACAATAGACGTCAATGGCGCCATCATGAAGCAGAGTTCCCTTCTTTGCTAGTTCGTCAGCAACATTGTTGCCTGAGGTAGTCCCATGTCCCCGCACCCATTTAAGGGTGACCGTTGAATTTTCCGCCATCGCATTTAAGGATGTCCGGCATTCCAGGACGAGATTTGATGTGCTGAACACACCTTTTAGGGACATAATGGCAGCTTTACTGTCGGTACAAAACCAGATATCCCTATTCAATATTCTGTGATACCTTAGCCAGTTTGCCGCTTTTTTGATAGCAGATATTTCTGCTTGTAGAACATTACATTCATTTGGGAGTCTGAAACACATCTTGATTCCAAATTCCTCTATATAGACCCCACCTCCAACTCCCACCTCCCTTTTGGAGCCATCTGTGAACACACAGAGTGAGCCAGGGGGTGGTGGGTGGCCCTCCGTCATGTCGAATGGGATGAGCATATACCCAAATTTTTGTTGGCATATAGATCAGCTGTTCACGATTCCACCTCACGAACACCAGCGAAAATAGTCTTTGGATCTGAGCTAAATTTGCCTGCAGATTAAGAGTTTGGCAGAAGGAGACGGCGAAAACTCTAGTCAGGCACAAAGGGACCTGCAGGAGATTCACGAATTCGTGCGGAGTCGGATAAAATTAACCAGTGATAAAATGAAAGCCAGATATGATCGAGCTGCCAACTCTGAGGGATTTAACGAGGGACAACTGGTTCTACTTTTTAACCCACAACGGAAGAAAGGATTATCACCCAAACTACAAACTCATTGGGATGGACCTTATAAAGTAATAAAGCGGCTAAACGACGTAGTTTACAGAATACAGAAATTTCAGAGCCCAAGATCAAAAATGAAATTTGTGCACTCGGAGCGGCTAGCCAACTATGGAAAAGGTACATCTGTGCCTGTTCGGGACGAACAGGTTTGAGAAGAAGAATTTATTTATTATAAGCTCTGAACAACACTACTCTCGAACAACAACAACATTAATGGTTTATTTTCTTACAATGATGAAGAAAGAAACGCCTCATACAAACATTCGCATTTACGCATATACACACACAGATTAAATAAACACTCTTCTGTTAAATACAGAGCCAAATACATAAATACAAGCATAAACAAATAAACAGCCACACATACAGGTATAAAGAAATAAATAGCCACACATACAAGTATAAAGAAATAAATAGCCCACATACAGGTATAAAGAAATAAACAACCACACAAACAAAAAACAAGAGCAATAACAATCGAACTTGTCAGACCTGTCTGGAATAGAACATTCTGGTGCTTTTAAATCACCTATATAAGTGAATCGTGCTGGCGAGTAGTATGGCAGTATTAATGTAAAAGTCAAAGAGTTAAGTTGTCGAATTTTAAGAGTGTTTAACAGTTTGCTGTATTTTTGAACAGTGGTGTTAAATAAATAAAGTGACTTACAGTAAAAGTAATAACAGTGTGTATTTATTTTGCAATTAAAAGAACCCAACGTAAAGTAAAAACGTAACAATATGTATGTACATATATTAAAAGCCAAGGCAAACAATTAATCCTAATATAAATCAATCGATGGATGCTTCAGTTTCAGCATTTGCAGCTTTATTTCCACCTTTTTCTTTAGCAACTCCTATTTGATCTTGTTGTGACGCCGCTGTTCCTCAACTGCTTCGCTGCAATGTCAGACATTTTGTCCAATAAGCAATTCATACGACGTAAGTGAGTAGACATCTCGTCATACTTCTTCAAGAGGGTTTCATTAAATTTCTTGACGTCGTTATGAAAATCTCTTTGGGAAGTTATTTGTTCGCCTTTGTGCTCTGCTGCTGACGCCTTTTTGAGCCTGTAGCTATTTCAGCAAGATCTTTTGAACGAACGGAAATATCCATTTCGGAAGTTCGTGAGTCTTCTTGCACCTCACTGCCCCACCCACAATCCACTGTAACTCTAATGGCACTTGTGTTTGTTACCAGACCCGTCAACTGAATAACTTTTTCCCCAAGGGGGCTAATCCACTGTAAGCGGCAGCCTCCTCCTCCGGTACTCTTCATTTCTCTCTTATTTGTTGTCGGCTTTCGTTTTATATAACATTTCCAGTCAATCCATACCTTAAAAAAAGATATTTAATATAAGTGTATACATATCTAGCACATTAAAATGTCATACTTTCTATGCAGTAGCATTTTTTGTTGGTGGTCCTATTGCGTTGAGTGTTTTTGCCACTTCTTCCCAGAATGCCTGCACTTCTTCCTTGGGACGCTTATGGTACCCACACGCAATATCATCCTTCGTTTCCATCAAATTTGCAACTTTTCATATTGTTCAGTTGTTGTTGTTTTAGACCTGGAATAAATTATAAAAAACCCTCAAGTTTCAGTACAAAAGAAATTATTAATAAAATATTTACGGCATTTCCGACTTACATTTTTCAATTACACTTTTTTAAAATTAAACAAAAAACAAACGAAAAATTTTCCGTTAATAATATCTCAACTTGAAAAAACGTAGTTACGTTCGAAATGCAGAATACATACGATCGTAAAAAAATTGAAACGGAACATATAATACCAAATTGGACAAACGGAGAAAATTTCGATTCGAATCGAAATGCAGAATAAGGGTGATTATTTTCGCTACAATGTCTGTCCGGCTGTCAGCCCCTTTTATCTCTGGAGCCGTAATAGGACTCTTGAAATGTTCACAGAAGATGTATAATTATTGCCTCTGTTGCAACAAAAACTAAAACCTATAAGAAAAAATTAACAACTGTATTTTTAAAGTTGTACTGATCATAGTACGGAACTCTATGTATGTGAGTCAAGAAATTTCGGTAACAACAACTAAGGCAATCGGAAAGTTCCGATTATAGAAAAAAAAAACCGCTCGTTTCTATTAAGTTTTTGCAACAATGTAATTCCACAAAATAAACATAGATATCAAATACAAATTTTATTCAATTGGCTATTTGACAGTCATATTTTGTCAGCGCCATCAGTGTTAACAAAAGAAAAATATAAAGGTGCCGTACCGCACTAGGAAGTTAAAACGATCTAAGCAGTACAAAAGTACTGTGTAAAAATACCGGAAAGCATACTTTCACTGTTTTTTCTCCACTTTCTCTTGAAAATAAGATATTTTTGCGGAAAAACGTATCCTATATTGGGATCAGGATACCTAGGTAACTCCTCGCAAAATTTTGCTAAAATCCAACCAGTAGTTTTTACGTAATGCGAACGCTAAATAAAAGCAGACTGACAGGCGGAAATGAGTTACTATTTTATTATATGTATAGATAAGTTTTTGCAACAATGTAATCCACAAAGTAAAAATAGAAACCAAATACTAATTTTGTTCAATTTTCTATTTGTCAGTAAGTAACTCATATTTTGTCAGCGCCATCTGAAATAAGATATTTTTGCGGAAAAGTATACTATATTAGGTTTGGGATACTTAGGTACCTCCTTACAAAGTTTTGTTAAAATCCATCCAGCAGTTTTTACGTGATGCGAACGCAAATGAAAAGCAGACAAACGGAAATGAGTTACTATTTTATTATATGTATAGATTAGTGATAAATAATGGGGTTGATCAATTGAATAGTACTTAAATCTCATCTGGTAATTCTTAAATTTTGCTTTTGTGTGTAATTTTGATTATATGTCATGAAAAGTTACTTGCGCCTAATTTTAAAACTCTTAATTTTTGTTTAGGTCGATGAAAACGAAAAAATTCACCGTTTACGCCGTGAGTGTCCCGGAGAAAATTGTGGAGCTGGTGTTTTTATGGCTGCTCACGAAGATCGTCATTATTGCGGCAAATGCAATTTAACATTTGTGTTTAGCAAACCTGAAGATAAATAAAATTTCTTCACAACAAAATGGCGGTCGTCAGTTGTTTTTTCATTATTTTCTTTAGTACACTTACCCAAAGGAACCAGGGCACCTCTAACATTTCTTTTGCCAAGATTGAAGCCGGAAGCATTTTTTCCAGAGAAAGTCTTCAAACTCACCCTCATTGGCGCAAAAAGATGTAGGGGACGGGTAAACTCCCTTATTATAAAGATTTTTTGGCCTATACTTCACCAGCTATTAAACTCTTATAGTACATTTACACTACGTCGAAATGTCGAAGGAACCAACATATATATATATATATATATATAAAAGAATTAAATATGCTAGATCTTATCGTGGAAGGAATATAATTCAACAAAAACACAAAAGTCTTTTATCTCAACGACAATTTCTGGTTTATACAACTAGTCTTTGGAACACGCTACCAAATAATATCCAAAAACTTGACAACTCTAATATGTTTAAAAGAGAGTTATTTAAATTACTTCAATGATAATTAAATTTTTTTGTTATATTTTTATATTGTTAATTAATATTTTTTTAATTTATTTTAAACTTTTTATTTTTTGTGCTTGTTTTATTATTTCTTTTTTCTTCATTTTGAACATTGTTTTTATTTATTTTATTTAATATCTATTTTTGCAATGACAAACATATGTATTTATCACTAGCACTATCATTTATAAGATATTTAATCTTGTTGTGCTAGATCGCTATCTTAATAAATAAATAAATAAAAATACTTAGGTACCTCCTTAAAAAGTTTTGTTAACATCCATCCATCAGTTTTTAGCTGATGCGAACGCAGCTGAAAAGCAGACAGACGGAAATGAGGTACTATTTTATTATATGTATAGATTAGTGATAAATAATGGGGTTGATCAATTGAACAGTACTTAAATCTCATCTGGTAATTCTTAAATTTTGCTTTTGTGTGTAATTTTTATTATATGTCATGTAAAGTTACTTGCGCCTAATTTTTAAACTCTTTAATTTTTGTTTAGGTTGATCAAAACGGAAAAATTCATCGTTTACGCCGTGAGTGTCCCGGAGAAAATTGTGGAGCTGGTGTTTTTATGGCATCTCACGAAGATCGTCATTATTGCGGCAAATGCAATTTAACATTTGTTTTTAGCAAACCTGAAGATAAATAAAATTTCTTCACATAATTATATTTTTTATTTATATGTAAAGTTATTTAATTTATGGGCCATTAAAAACACGAAGTGGAAGTTTACGGACATTCAGTGTTTTTTGTATGAAAATCAAATATATTTTTCACGTTTTGCGTTTTAACTCGGAATCACTTCGTCGTCGCGTTTTTTAGGCCGCCCTATATTTGAATAAGTACTGAGCAAAACAAGCAATAAATGCAAAAATAAGTTTACAATACAATTTTAATAAAAAATATCAAAATGATTGCATCAAATAAAATGAAAAATATAATTTCAATAAATATGGGGTCTAATAGTTTTGTTGTTAAGTTTTATTTCAAAACAACTTTTTATTTTTATAATTTGATTAAAAAACAAACGCCAAACGTTCACATTAAATCCAAATTTCAAACTAAAAAACTATTATATATTTTCCAAAATATTTAAATCAAGGCGAATTTATATAAGATTGCATCGCCGCGACAACAAATACAACACCAAAAACCTACCACATACATTTTATCAAGGCATATTAACTAGGTAGACTCATTAGTACAACAAAAACAACCACAGGCATTTTGTTTGTGTAAAATGCCTGTCATAACAAAATGTTAACCTCTTCAGGGACATTGGCACATACGTGTACATTTAGCTTTTGTTAAATTTTTTAAGAGGAATTAGCAGAAAGTTTTCACAGGATTGCATTCCAATTTCGCAATATATCAATTTCGAATTCTTGCATTCTTTTTAACTATGATAAGGAAAAAAGATGTCTCTTCTTGAGTGTAAGCCTCATTGGCCAGCTCACTAATACAGATAGGTATACGTAACAAAAAACGAGGTATACCCTGTAGAATTTCTGAACCATCTAAAAAGTCAAAAACAAGATTAAAGACGAGATTCTATAGAACACCATCCTTGAACATAAAAAACCCCCACGTCATGATAAAAACTACGAGACGAACTCTGTAAAACACGTGTGAAAACTGTAAAATACCCGTATGCCCTGAGTGCATGAAATCTTTCCATTCATAGATGAATTCAACGTTAAATGGTCACATATGTCGACATTATCTTTTGTTAGTAAAATTTACTATTTTTAATTTTATCCTATATTACTGAAATGTTATAAATATAAGGTAAACAACTAGTAATTAAATGAAAAATAAAATCAATGTTTTTATCGTCCCTGGTTATAACAAACGGAAAACAAAACAAAAAATAAATTTTTTTTATTTTTTTTCCAGAAAAATTGAAAATTTTTTTAGAACAATAAATTATACAAGGAGAGACCTGGCCGAAGTTTTCTTAAAATTTGATCGGTACAAACACTATTTCAAATACTTAAAAAAAATAATTTAAATTAAACATTTTTTTCACTTTTTGTTTTGTTTCTTTCTTTAAAAATAAACATACAACACAAAACAAATTAGGAATAAGGCGAATATAATTTTGACAATCAAGAAAACCCATATGATGTCGAACTCGGCATTGAGTTGACCTGGTATGAATTTGCCTTGCAAAAAAACTATTTTATATTTTCACAAAATATTTAAATCAAGGCGAATTTATATAAGGTGGTATCGCCGCGACAACAAATATAACCACAATAAACTCCCACATACATTTTATTGTTGGTTAAATGTACGACAGACGCCAAAAGCACTAATTAAAATATAACTTCAAAAAACTAAAAACACTTCTTCCTTACCTTTTCTGGTAGTATTTTGTAATTTTTTTTAATCTTGAAATATTTTTTTAAAATAATTACAATTTTATTTCTTTTTTTTTAAATTTTAAAAACACATTTTTGACAGCTGTAAAATAGATTCGCCTTGATTTAAAAAAAAACCAAAGATACATTTTATATTTCATGTTTTAAGCCTAGTACTGACTTTTCATAGACATTTTAGATTTTGACGAAATCTACTCAAAATCTAGTAGTACTTAACGAAGTAACTACGGTTTTTGCCCAAATTGTACTAAAAAATATTACTCAGTACAACAAAAAATGATATTTTAATTAAAAAACATAATAAACGAAAATTAAAATTACTAAAAAAATAAAACATTGCAAGGAAAATTTAATTAATTGGATTGGAAGGATAACTAAAATTAAATAAGAAAAAAAAATTAAGTGAAAGTTGAAAATAAGAGGTAAGTTAATGAAATATGGTTGATGAAATCTTGCTAGTGTCAAAAACATTAAATGTAAACGACGTAGATTTTGAAAAAGATTTTGAACGATCTACTCAGTTTCGACGTAGTGTAAATGCACAATAAGTGGAATAATCTATTTCTTTTAAACAACTGACGACCGCCATTTTGTTGCACACCTTGATTCCATTATAGTTCTAATTCCATTGATAACTCTAATACTAACAAGACAATTCAGTGCATGGTCAAGATGCCTCTAAGAAGGGACATGTAGAAGCATACCAAACCATATATAATATAAGACATCTTAATATCAACGGAATTCAATTTATTAAAACAATAGGGAAAACATTATTTAGAATAAAATTTTACTGCATATAATGCTAACCATTTTGCGTCGATGAACCTGGACAATATTGGTCTTAGACCTTTTATACCTGAAGCCTTTTTATAGTTCCATGGCGTAATACGCGATATTCCATTAGAACTAGATGACAATTTCATACAAGCAAACATAAAATTCAGTATCCCGTTGTCTCTGAAAGAAGATTTACCAGCAAAGATCTCAACACAAGTGCGTAAAACCCAACCTTTTCTGTAAAAATCGGTTTCTTTTCCTCAAAGTATTATCCTCCGGTTAGTCTGATAATCAGACTCTGACGAACTAACAGTTACGGAAGATGTATAACTGTTGCCGCTATAGTAACAATAGATAGAGACGTTATTCACGTACCTATATGTGTTTATATCTTGAACTGTAGAAGGCATACACCTAAAATTTACAAACAGCAATTAAAGCAGTTCGCTATATAAACAAGTGTAAAAAAATAAAGCTAAACATTAAAGGGTGTTCCGATAGTGACGTAATTTACATGTATATGGCCTAAGTTTTGAGCGAAAATAGGTAGAATATTGAAGTTTTTACAGGAGAAGTATTACTATCGTCACTATAACAAATAGAAAAAATTAAACGGTGTGCCGACAGTGGCGTTATTTGCATAGAAGATATTGCCACGGCCGATATGATAATTACTAAAATTAAAGGGTGTTCTGACAGTGACATGTTTTTCACGTATAGTGATTAATTTTTTTAATCGTAATAGGTAGACTCTTGATATATTGATAGAAAGAGATTTTCCATTGCAGCTACAACAAATAAAAAAATTAAAGGGTGTGCCGACAGAGATGGTTTGTACGTATGTAAATAGCCTTATTTTCCAAACGTAATAGGTAGACTCTTGAAATGTTTACAGTAGATGTTGTACTTCGGCAGCTGTAACAATTGCTAATAACTAAAGGGTGTTCTATCAATGACATGTTTTTCACGTATAGTACCTTATTTTTTAAACCGAAATAGGTAGGCGCCTGATATTTTTATAGAAAGTGTATTACCATGGCCGCTACAACAACAATTACTAAAATTTGATCTAAGCATTAAATTGGTAACCCCGGTAAAAATATTTTCGTCAAAATTAACTTTTTAAAGTTTTTAAAATTAAAATTTGTCGTGAGCATACCGGAAATAATGTATGCTCTTTTGCGAAAATTTAAAAATTAAAGAAAAACGTGTTACAATTTAAATCAATTTTGAATGCTATACGTATTCGTACCTTTACATTTTATTGCTTAATAAGACTTGATGATGAGAAAAGTTTATAACTAATTAAAGTACATTTTAAATGTAGCCTGCAGTATGTCAATGAGCTTACCACACGATTATCATTTTTTAGGGTTCCGTACCTAAAGGGTAAAAACGTTACCCTATTCAACTCTATTCTGCATTTCAATTACGTTCCCGCATTCAGTTACGCACGAATCGAAAAAAGGTATTCCAAACAAAAACTGAATCAAAAGAAACAGAAGAAGAGAAGAGTATGTTTAAAATAACTGTTTTTCTATGAAACGAATGAAATAGGAACAGAAAATATAAACAATTGTTTGTCATTTTTGTAAAAATTAAATTTATTGTTATTAAATTAAGTGCGTTTTTGTTATTTTAATAAAAAAAATAAAATTAGTGGGAAAAAACCGGTGTCAATTAAAATCATTAATTAAATATTGGTAAAACAAAAAGAAAAGGTGTTTGTGCTCGAACTATACCAGTGTAAAGAATCCTTTTGCGCCGAAGTTTGTTTACTTTAATTTGAAAAATGGAGTCGATAGCAGCGGCGTTGTTGTTGGAAGAGGAGAACAAAATGCTCCAGAATGCAGAGGCAAGGCTTCAAAAGCGGAAGTTGAGGGACACTTGCAATCCATTCGAGATGAGTGATCAAAGGTAAGATATTTGTTTGAAATCTTGATGTGTAAAATTATTATTTTACGTTTAAAGATTCAAAAAAAACTTTCGCGTATACATAAGTATGTGTTAGACACCTTTGCAGCAGAAACACGAGCAAATCGTTGACATCCTTATAACCGCTTAACAGAGTTGTAGCTGCTGTGAGATTTTTTGCTAAAGGAAGCTACCAGCACGGAGTAGGTGCAGATTTTAACGTTGGGATGGCTCAATCCACTGTGTCAAAATCGCTGTCGTCTTTCCTTGACATAATTCAGCCTAAGCTTTGCTCTCAGTGGATAAAATTTGACCAGAGTGAGGAGGAAAAGACTCAAGCAAAGCAGGAGTTTTATGCGACGGCCGGCTTTCCAGGGGTCACTATGTGTGTTGATGGCACTCATATATAAATTATAAAACCATCCGAAGAGGAGTTCCTTTATTATAATAGAAAAGGATTTTTTAGCATCAATGCCATGGTGGTAATTCGTTTAAACTGAATTTATTTCTTTAAGGTGTTCGATAACAAAATGCGAATAAGATGCATTAAAGCAAGATATCCCGGATGCAACCACGATGCTCATATATGGAGCTTACGTAAAGCAAGAGCGCAATTGGAACGGAAATATCGGGATGGAGAAAGAAACACTTGGTTATTAGGTATTTAGTCGCGTAATACTATATGTGTAAGTTTTATATAGTAATCCTATTTTTAATAGGTCATGCGGGATACCCCTGGAACCCTGGCTAATGACTCCATATCGTTCTACAAATGAAGGCAGTCAAGTAAGCAACTACAACATGCGGCATTCAAAGACGAGAAACATTGTTGAAAGGACGATTGGGGTTTTGAAGAACCAATTCCGTTGTTTGTTGGGTGCTCGACAGCTTCATTACTCCCCACAAAAAGCTTGTCAACTAATAAATGTTGTCTGTGCCCTGTACAACATTTGCATACACTACCGGGTGGAAGATTTAGGCACGCATGAATTAGAAAATCAAAATTTTCAAGAAGAGGAAGAAGACGAAAGCAGCGACACAGATTTCGCTTTAGCACGCACTATTCGCAATAACATACTTTATTCTTTCTAGTTTTTATAAAATATTGCGCTAGGAAAGCATTACACCAATAAAATAGCTTTATTTAATATCATTCATAACTTTATTCATTCCATTTTGTATTTAGTTTAGTTTACATTAAAAAATTAAATTATTTTTATTTAAAATAAAATACCACAGTATTTACATATGTATGTATGGACATATATTAAAAGCCAAGGCAAACAATTAATCCTAATATAAATTAATCGATGGATGCTTCAGTTACAGCATTTACAGCTTTATTTCCACCTTTTTCTTTAGCAACTCCTATTTGATCTTGTTGTGACGCCGCTGTTCCTCTAACTGCTTCGCTGCAATGTCAGATATTTTGTCCAATGAGCAATTCATACGACGTGAGTACACATCTCGTCATACTTCTTCAAAAGGGTTTCATTAAATTTCTTGACGTCGTTATGAAAATCTCTTTGGGAAGTTATTTGTTCTCTAAGCAAAACAGAAGTACTATCCTTTGTGTTCTGCTGCCGACGCCTTTTTGAGCTTGTAGCTATTTCAGCAAGATCTTCTGAACGAACGGAAATATCCATTTCGGAAGTTCGAGAGTCTTCTTGCACCTCACTGCCCCACCCACAATCCACTGTACCTCTTGCCACTTGTGTTTGTTACCAGACCCGTGAACTGAATAACTTTTTCCCCAAAGAGGCTAATCCGCTGTAAGCGACAGCCTCCTCCTCCGGTACTCTTCATTTCTCTCTTATTTGCTGTCGGCTTTCGTTTTATATAACACTTACAGTCAATCCATACCTTAAAAACAGATTAAATATAAGTGTATACATATATAGCACATTAAAATGTCATACTTTCTATGCATTAGCATTTTTTGTTGGTAGTCCTATTGCGTTGAGAGTTTTTTCCACTTCTTCCCAGAATACCTGCATTTCTTCCTTGGGACGATTATGGTACCCACACGCAATATCATCCTTCGTTTCCATCAAATTTGCCAGTTTTTCATATTGTTCAGGTGTTGTTGTTTTAGACCTGGAATAAATTATAAAAAACCCTCAAGTTTCAGTACAAAAGAAATTATTAATAAAATATTTACGGCATTTCCGACTTACATTTTTTCAATTACACTCTTTTAAAATTAAACAAAAAACAAACGAAAAATTTTCCGTTAATAATATCGCAACTTGAAAAAACGTAGTTACGTTCGAAATGCAGAATACATACGATCGTAAAAAAAAATTGAAACGGAACATATAATACCAAATTGGACAAACGGAGAAAATTTCGAATCGAAATGCAGAATAAGGGTGATTGTTTTCGCTACAATGTCTGTCCGGCTGTCAGCCCCTTTTATCTCTGGAACCGTAATAGGACTCTTGAAATGTTCACAGAAGATGTATAATTATTGCCTCTATTGCAACAAAAACTAAAACCTATAAGGTGTATAAGACGTGAAAAAATGAACAACTGAATTTTTAAAGTTGTACTGATCATAGTACGGAACCCTATGTGTGTGAGTCAAGAAATTTCTGTAAAAACAACTAAGGCAATCGGAAAGATCCGATTATAGAAAAACAACCGCTCGTTTCTATTAAGTTTTTGCAACAATGTAATTGCACAATGTAAAAATAGAAATCAACTACAAATTTTATTCAAAGGGTTCTGTACCTAAAGGGTAAAAACGTTACTAATTGTTTTCGCTTCAATGTCTGTCCGTCTGTCAGCCCCTTTTATCTGTGCAACCCTAATAGGACTCTTGAAATTTTTACAGAAGATGTATAAGTATTGCCGCTATTGCAACAAATAATAAAACCTAAAAGGTATATAAGACGTGAAAAAATTAACAACTGTATTTCTAAAGTTGTACTGATCATAGTACGGAACTCTATGTATGTGAATCAAGAAATTTCTGTAACAACAACTAAGGCAATCGGAAAGTTCCCATTATAGAAAAACAACCGCTCGTTTCTATTAAGTTTTTGCAACAATGTAATTCCACGAAGTAAACATAGATATCAAATACAAATTTTATTCAATTGGTTATTTGGCAGTCATAATTTGTCAGCGCCATCATTGTTAATAAAAGAAAAATATTAAGGTGCCGTACCGCACTAGGAGGTTAAAACGATCTAAGCAGTACAAAAGTACTGTGTAAAAATACCGGAAAGTATACTTTCACTGTTTTTTCTCCACTTTCTCTTGAAAATAAGATATTTTTGCGGAAAAACTTATCCTATATTGGGATCAGGATACCTAGGTAACTCCTCACAAAATTTTGCTAAAATCCAACTAGTAGTTTTTACGTGATGCGAACGCTAAATAAAAGCAGACTGACAGGCGGAAATGAGTTACTATTTTATTATATTGTACTGTTTCGCCTGTGTAGACCCTGGCTCAACAGTAGAAAAAAGTTTTAGTGTGGCAACCACATACTACCATTAAATTGCGACTATGGTTGCTGACCACACCTAAGGTTCTGTCAAAATTTATTTAGATATGACAATTTATACTTCCGATCTTTTTGCTAAGAATCGTGAAGCTGCGCAGACGTGCCAAGTTAATAAAATAAATTAAAAACGAACTGGACCAAAGGATTTAGGTGAGTGTAAATCACAAATTAAATATAACAAATTTTCAAAGGGTGCGCGGTAAATAAAAAGAAAACGTTTTTATTAATTTAGAGAGTGAAAAAAAGTGCCTGCAGATAAACAAATTTTAGTGGGAACGAGCAGGTGTCGTAGCTAGTGCTGTAGAGGTATGCGGATTTTTTTTAAAAGGCCAAATACCAAATCGGGGTAAGGGAACATTTGAAATATCCCAAGCCTACGCATCCTTAATGGCAGCAGCATCTTAAATAAAAATTAAACAGAAAGCTGAAAGAACGACACCGAAACCTATAAAAAAGCCGTCAAAACCCACTGAATCCAAGTATAGCGGCAAAACCTTTTACGCCATCCATAAGGTCACCAACCGAAAGCTCCAGTACCAAAGTGATTTTTTGGAGAACTGAGTCTAGAGGTGACATTAGCGACACGTCCACGAAAAACACCATCCACCGCAGCAATAGCAACAACATCGGCAGCGCCATTTTAAAAACAACATGACCAGCGCCACGTGTGTATGTAAAGCAACGCTACATCAACACCTGTAGCGCCACTACAAAATGAACGCCTGCGTGTTTTTAGCCCCATTTTAGAAAAATAGAACACCACGTGTGTAGGTAAAGCAACGCTACAACAACACCTGTAGCGCCATTTTAGAAAATCAACACTTAAAGGCAACAACAAAATCTACCACCTTCTTCGTAAAATAATGAAAAGGCAGGAGCAACAGAACAACCAACCACAGAATCATCGTTAACACCAACGTCATCATCATCAGCTCTAACTTCACCATAACCATCAATATGTCCATAGTAGCCTTTTTTGTAATATCAACATTGTTATAAGCACAATCATCTAATTCATCAGAATCAGCACCACAACCAGAACTTCATCATCATCACAGACATCAAAAAAATTAACATCAGTAATAAAATCATTATAAGTCTCTTCACCAACTACACCAAAAATCATCATCATTACTATAGCCACCAGCAATTTCACCATAAACACCATCCTCAATAGCATCAACATCCCTGGACCAAAAGATAAGTAATAGTAGTTTTGTTTAATAGTTAAAAAAAAATCGTTAGTTATAACTCATTTATAAACCGGTGAAGAGTAGGCGTTTACAAACGTAATCGCGGTCGAAAACTTAATCGCGTAAAAAAAAGTTCTTAGTATTTTCAATTGTAGTTCGTGTGATTTTTATAATAGTTTTTTTTGAAAATTTTCTTTGCCTATAAAAGAAAATCTTCACCTGATTTGCCCACGTATGCACAGGGCATACACGCCAAAAGCAGTCCATTTCAAGGAGCCAGTATACCCATTATGGCAGCGAGGACCTAAAGTAAAGGGGTACTGGTGAGCTGAAAAGGAAGCGGCGGGAAAAACCCCGTTTATGCTTAACGCATAGCTCAATTTGGAGCAAAATAATAGCCCGGTACCGTTTGAACCAAAATTTTTAAATTCCCAAATTCGTCTTCAGATTTCAAAACATTGTCAAAATCAAGTCGCAATTTTTATAATTAGTTTCGAAATCTAGATCGTTTTTTTAGAACCAAACGTGATCTCAAAAAAATTCCAGATTGTTGTAATTGTATGTTTTCAAAATCATTTGCCAAATATAGTTATCCATAGCTAATTAGTTCTCAGACTTATAATCCGAATTTTTAGATTCCTCACAAATTCAAAACTAAATTTCTAGATTGGAGATTGATTTCTAAAGGCAAAACATATGTAATTACAAAACAACACATCTCATATTTAATAATTCGGATTTAGTTTTTTTTCTATCAGCAGCACATATCGCAAATTTTCAAAATTCAATTATAGAATCCTAATTCATTTACAAAATTCGAAATTAATTTTTCGCCATTTTAAAATTATTCGTCTGAGGTCGAAATTCAAAACCATTCTGAGATTTGAAAGTAGTTTTCAAATTTTTAAATGTGACAGCTGAAAGCGAAAAGTTATTCATTTAAAAATAATAAGAAAGTTTCACTTACCTGTAAAATTTTACTTACCTGAAAGTCGGATCACTAATCTGAAATTGATAAACCGCAAATAGAAAATACCTGAAAATAAATAAAAGATTTACTTAATTCAAAATAAAAATTGTACTTACAAAAAAAAGTTATATTTACCTAAAAATTATACTTACCTATAGAGTTAATTTACCAAATATTTACCGCGTTTGACTTACTAAAAAATATGTTTATATTTATAATCATTTATACATTTACCTGATTACTTTTTGGAGAATATAAAAATTTTAATTACTCCTAAAATTAGAATTTATCTACCTGTTTAAAATATATTGTTTATAAGTAATCATATACAAATACTAAGTGTAAACAGAAAATACAGTGTTGGATAAAACTGTGAAGTAAATAAGCAAAAAAAAAACAAAAATAAACAAAACAGTAATTAACAAAAGTACGAAATAAATTATCAAAATATCTAATAGCAAAATAAGAAAATAATAAAACTTAAATTTGAGTGTATCCAAATCTAAGGATAAGTTATTTGGAGAAAAATTGGTGAGGGAAGGTATATAGAAAATAATTAATGCAAATCCAAATCCACTAAACACTCTCCAGATGAGTTAATCTTGGTAATAGAGTAACAATAATTATTTTGGTACAAATAAGTAAAACTTTAAGAATTAATGTAAGAAGCTCAAAATTGAAGTTATACAAAATATACATCCATATATCTATATATAACATTACAACTTAACATGAGGTGATCGACGATGGTTTTTTAATTAGCAGAAAGAAATAAAAGAGAGGTAAGTGTCAAGTGGTGGAGTGATTTAGGGGTATTCTAGATATCTTACAAAGAGGATACCACGGTTAGGGGCGGGATACGTGAGGGCCATACCATCTAAGCCCGAGATGAGAAACTTGTCATTTGAAAGCAGCACTGGCACAACTTTGATGTCACCCTTTTTCTGGACTGCAACGAACCACCACCCAAGCCCGCGAGCCTTAGTCGTGCCATAGAGGCAAAGTTGCCAGTGTGCAGGATAGAAAATGGGGGAAGTTTTTAGGAAATAATTTGAGGGAAAAAAGTCAGTCCGTCTATCCAATGAAAAAGCAGCCAATAAGTAAACGTAGAATAGCCAACCAATAGGTTCCCAGTTGTTCTTCGAAAAGTTTAGATAGTTTGTTAGATTGCTGTTTGTCACTAATATTGTGCTTGTTTTTATTTCCGAACCTCAAACTTCTTATTAAAATAAAATAATAAAGAGAAAACAGAAGGAAGACATATTTATTATGTTGGTAATTAATATGGCTCGTTTGTGTTATTATCTCTTTTGTTTTTTTTTTAAATTTTTATTTTATTATTAAATATATGACAGAAAATGACTAGCAATGGTCTAGACTAACATTATCGAAACAAACCGCACTCAACAGTTCGTTACGATTTGAAGGAATGCAAAGTTTGAAGTAATTGATTTTTGGATTGGATAAAAATAAAATATGGTGGGAACACGATCAGCAAGTAGAACCGACGAAGTATCGGCGACGACAACTGCAACCACAACAACTATATCAGCAACAACGACAGCCGCAGTGAGCACAGGAACTATACCCAAGCGTCTTAGTCCAAACACAACGATGATAGGAATTCAAGTTCAGGACGACTTAGAAACTAGTCGTGAAGGCATATCGGAGAATAGCTCCATTGTGACACCACCATATAGTAGTATCAGCGCGCGGGGAGTAATTGATACTTTCAGACACTCGAACGTACCATTGAGGCCGGTAGATCGCCACGAGCAGATGCGAGGTTCAAGGGCCGTGACTCAGGATGACCTAAGGTGTTTTGATGACCGATTCCTAAATTTAGTACCAAGGCTTATACAACAGAGCTTGTACCCGCAACTACAGCCTCAACAACAACACATAAGCGGTTCACAACCACGGATCAGCAATACTATGCCGGATCTTTCTCAACCTCCTCCTTCTTTGCCAAATGATCTATAATTCCGTGATTAAGCTGAGGAACCAGTTAAGAACTCCAATCGGAGAAAAAGATCTAGTGAGCATCATGCGGGGAAACCTACGATCCCCGATGGCGCAATTATTGTTTTTAGAAGCAGTTAGTAGCTGAGCTCAGTTTGTCAGAGAGTGCCGTAGGGCAGAAAACGTGCTAAACAACCACCGACAATTTAGCGGACGGTTACCACCAAGGCAAATACATGAATTGGAACACTTATCTGTGGAAGCACGTGAAATTGAAGAGCTCGATGCCATGGGAGGGATAAAGAAGTTAATATGTTGGAATTGCAAAACCGAAACCACACATTTTTTGATTGCGCAGAGGAAAAACGAAGGCTTTTCTGCAATAAATGTGGTTTGGAGGACACAGTTATGGCATTTCGGGCACTGTGGAGTAACCTGAACACGAACGTGTCTCGGACAGGGATAGAGGGGCGTACGCCAATGCGTTATCCCAAAACTCAATAGTAAAGCCAACGAACAGCATTACAGGCAGTAACAAGCACGAAAAAGCACAGGAACCAGGATCGCAAGTAAAAACCACCGGACAAACGCCTAAAGCCATAATAAAGAACCACCAACAGAAAGTTTCAGTTTTATACCAAATCACTTTAAGCCACTCAATATTCGTATTGAGGAGTATGATAAGGCGCGGGAGAGGATTTTTGGAACACTCGCACATATTGTAAAAGCACGCGAACGTTTTAAATTAAGAAAGCACACAAGATTAGAAATTTCTGAAGCAAGAATTTATGAAGGACCGGATACCAGGATTTATACGACATTGGAAATCAACGGACAACAAATTCAAGGCTTACTCGATAGCGGAGCCACCGTGACTTGCCTAGGTAAAGATTGTCTGGATTTCGTACAAAAAGCACAAATACTTATCTACCCATATCAGGCTAGGATAAGAACAGCCGATGGTCGGCTTAATTAGGTCGTATAAGAGCGAATATAACGTTCAACAGAGTGACGAAACCAGTTGATTTCTTTCTCGTTCCTACATTAAAACTACCATTGTTTCTTGGAGTAGACTTCCTGAAGAAATTTAATTTGTTGAGATTCGAAATAAACGCATTGTCATTGTCACACGAGTGCTGAGGAGCTCATAGATAATAGCTTCCCTCGAATGCATACTTTACATACTCGACAGCAACAGCGATTGTAGGATATAATTGACACATTTCCCTGTTTCACCCGCAAAGGCTTAGGGAAGACTTCCCTAGAGGTGCACCACATCGACTCAGGAGAAGCTGTACCCGTAAAAGAGAAGCATTATCCAGTTTCACCCGCAGTGCAGAAGCTGATGTATGGGGAGCTGGATAGGATGCTTTCATTGGGAGTCATTGAGCCGAGCGACAGCCCATGGAACAATAGGGTTACTATGCTGCAGAAAGGAGAAAAAGTAAGGATATGTTTAGATGCGCGTCGGCTCAATGAACTGACCGTGAAGGACGCCTATCCGCTTCCCCATATAGAAGGACTTTTGAGCAGGTTGGGGGACACTCATTATATTTCCAGCATCGATTTAAAGGACGCGTTCTGGCAGATACCCCTGGCAGAACAGAGCCGAGAGAAGACAGCCTTTACCGTGCCTGGAAGACCCTTGTACTATTTTACGGTCATGCCTTTTGGGTTGTGTAATGCGGCCCAAAGCTTATGCCGTTTAATGGACAAGGTGATTCCAGCACGCTTAAGGGAAAGGGTGTTTGTCTACTTGGATGATCTGCTGGTAGTATCGCCAGACTTCGAAGAGCATTTGGAAATATTAGCAGAAGTAGCACGATGTTTGGATAAGGCTAATCTTACAATAAATGTAAGCAAATCAAAGTTTTTCTGCAAGGAGTTAAAATATTTGGGGTATATAGTAGGCGAAGGAAAACTAAAGCCAGACCCAGCCAAAATACAGGCAATAGTGGATATGAAGTACCCCAAAACGCCCAAACAAGTAAGAAGCTTTCTAGGAACAAACGGTTGGTATCGAAGGTTTATTCATGAGTATGCGACCATAACAGCATTTCGGAAACACAAAAAAAATGTAAAAAGTTCACCTTTCCAGATGGAACCAAGATCGCGTTTGACAGGCTAAAAGAGAAATTGACAGCGAGTACCGTTTTAATACACCCGGACTTTAACAAAACATTTTACGTTCAGTGTGACGCTTCCAATGTGGGGATAGGAACCGTATTATTGCAACAGCATTCAGAAGGCGGAGAACATCCGATAGCGTATTTTTCAAAAAAACTGACGTCAGCACAGAAAAACTACTCAGTGACTGAAAGGGAATGCCTTGCGGTGGTGTTAGCAGTTAAGAGGTTCCGTCAGTATATTGAGCTGATGGAGTTCGTAATAATAATAGACCATTCTAGTCTGAAATGGCTTATGTCTCAGTGAGACCTTAGCGGAAGTTTAGCCAGATGGAGCCTTCAGCTGCAAGCCTACTCGATTACCATTAAGCACAGAAAAGGAGCTCAAAATGTAGTGCCAGATACTCTATCAAGGTATGACATGGATGGTGTGGAACTAGCCAACGACTTATTTGTGGAGTTAACATCGCCAGAATTTAAAACAGAAGATTATCAGAAGTTAATAGAAACAGTAGAAACACATAAAGAGAGTTTACCGGACATAAAAGTTACCAATGGGTTTGTTTATAAGAGAACGTACAGTTATGAAGGGGACATAGCCCGCGAAGAACATGCATGGAAATTGTGGATACCCGCAGGGATTACTAAAGGATTAATTACTCAAGCTCATAACTCACCAGCTGCAGCCCATGGTGGTGTCGGAAAGACAATAAGAAGGGTCCGAGAATGGTTTTATTGGCCGCACATGAATGTGCAAATACGCGAATTCGTAAATAACTGCGACACATGCAAGGAATGCAAACCGGCAAACAGAATTCTAAAACCACCTATGGGTAGGGAACCCGACGTGAGCCGTCCTTTTCAGCGCATTTGCATCGACTTTCTAGGGCCATATGTGCGATCAAAAAGGGGCAACTGTTTCATTTTCATAGTATTAGATTATTTTTCCAAGTTCGTCTCTCTCAAAGCCATGCCAAAGGCAACCACGAATAGTGTCATCAATTTCCTGATACAAGAGGTATTTTACAAATTTAGATGTCCGGAGTCTTTAGTGTCAGACAATGGTAAATAGTTCATTAGCAAAGACTTCATGGAAATGCTAGACAACTTCGGGATTAAGCATATGAGGACAGGGAATTATGCACCCCAGGCCAATGCGTTGGGGCGCGTGAATCAGTCGGTGTTAGCAGCGATCAGGTTCTACCTGAACGACAATCAGGCAGATTGGGATGTTCATTTGTGCGAGATCGAATGTGCCTTGCGTTCCGCAGTACACACAGCCACAGGCGTGACTCCATATTTACTGTTGTTCGGAATAACAATAATAGAAGATTCTGAAAACCGAATGGAAAACCGAAACGAATTACTGAAACTAATTAGAGACAAGGTACGGAGAACCTACATATCATATTAGCAAATATGATTTGCTAATATTATAAAGTAACCATGCCTGTGTAGACCCTGGCTCAACAGAAGAAAAAAGTTTTAGTGTGGCAACCACATACTACCATTCAATTGCGACTATGGTTGCTGACCACACCTAAGGTTCTGTCAAAATTTATGTCGATATGACAATATATACTTCCGGTCTTTTTGCTAAGAATCGTGAAGCTGCGCAGACGTGCCAAGTTAATAAAATAAATTAAAAACGAACTGGACCAAAGGATTTAGGTGAGTGTAAATCACAAATTAAATATAACAAATTTTCAAAGGGTGCGCGGTAAATAAAAATAAAACGTTTTTATTAATTTAGAGAGTGAAAAAAGTGCCTGCAGATAAACAAATTTTAGTGGGAACGAGCAGGTGTCGTAGCTAGTGCTGTAGAGATATGCGGATTTTTTTTAAGAGGCCAAATCCCAAATCGGGGTAAGGGAACATTTGAAATATTCCAAGCCTACGCATCCTTAATGGCAGCAGCATCTTAAATAAAAAGTAAACAGAAAGCTGAAAGAACGACACCGAAACCTATAAAAAAAAGCCGTCAAAACCCACTGAATCCAAGTATAGCGGCAAAACCTTTTACGCCATCCATAAGGTCACCAACAGAAAGCTCCAGTACCAAAGTGATTTTTTGGAGAACTGAGTCTAGAGGTGACAATAGCGACGTCCATGAAAAACACCATCCACCGCAGCAATAGCAACAACATCGGCAGCGCCATTTTAAAAACAACATGACCAGCGCCACGTGTGTATGTAAAGCAACGCTACATCAACACCTGTAGCGCCACTACAAAATGAACGCCTGCGTGTTTTTAGCGCCATTTTAGAAATATAGAACACCACGTGTGTAGGTAAAGCAACGCTACAACAACACCTGTAGCGCCATTTTGGAAAATTAACACTTAAAGGCAACAACAAAATCTACCACCTTCTTCGTAAAATAATGAAAAGGCAATCGAATCACCAGGAGCAACAGAACAACCAACCACAGAATCATCGTTAACACCAACGTCATCATCATCAGCTTTAACTTCACCATAACCATCAATATGTCCATAATAGCCTTTTTTGTAATATCAACATTGTTATAAGCACAATCAACTAATTCATCATAATCAGCACCACAACCAGAACTTCATCATCATCACAGACATCAAAAAAATTAACATCAGTAGTAAAATCATCATATAAGTCTCTCCACCAACTACACCAAAAATCATCATCATTACTATAGCCACCAGCAATTTCTCCATAAACACCATCCTCAATAGCATCAACATCCCTGGACCAAAAGATAAGTAATAGTAGTTTTGTTTAATAGTTAAAAAAAATCGTTAGTTATAACTCATTTATAAACCGGTGTAGAGTAGACGTTTACAAACGTAATCGCGTTCGAAAACTTAATCGCGTAAAAAAAGGTCTTAGTATTTTCAATTGTAGTTCGTGTGATTTTTATAATAGTTTTTTTTGAAACTTTTCTTTGCCTATAAAAGAAAATCTTCACCTGATTTGACCACGTATGCACAGGGCATACACGCCAAAGCAGTCCATTTCAAGGAGCCAGTATACCCATTACGGCAGGGAGGACCTAAAGTAAAGGGGTACTGGTGAGCTGAAAAGGAAGCGGCGGGAAAAACCCCGTTTATGCTTAACGCATAGCTCAATTTGGAGCAAAATAATAGCCCGGTACCGTTTTAACCAAAATTTTTAAATTCCCAAATTCGTCTTTGTCTCTTTTCAAAACGTTGTCAAAATCGAGTCGCAATTTTTATAATTAGTTTCGAAATCTAGATCGTTTTTTTAGAATCAAAAGTGATCTCAAAAAAATTCAAGATTGTTGTAGTTGTATGTTTTCAAAATCATTTGCCAAATATAGTTATCCATAGCTAATTAATTCTCAGACTTATAGTCCGAATTTTAAGATTCCTCACAAATTCAAAACTAAATTTCTAGATTGGAGATTGATTTCTGAAGGCAAAACATATGTAATTACAAAACAACACGTCTCATATTTCATAATTCGGATTTAGTTTTTTTGCTATCAGCAGCACATATCGCAAATTTTCAAAATTCAATTATAGAATCCTAATTCATTTACAAAATTCGAAATCAAATTTCTTATAAAATTACATGTCCTATTTCAAAAATTCGAAATTAAGTTTTCGTCATTTTAAAATTATTCGTCTGAGGTCGAAATTCAAAACCATTCTGAGATTTGAAAGTAGTTTTCAAAATTTTAAATGTGACAGCTGAAAACGAAAAGTTATTCATGTAAAAATAATAAGAACACTTACCTGTAAAATTTTACTTACCTGAAAGTCACATCACTAATCTGAAATTTAAAAACCGCAAATAGAAAATACCTGAAAATAAATAAAAGATTTACTTAATTCAAAATAAAAATTGTACTTACAAAAATAAAGTTATATTTACCTAAAAATTATACTTACCTATATAGTTAATTTACCAAATATTTACCGCGTTTGACTTACTAAAAAATATGCTTATATTTATAATCATTTATACATTTACCTGCTTACTTTTTGGAGAATATAAAAATTTTAATTACTCCTAAAGTTAGAATTTATCTACCTGTTTGAAATATATTGTTTATAAGTAATCATATACAAATACTAAGTGTAAACAGAAAATACAGTGTTGGATAAAACTGTGCAGTAAATTAGCAAAAACAAACAAAAATAAACAAAACAGTAATTAACAAAAGTACGAAATAAATTATCAAAATATCTAATAGCAAAATAAGAAAAAAATAAAACTTATATTTGAGTGTATCCAAATCTAAGGATAAGTTATTTGGAGAAAAATTGGTGAGGGAAGGTATATAGAAAATAATTAATGCAAATCCAAATCCACTAAACACTCTCCAGATGAGTTAATCTTGGTAATAGAGTAACAATAAATATTTTGGTACAAATAAGTAAAACTTTAGGAATTAATGTAAGAAGCTCAAAATTGAAGTTATAGAAAATATACATCCATATGTATATATATATAACATTACAACTTAACATGAGGTGATCGACGATGATTTTTTAATTAGCAGAAAGAAATAAAAGAGAGGTAAGTGTCAAGTGGTGGAGTGATTTAGGGGTATTCTAGATATCTCTCAAAGAGGATACCACGATTAGGGGAGGGATACGTGAGGGCCATACCATCTAAGCCCGAGATGAGAAACTTGTCATTTGAAAGTAGCACTGGCACAACTTTGATGTCACCCTTTTTCTGGACTGCAACGAACCACCACCCAAGCCCGCGAGCCTTAGTCCTGCCATAGAGGCAAAGTTGTCAGTGTGCAGGATAGAAAATGGGGGAAGTTTTTAGGAAATAATTCGAGGGAAAAAAGTCAGTCCGTCTATCCAATGAAAAAGCAGCCAATAAGTAAACGTAGAATAGCCAACCAATAGGTTCCCAGTTGTTCTTCGAAAAGTTTAGATAGTTTGTTAGATTGCTGTTTGTCACTAATATTGTGCTTGCTTTTATTTCCTAACCTCAAACTTCTTATTAAAATAAAATAATAAAATGAAAACAAAAGGAAGACCTATTTATTATGTTAGTAATTAATATGGCTCGTTTGTGTTATTATCTCTTTTGTTTTTTTTAATTGTTATTTTATTATTAAATATATGACAGAAAATGGCGCCCAACGTGGGGCACGAGACGAAAATAAAACGTAAAAGTACCGAGCGTAAAATTTTTTTATTATAGTAAGATCGGTTTGAAAGAAGTTTTGTTAGCTTTACTAGCAATGGTCTAGACTAACATTATCGAAACAAACCGCACTCAACAGTTCGTTACGATTTGAAGGAATGAAAAGTTTGAAGTAATTGATTTTTGGATTGGATAATACTTGATAGTTTAAAATACGTGAGTCGCGGGAGGAATCCCTAGGATATAGTCCGTTCGTATGCAACGGTTTTTCACTGGATAGCAAGCTAGACTAGCGGATTAGTGTAAGTCTTAGAGACTTTAAATTAAAGTACTCTAATCGCGACATTGATTGCTAGACCAGAGCAGCACGAGAAGACTCAGTGAGTCCAAATAGTTTTGTTGGAAAACTTTTGTAGCCACTAGTCTGAAGGCTGCGCACAACAAAAAGATTCTTTCGTATAATCAGCATTTCGCAAAAACGTATGAGTTTGGCTCTTAGATAAGACAAGTACTCATTGATTTTTTTTCACCACTTGATACACCTCTTAATTATTTTTATTACAATTTATATTTATAGTATTGATTTGATCAGACATTTCAGCAATTAAGAATTTGTCTGGTAACCTGATATTTCTTTTAATATCAGATATTTTTTTTGAGATAATACAAGTGACTAAACTTTCGTGATATTTAATTATTTTTTTCACTTCAGTTTTTAGCTTTAGAATTTATAATTTTGAACATTTCAAAATATTGGTTTTTTATATTTGCAATTATTTTTTTAGACAGTTTGATTACGAATTTAAAGTTTGAGGGTAAGCAAACTTAAGTTTTAAAAAGTAATTCGGCTGTAGTTTGGAGTCCAGATAGAGTCCATCGGCAGTCATTTTACCTTGTTTGTATATTTTTATTAATTTTTTGTAATTGATAAGTTTCGGGAATTTTCAGGAAGTATTCTTTAATAGTTTCACAGATTTGCATAGGTTGCTAGAGGTAGGGACTCGAAAACTTTCAGTTAGAGTTGAGTTGAATAAAGTTATTTTGTTTTCACTTGATATTGAGGAACCAATTAACGCACACAGCGCAATAGTTGAACGGGAGAAGATAAATCCAGAAAAATAAAATATGGTGGGAACACGATCAGCAAGTAGAACCGACGAAGTATCGGCGACGACAGCTGCAACCACAACAACTACATCAGCAACAACGACAGCCGCAGGGAGCACAGGAGCTATACCCAAGCGTCTTAGTCAAAACACAACGATGATAGGTGTTTAAGTTCAGGACGACTTAGAAGCTAGTCGTGAAAGCATATCGGAGAATAGCTCCATTGTGACACCACCATATAGTAGTATCAGCGCGCGGGGAGTAATTGATGCTTTCAGACACTCGAACGTACCATTGAGGCCGGTAAATCGCCACGAGCAGATGCGAGGTTCAAGGGCCGTGACTCAGGATGACCTAAGGTGTTTTGAAGACCGATTCCTAAATTTAGTACCAAGGCTTATACAGCAGAACTTGTACCCGCAACTACAGCCTTAACAACAACACATAAGCGGTTCACAACCACGGAACAGCAATACTATGCCGGATCTTTCTCAACCTCCTCCTTCTTTGCCAAATGATCACACTCACCAACTACAAATTCAGCGTTGGCCCGACCAAATGAATAATAACAGGAACCCGAGGAATAATGTTAACAATGCAACAAATACCAACTTCAACGTTAGGAGCAACAACCATAATACGCATGGGGATAATTTTAATAGACCTAACATCAATGACAACTCAGATTTTACTTTTCGGCCAGGAAGTCCTTACTCGGTGCAGTATCTAGAATCGTATAGGCATTCTACTCATAATTCGGGACCGCGTATAGACAAATGCGGTATAACCTTTGACGGTACAAACAAAACAACAAGCATATAGGATTTTGCTTTTAGGGTAGAGACATTATAAGCAGACTATGGCTGCGAATGGAAGGATGTACTCCGCTCATTTCACCATCTCTTAAGTGGAGCAGCTCGAGACTGGTTTTAGGACCATCGCAGGTTCAACAACGTATCGCGTTGGCGAGATCTAAAGGTGGCCCTGATCAGCCAGTTTCACCGTTTTGATAGCGACTTTGATATTCAAAGAAAAATTTTGGACCGAAGACAGCAGAACATGAAATCCTTTGACGACTTCTATAATTCCGTGATTAAGCTGAGGAACCAGTTAGGAACTCCAATCGGAGAAAAAGATCTAGTGAGCATCATGCGGGGACACCTACGATCCCCGATGGCGCAATGATTGTTTTCAGTAGCAGTTTGTCAGAGAGTGCCGTAGGGCAGAAAACTTGCTAAACAATCACCGACAATTTAGCGGACGGTTACCACCAAGGCAAATACATGAATTGGAACACTTATCTGTGGAAGCACGTGAAATTGAAGAGCTCGATGCCATGGGAGGGATAAAGAAGTTAATACGTTGGAATTGCAAAACCGAAGGCCACACATTTTTTAATTGCGCAGAGGAAAAACGAAGGCTTTTCTGCTATAAATGTGGTTTGGAGGACACAGTTACTCCACAGTGCCCGAAATGCCAGGGTAACCAGAACACGAACGTATCGCGGACAGGGATAGAGGGGCGTTCGCCAATGCGTTATCCCAAAACTCAATAGTAAAGCCAACGAACAGCATTACAGGCAGTAACAAGCACGAAAAAGCACAGGAACCAGGATCGCAAGTAAAAACCACCGGACAAACGCCTAAAGCCATAATAAAGAACCACCAACAGAAAGTTTCAGTTTTATACCAAATCACTTTAAGCCACTCAATATTCGTATTGAGGAGTATGATAAGGCGCGGGAGAGGATTTTTGGAACACTCGCACATATTGTAAAAGCACGCGAACGTTTTAAATTAAGAAAGCACACAAGATTAGAAATTTCTGAAGCAAGAATTTATGAAGGACCGGATACCAGGATTTATACGACATTGGAAATCAACGGACAACAAATTCAAGGCTTACTCGATAGCGGAGCCACCGTGACTTGCCTAGGTAAAGATTGTACAAAATTTCGTACAAAAAGCACAAATACTTATCTACCCATATCAGGCTAGGATAAGAACAGCCGATGGTCGGCTTAATTAGGTCGTATAAGAGCGAATATAACGTTCAACAGAGTGACGAAACCAGTTGATTTCTTTCTCGTTCCTACATTAAAACTATCATTGTTTCTTGGAGTAGACTTCATGAAGAAATTTAATTTGTTGAGATTCGAAATAAACGCATTGTCATTGTCACACGAGTGCTGAGGAGCTCATAGATAATAGCTTCCCTCGAATGCATACTTTACATACTCGACAGCAACAGCGATTGAAGGATATAATTGACACATTTCCCTGTTTCACCCGCAAAGGCTTAGGGAAGACTTCCCTAGAGGTGCACCACATCGACTCAGGAGAAGCTGTACCCGTAAAAGAGAAGCATTATCCAGTTTCACCCGCAGTGCAGAAGCTGATGTATGGGGAGCTGGATAGGATGCTTTCATTGGGAGTCATTGAGCCGAGCGACAGCCCATGGAACAATAGGGTTACTATGCTGCAGAAAGGAGAAAAAGTAAGGATATGTTTAGATGCGCGTCGGCTCAATGAACTGACCGTGAAGGACGCCTATCCGCTTCCCCATATAGAAGGACTTTTGAGCAGGTTGGGGGACACTCATTATATTTCCAGCATCGATTTAAAGGACGCGTTCTGGCAGATACCCCTGGCAGAACAGAGCCGAGAGAAGACAGCCTTTACCGTGCCTGGAAGACCCTTGTACTATTTTACGGTCATGCCTTTTGGGTTGTGTAATGCGGCCCAAAGCTTATGCCGTTTAATGGACAAGGTGATTCCAGCACGCTTAAGGGAAAGGGTGTTTGTCTACTTGGATGATCTGCTGGTAGTATCGCCAGACTTCGAAGAGCATTTGGAAATATTAGCAGAAGTAGCACGATGTTTGGATAAGGCTAATCTTACAATAAATGTAAGCAAATCAAAGTTTTTCTGCAAGGAGTTAAAATATTTGGGGTATATAGTAGGCGAAGGAAAACTAAAGCCAGACCCAGCCAAAATACAGGCAATAGTGGATATGAAGTACCCCAAAACGCCCAAACAAGTAAGAAGCTTTCTAGGAACAAACGGTTGGTATCGAAGGTTTATTCATGAGTATGCGACCATAACAGCATTTCGGAAACACAAAAAAAATGTAAAAAGTTCACCTTTCCAGATGGAACCAAGATCGCGTTTGACAGGCTAAAAGAGAAATTGACAGCGAGTACCGTTTTAATACACCCGGACTTTAACAAAACATTTTACGTTCAGTGTGACGCTTCCAATGTGGGGATAGGAGCCGTATTATTGCAACAGCATTCAGAAGGCGGTGAACATCCGATAGCGTATTTTTCAAAAAACTGACGTCAGCACAGAAAAAGTACTCAGTGACTGAAAGGGAATGCCTTGCAGTCGTGTTAGCAGTTAAGAGGTTCCGTCCGTATGTTGAGCTGATGAAGTTTGTAATAATAACAGACCATTCTAGTCTGAAATGGATTATGTCTCAGCGAGACCTTAGCGGAAGATTAGCCAGATGGAGCCTTCAGCTGCAAGCCTACTCGTTTACCATTAAGCACAGAAAAGGAGCTCAAAATGTAGTGCCAGATACTCTATCAAGGTATGACATGGATGGTGTGGAACTAGCCAACGACTTATTTGTGGAGTTAACATCGCCAGAATTTAAAACAGAAGATTATCAGTTAATAGAAACAGTAGATACACATAAAGAGAGTTTACCGGACATAAAAGTTACCAATGGGTTTGTTTATAAGAGAACGCACAGTTATGAAGGGGACATAGCCCGTGAAGAACATGCATGGAAATTGTGGATACCCGCAGGGCTTACTAAAGGATTAATTACTCAAGCTCATAATTCACCAGCTGCGGCCCATGGTGGTGTCGGAAAGACAATAAGAAGGGTCCGAGAATGGTTTTATTGGCCGCACATGAATGTGCAAATACGCGAATTCGTAAATAACTGCGACACATGCAAGGAACCCGACGTGAGCCGTCCTTTTCAGCGCATTCGCATCGAATTTCTAGGGCCATATGTGCGATCAAAAAGGGGCAACTGTTTCATTTTCATAGTATTAGATTATTTTTCCAAGTTCGTCTTTCTCAAAGCCTTTCTCAAAGCAATTTCCTGATACAAGAGGTATTTTACAAATTTGGATGTCCGCAGTCTTTAGTGTCAGACAATGGTAAACAGTTCATTAGCAAAGACTTCATGGAAATGCTAGACTACTTCGGGATTAAGCATATGAGGACAGGGAATTATGCACCCCAGGCCAATGCGTTGGAGCGCGTGAATCAGTCGGTGTTAGCAGCGATCAGGTTCTACCTGAACGACAATCAGGGAGATTGGGATGTTCATTTGTGCGAGATCGAATGTGCCTTGCGTTCCGCAGTACACACAGCCACAGGCGTGACTCCATATTTCCTGTTGTTCGGAACTAATATGATAACGCATGCATTGTCATATAAATTAGCCAGGCAACTCGACCTAATAGAAGATTCTGAAAACCAAATGGAAAAGCGAAACGAATTCCTGTAACTAATTAGAGACAAGGTACGGGAGAACCTACATAAAAGTTACGAAACAAACGCCAAGCGCTATAATGTAAGATGTAGAGAAACAACATTCAAGATAGGTCAGGAAGTGTTCAGAAGGAACTTTCAACTCTCCGACTTTACGAAGCAGATCTCTGCGAAGTTGTGCAAAAGATTCGTCAAATGCAGAATTGCTAAGCGGGTAGGGAACAATTTATATCAAATAGAGAATTTGCAAGGTATACCCCTCGGAGTCTTCCATGCCAAGGATTTAAAGGCGTAAAGTTACAACATGCACGTCAGCCAATGACACAAACTTCTCACCCAGGCAAGGAAGTCTAGCGGTTGCACTTTATCATATTAGCAAATATGATTTGCTAATATGATAAAATAACCATGCCCACCAAAGGAGGTGTGTACTGTTTCGCCTGTGTAGACCCTGGCTCAACAGTAGAAAAAAGTTTTAGTGTGGCAACCACATACTACCATTAAATTGCGACTATGGTTGCTGACCACACCTAAGGTTCTGTCAAAATTTATGTAGATATGACAATATATACTTCCGGTCTTTTTGCTAAGAATCGTGAAGCTGCGCAGACGTGCCAAGTTAATAAAATAAATTAAAAACGAACTGGACCAAAGGATTTAGGTGAGTGTAAATCACAAATTAAATATAACAAATTTTCAAAGGGTGCGCGGTAAATAAAAAAAATGTTTTTATTAATTTAGAGAGTGAAAAAAAGTGCCTGCAGATAAACAAATTTTAGTGGGAACGAGCAGGTGTGGTAGCTAGTACTGTAGAGGTATGCGGATTTTTTTTAAAAAGCCAAATCCCAAATCGGGGTAAGGGAACATTTGAAATATCCCAAGCCTATTTAAGATAGCAGCAGCATCTTAAATAAAAAGTAAACAGAAAGCTGAAAGAACGACACCGAAACCTATAAAAAAGCCGTCAAAACCCACTGAATCCAAGTATAGCGGCAAAACCTTTTACGCCATCCATAAGGTCACCAACCGAAAGCTCCAGTACCAAAGTGATTTTTTGGAGAACTGAGTCTAGAGGTGACAATAGCGATACGTCCACGAAAAACACCATCCACCGCAGCAATAGCAACAACATCGGCAGCGCCATTTTAAAAACAACATGACCAGCGCCACGTGTGTATGTAAAGCAACGCTACATCAACACCTGTAGCGCCACTACAAAATGAACGCCTGCGTGTTTTTAGCCCCATTTTAGAAAAATAGAACACCACGTGTGTAGGTAAAGCAACGCTACAACCTGTAGCGCCATTTTGGAAAATTAACACTTAACGGCAACAACAAAATCTACCACCTTCTTCGTAAAATAATGAAAAGGCAATCGAATCACCAGGAGCAACAGAACAACCAACCATAGAATCATCGTTAACACCAACGTCATCATCATCAGCATTAACTTCACCATAACCATCAATATGTCCATAATAGCCTTTTTAGTAATATCAACATTGTTATAAGCACAACCATCTAATTCATCATAATCAGCACCACAACCAGAACTTCATCATCATCACAGACATCAAAAAAAATTAACATCAGTAGTAAAATCATCATAAGTCTCTCCACTTGTACCCTATATTGGGTTTAGGATACTTAGGTACCTCCTTACAAAGTTTTGTTAAAATCCATCCAGCAGTTTTTAAGTGATGCGACCGCAAATGAAAAGCAGACAGACGGAATTGATTGACTATTTAATTATATGTATAGATTAGTGATAAATAATGGAGTTGATCAATTGAATAGTACTTAAATCTCATCTGGTAATTCTTAAATTTTGCTTTTGTGTGTAATTTGGATAATATGTCATGTAAAGTTACTTGCGCCTAATTTTAAAACTCTTAATTTTTGTTTAGGTCGATGAAAACGGAAAAATTCATCGATTACACCGTGAGTGTCCCGGAGAAAATTGTGGAGCTGGTGTTTTTATGGCTGCTCACGAAGATCGTCATTATTGCGGCAAATGTAATTTAACATTTGTTTTTAGCAAACCTGAAGGTAAATAAAATTTCTTCACATAATTATATTTTTTATTTATATGTAAAGTTATTTAATTTATGGGCCATTTATTTAAAAACACGAAGTGGAAGTTTACAGACAATCAGTGTTTTTTGTATGAAAAACAAATATATTTTTCACGTTTTCCGTTTTAACTCGAATCACTTCGTCGTCGCGTTTTTTAGGAATAAGGCCGCCCTATATTTGAATAAGTACTGAGCAAAATAAACAATAAATGCAAAAATAAATTTACAGTACAATTTTAATAAAAAATATCAAAATGATTGCATCAAATAAAATGAAAAATATAATTTCAATAAATATGGGTTATAATAGTTTTGTTGTTAAGTTTTATTTCAAAACAACTTTTTATTTTTATAATTTTATTAAAAAACAAGCGCTAAATGTTCACATTAAATCCAAATTTCAAACTAAAAAACTATTATATATTTTCACAAAATATTTAAATCAAGGCGAATTTATATAAGGTGGCATACCACATACATTGTTAATACATATTTTTTATTGTTTTTCATTTATTTTAAGTTTATTGAACCTCTGCATATATTTTGTCTACTTTAGTTAATTCAATTGCATACCTTTTTTTTTTATTCTTTGGTTTATTTATAATTGAAACTTGATATTTAATATTTTTTGTTCTTTGGTTGTTTACTATAATTTTAATTAATTCGCTTATTCCCTTATTTTAGTTTCATTGACATTAAACTTAAAATTTATTGTAAACCCAGCAGAAATATTATTAGCAAATTAAGCATAACCTTTATTGTAAAATTAGTATATAAGTTGGAAATAATTACTAATAAAATCACTCTCTTATTGTGAAAGCAAAACCCAAGTCTTTTAAGTAAGAGAAAGCAACACGGTTCAAGTGCTGTTGTTGTACAAATTAATTTCAAGTTCAAGATAGTTAATGTGTTATATTGAACATCCTTAATTCAAGTTCTAGTTCAAGATAGTTTAAGTGCTATATTGAACATTTTTAATAGCTTGAACATTTTGGTGACCCCGACCTGATCCCTGCAACAACATGGCTTCGTTTGATGAATTAGTGGCCAGCCAAAAGCAGACTGGTGAAAAAATTGAAGTCATCATACGAAACTACAAAAAGGATCCATCATCCCGGAAGACATCCCCCAGCTATTTCCAAGAGAGATTAAGAAGGCTGGATGAAGAATGGGCAGCCTTCGAAACAACCGACAACAAAATTCGACTGCTCGATAATATACCATTGGACCATAAATATTTCACAGATGAATATTACACGGCAATCATGGACATTGTTCACCAATACAAGGAGGAATTTGAGCAAGCAATCTTGAAAACAGCTCCTCCTAGCACAAAAGAGAAAATTACAACTCAAAATCATTCAGCAGGCATTCAAGTCACAACGTTAGAAACTGGTGAGCTTACCAGACTTATACGAAGACAAGCAGCTATGATGTCCACGCTAGAGCGTATATTAAACCACGAATTCTCACATAAAGATATCGTATCTGCAACTAAGCTTTGGCAATCTATTGAAAGCATTCATTATGAGATCGCTGAAATGTGCGACGATAACGGCAACCAAGGCTACGATATGGACAGGTTTATCCAGCTAGAAAATCATCTACGGACGGCGTCCAGAAGCATAACTTTAACTAATCCCAATTCAACAAATGGCAGTAATAGCAATCAATCAGATGCTATGCCAATACCAAAAATAACAATTCCAAGGTTTTATGGAAATTACCTAAAATGGCAGGAATTCCACGACCTATTTTCATCACTAATTGTAAATCAGTCAATACCAAAGGTTCAAAAAATTTGGTATTTGAAAACACATTTGGTTGGGGAAGCTGGAAATCTAATAAAACACTTCACTGCATCTGGCGAAAACTTCCACGACGCATGGGCATTGGTGGTGGATCGCTACAACAACAAGAGATTGTTGGTCAGCAAACTAATGCAAGAACTAGTCGATTCACCAAGTAAGGTATCAAGCGACAACTACAAGACACTACATGATAAAACTCAGGAGTGCCCTCAAAAATCTAAATATAGATACTTCAAGTTGGGATCCATTACTTCTGCATCTGTTATTGAAAAGACTGGACAACTCCACACGCCTTCGCTATGAGCAGTCACTGTTACAGCCTCGAGAAGTGCCAACAATTAAAGCATTCCTCGAATTCTTAGAGAAACATTTTCAATCCATGGAAGCTATGGATAAGGAAAAATCTAATTACAAGGCAAGGGTTTGCACATCTATAATACCCAGAGATCAACGAAATGAAATGTGTAACATGTGCAAAAAGGGAACACCACCATTATTCGCGTGTAAAGAATTTCTTAAAGCTTCACCTTCTGCTCGGTTGCAATTCACCCAAGGTCAAAAACTATGCGTGAACTGTCTAAAGGCTGGCCATAAAGCAATAACCTGCCTTTCAAGAGGGTGCACTCATTGCAATAAAAAACACAATACGCTATTACATTTAAATGGCTTCCCTACAAATGAGAGCAAACCAATAAGAAATGTTTTACAAACCCAGATGTCGGTTAAGCACCAATCAGCTGTGCATAACGTTCTTTCACCTATTAACCACCAAGAAGCTACATCGCTTACCACCTGTAATACCTCAAAGCCGAACAAATATATCCTACTTAGTACAGCAATGGTAACGATTAAGGCAAATCAAAAGGAAATTCAATGCCGAGCAATCCTCGACTCAGGATCGCAACTAAATTTGGTTAGTGAGCGACTAGTCAAACGCCTGGGAATATCGCCCAAGTCAACCTCAATTTATATAAATGGAATCGGATCAAGTAACACAAAGGCTCAATACCGAGTAAACGTCGCTTTATACTCACGTATCAACAACTTCACAACAAGACTTGAAGCAGCAGTACTTCCACATATAATTTCACCACAACCTTCGCAAGTAATCAATATTAACAACTGGCCAATTCCAAAAAACATCGTTCTAGCCGATCCAGAATTTCATCAGCCCGCCAAAATAGATGTTTTGCTGGGCGCCGAGTTTTACCATCAGTTGCTGTCAGTCGGAAAAATCCAGCTAGCCAAAGATCTACCTACAATACAGAATACCGTACTAGGTTGGGTTATTGCTGGACCGGTTTGCGGACTCGATGCACCTCCTTTGGCATGCGGAGTATGTACCGAAGATGAATCCAGCTTAGAAGAAGCCATTGCTAAGCTCTGGGAACTTGAGACGGTAAAACCAGCTGAAAAATGCCTATCAGTGTCAGAAAAACAGTGTGAAACTCATTTTGCACAAAGTGTCACACTAGATACCAACGGAAGATTTGTGGTCAGGATTCCATTTTGCAAAAATCCTGAGGAATTAGGCGACTCATATGGTGTAGCATTCAACAGATTTCTGTCGCTAGAGAGACGTCTAGCTAAGGCTCCAGAAATCAAAAAACAATACATCCAGTTCATGAAAGAATACGAAGCCTTGGGTCACATGACAGAAATAGATATAAACTCCACTGACAAGCCGAAGTATTTCATTCCGCACCATTGCGTAGTTAGGCCAGAAAGTCAAACAACCAAATTACGAGTGGTATTTGATGCTTCTACTAAAACTTCTGATGGCATGTCACTAAATGATCTAATGTTTACTGGACCCACAATTCAAAGTGAGCTTTTTTCACTCCTGTTGCGTTTTCGGCTACCAAGATTTGTCTTCACAACAGATATCCAAAAGATGTATCGACAAATTCTAATGCACCCGGAAGATAGAAAATACCAGCTTATCATCTGGAGAGAAAGCAACAATATGCCACTGAAATACTACCAACTTAACACAGTTACTTATGGAACACGATCAGCACCGTATTTGGCTACAAAATGCTTAGAAAAGATAGCAAAGGAGAATATGGCACGGTATCCCTATGGAGCTCAATTTCTATTAGAAAACTTTTACGTGGATGATGGCATTGGTGGAAAAACTTTGGGGCTAACCAAAATTAGACAAGTTTTCCTTCAAGGTCAACCTAGGAGATGTGCAAACTGTCACAAAACGCTCAGTTAGCTCCGATATAGCTAGAGTGTTTTATCCATTGGGATTGCTCTCACCGATCATTGTTACGGCAAAAATGTTCCTTCAAGAACTATGGCAAATAAATTCAAACTGGGATGACCCTCTGCCATCTGATCTTCATCAAAAATGGTGTACATTCCGCGAGGACTTAGTAAATGTAAACAATATCCAAATCTCCCGACATGTATTTGAAGGACATGTATCATCAAATACACAACTTCACGCATTCGCAGATGCATCGGAAAAAGCGTATGGTGCAGCACTGTACATCAGGTCTGTTATCAAGAACGAGCAAGTAATAGTAAGATTACTTTGCGCCAAATCACGAGTAGCACCAGTAAAACGTCAGACATTACCTCGTCTCGAGTTATGCGCTGCACTGTTAAGTGTTCAACTAACGGCAAGAGTTAAAAAAGAGTTAAAACTTGAAGATACACCAACTTATTTCTGGACAGACTCAGAAATCGTATTGGCTTGGATAAACTCTCCATCTTCATCCTACCAAACATTTGTGGCCAATCGCGTTGCTGCTATACAAGAATCATCATTAGCTGCCCAGTGGAAGCACGTTAAATCAAATGACAACCCGGCAGATATTGTATCAAGAGGTCTTTCCCCAAAAAAGTTAATAACAAATACATTATGGTTCTACGGCCCTTTGTTTCTGCATGGGCGGAAGGATATTTGGCCACCAGAGTATTCGATGGTGCAAGGCAGAACCGATTGCACTGATATGGAACGAAAGAAAACAACTACAGTCGCAATAACCAATGCCAATTCAACAAATATTATTTATGAAATAAGACACAATGGATCATTTAACAAACTACAACGAGTAGTAGGCTTTATGCTGAGGTTTATAAATAACGCAAGAGGATTAAGGATACAAGGTAACTTCACTTTATCAACACTAGAGCTTGAGCGAGCCACTATCACCATTATTGGGGCAATGCAGCGGTGCGATTTTAAAAACGATTTAAAACATTTGGCAATACACAACACAGTACACAAAAATAGTCTGCTTAAAAATCTAACGCCTTTTTTGGATAGCAATGGTATTATCAGAGTAGGAGGACGTTTGGAATCATCAGAACTTTCGTATGACGCCAAACACCCAATGGTGATTCCCTACCTCGATCCGTTATCAAAGGTGCTAATGCAAACGATTCATGTACAAAATAGACACTGTGGTCCGCAAGCGCTGCTGTCATACACAAGGCAAAAATACTGGCCAATCAAGGGAAAGTCAATGGCCCGATCAATTGTCCAACATTGTATAAAATGCGCTAGGGCCAAACCAAAACTCCTTACTCAAATTATGGGAAATCTGCCATCAACCAGAACCAGTCCAGCTCGACCCTTCATTAACTCTGGAGTGGATTTTTGTGGCCCCTTTTGGGTTCACTATAAGATCAGAGGAAAGAGGCCTACAAAGGCCTACATAGCAGTATTTTGCTGCTTTGCTACCAAGGCGGTACATCTAGAAGTAGTTAGCAGTTTAACTACAGATGCATTTATAGGGGCATTAAAAAGATTCATAAGCAGACGAGGTCATTGCAAAAACTTGTACTGTGACAATGCTACTAACTTTGTTGGCGCCAATAATCAACTGGCAGAATTATCAGAAGCTATTTACGGAAACTTAGCTGTCGAAAAAATAGATAAAGAATGCACTGCACGAGGCATAATGTTTCACTTTATACCACCAAGAGCACCTCATTTCGGAGGTTTATGGGAAGCAGCTGTAAAATCAGCCAAACATCTCTTAATGAGAAGTGTGTCAACAGCATCACTGACATATGAGGAATTCGACACAGTGGTCATAGAGATTGAAGGAATTCTTAACTCTCGACCCATAAGCCCGATGTCAGATAATCCAAACGATTTGGCGGCATTAACCCCTGGCCATTTTCTTATAGGAGCACCACTTAACTCCCAAATTGAAGCAGAAAGCACAGAAAACGGGAAGAATCTGTTAACAAGATGGAAATTAGTTGCCCACTTAAAGTCAGAATTTTGGAGGCGTTGGTCACGAGAGTATCTCTCCGAACTGCAGTACCGATACAAATGGCACACACAGCAGGACAACATCAAAACAGGAGACATGGTAGTAGTAAAGGAAGACAACACAGCTCCATTACAGTGGCCACTAGGAAGAATCATAAAAACACATAAGGGCGATGATGGCTTCATTCGAGTAGCAGATGTCAAAACAGCAAAGGGGGTTTGCAGAAGACCAATTTCCAGGCTAGCACCATTACCAATTAACAATTCTAAAGAGGACGAACCCACTCAACAAGATGACTCAATTGGCACCACTACTAAGCAGAACGAGACTCCTGAGAGTAAGAGAAAAAGAAGACGGATGTCAATAAGCCAAAACATGTTCACGATAATGATGGCGGTCATTTTAATGCCGCTAGTCTTAACGGCACAGATTCACAACAAACAGTTCGGGAAACAACTAGCCATACATTTTGAAGCCATTGGATCAGCAGCAATTTCATCTTCAGACTGGCAAATCCTAATTTATTACGACTTACAGGAATTTTGGGCCGAATCAGAAATATTTGCAAGCGGTACCAGAGCTTTAAGCAATTTATGTGAAGACATGCAAGATAAATCAACGTGTCAAAACCTTGTGAAATACTTTGAACATACCGAAAATGAATTAGACATGAGCAGCACTCTACTTTCCGGCAGAAGACACAAAAGGGGAGCAATCAATTTAGTGGGAAACATCGCAAACTCACTATTTGGCGTACTGGACTCAAAATATGCAGAAGAGATGGCAAACACGATTTCACAAGTTAAACAAAATGAGGCACATCTGCTGAGCCTGTTAAGAAATCAAACGTCAATTGTAGACTCTACTATGAACATCCTGAAAGCAGACCAAGGGCTAATAAAAAAGAAATTTGGCCAAATCGACCAACAAATATCGCAAGTATACAACAAGATACACAACGTCAGCAAGGAACTATACGAAGAAAAAATCTACCGCATTTTCTCATCACTATCCATTCAACTAACGATCACTGCGGCAAACTTGCAACACATACAGTCTTCAATACTGGATATTCTTACAAATACTCATCACGGTATTATAAGCCCGCTTATCCTTACTCCGCACCAATTACAACAGGAAATAGACAAAATAAGAATGCATTTACCAGAGTCACTTGAATTGCCTGTAGAACAGAATGATACACTGCAATTGTACAAATTGATGAAAGTTCAAGGTGGACTCACGAATAACACCGTCATATTTCGCGTTAATTTGCCATTAGTTGAGCGTGACCAGTTTTTAGTATTCAACCTTATAGCAGTGCCAAATTGGATCAATGATACCTTATTATCAATAAAACCATGCTCTTCCATTTTGGCCGTCAATGTTGACCGTCGTCAGTATTTTACTATTGACAACACTGAACTTAACTTATGCGACGTCATCAAAGAAGAGAGATTTGTGTGTTCCAAAGTACAGATCTTGTATGAATCCAGTTCACCAATATGCGCCTGCGAAATAAATTTATTTCACAACGAAACTAAGGCTGACTGCCCAGTTCAACAAATAAAGACCACCAATGCTTGGATCCCCCTCCATCACCAGAACAAATGGATTTACGCACTACCCACGGCAACTCATACAACGGCTGTGTGTAAGAAAGATATCAATCAATTTACACTAAAGGGTTCGGGTTTGCTTTATTTGGAACCGGAATGTACTCTCAAAAATAAGTTCGTGTCAATATAAGGCCAACAGACAACATCCAGCTCCCTTAAGGCATCTTACACCAAGCTCTGGGAAATAACAGAACAAACCCATTCAACACGTCTAAAGCCATTACTCAATAAAATACATACAAGCGAGTACAGTTCACAAATACAAAACCTAACAGAATTACAAACCTCACTAAGGGCGCAGGAGATACTTCAGCTACCAAATAAAATTGAGGCTCATAATAATCATCACATGACTGTCGGTTACTCAGCCTTAATCATCACTTTCTGCATCTTAGTTTATCTAATTGCAAGACAAAAATGTAAACACCAACCGATTCCAGCACCTCGCAAGCAACAAACAACGTCGGACTTCACGGTGCATATTTGATCAATATCAACAGCAGACCTTAACGAAGTTTCAAACAGAATTCAACCTCATCTCATTAATTCAGCAGATTCCACCCACAGGCTATATTTTGAGCTACACTCAAAGGGGGGAGCATGTTAATACATATTTTTTATTGTTTTTCATTTATTTTAAGTTTATTGAACCTCTGCATATATTTTGTCTACTTTAGTTAATTCAATTGCATACCTTTTTTTTATTCTTTGGTTTATTTATAATTGAAACTTGATATTTAATGAAAAACAATAAAAAATATATACATTTTATCAAGGCATATTAACTAGGTAGACTCATAAGTACAACAACTACAACCACAGGGATAGAGGGGCGTACGCCAATGCGTTATCCCAAAACTCAATAGTAAAGCCAACGAACAGCATTACAGGTAGTAACAAGCACGAAAAAGCACAGGAACCAGGATCACAAGTAAAAACCACCGGACAAACGCCTAAAGCCATAATAAAGAACCACCAACAGAAAGTTTCAGTTTTATACCAAATCACTTTAAGCCACTCAATATTCGTATTGAGGAGTATGATAAGGCGCGGGAGAGAATTTTTGGAACACTCGCACATATTGTAAAAGCACGCGAACGTTTTAAATTAAGAAAGCACACAAGATTAGAAATTTCTGAAGCAAGAATTTATGAAGGACCGGATACCAGGATTTATACGACATTGGAAATCAACGGACAACAAATTCAAGGCTTACTCGATAGCGGAGCCACCGTGACTTGCCTAGGTAAAGATTGTCTGGATTTCGTACAAAAAGCACAAATACTTATCTACCCATATCAGGCTAGGATAAGAACAGCCGATGGTCGGCTTAATTAGGTCGTATAAGAGCGAATATAACGTTCAACAGAGTGACGAAACCAGTTGATTTCTTTCTCGTTCCTACATTAAAACTACCATTGTTTCTTGGAGTAGACTTCCTGAAGAAATTTAATTTGTTGAGATTCGAAATAAACGCATTGTCATTGTCACACGAGTGCTGAGGAGCTCATAGATAATAGCTTCCCTCGAATGCATACTTTACATACTCGACAGCAACAGCGATTGAAGGATATAATTGACACATTTCCCTGTTTCACCCGCAAAGGCTTAGGGAAGACTTCCCTAGAGGTGCACCACATCGACTCAGGAGAAGCTGTACCCGTAAAAGAGAAGCATTATCCAGTTTCACCCGCAGTGCAGAAGCTGATGTATGGGGAGCTGGATAGGATGCTTTCATTGGGAGTCATTGAGCCGAGCGACAGCCCATGGAACAATAGGGTTACTATGCTGCAGAAAGGAGAAAAAGTAAGGATATGTTTAGATGCGCGTCGGCTCAATGAACTGACCGTGAAGGACGCCTATCCGCTTCCCCATATAGAAGGACTTTTGAGCAGGTTGGGGGACACTCATTATATTTCCAGCATCGATTTAAAGGACGCGTTCTGGCAGATACCCCTGGCAGAACAGAGCCGAGAGAAGACAGCCTTTACCGTGCCTGGAAGACCCTTGTACTATTTTACGGTCATGCCTTTTGGGTTGTGTAATGCGGCCCAAAGCTTATGCCGTTTAATGGACAAGGTGATTCCAGCACGCTTAAGGGAAAGGGTGTTTGTCTACTTGGATGATCTGCTGGTAGTATCGCCAGACTTCGAAGAGCATTTGGAAATATTAGCAGAAGTAGCACGATGTTTGGATAAGGCTAATTTTACAATAAATGTAAGCAAATCAAAGTTTTTCTGCAAGGAGTTAAAATATTTGGGGTATATAGTAGGCGAAGGAAAACTAAAGCCAGACCCAGCCAAAATACAGGCAATAGTGGATATGAAGTACCCCAAAACGCCCAAACAAGTAAGAAGCTTTCTAGGAACAAACGGTTGGTATCGAAGGTTTATTCATGAGTATGCGACCATAACAGCATTTCAGAAACACAAAAAAAATGTAAAAAGTTCACCTTTCCAGATGGAACCAAGATCGCGTTTGATAGGCTAAAAGAGAAATTGACAGCGAGTACCGTTTTAATACACCCGGACTTTAACAAAATATTTTCCGTTCAGTGTGACGCTTCCAATGTGGGGATAGGAACCGTATTATTGCAACAGCATTCAGAAGGCGGAGAACATCCGATAGCGTATTTTTCAAAAAAACTGACGTCAGCACAGAAAAACTACTCAGTGACTGAAAGGGAATGCCTTGCGGTGGTGTTAGCAGTTAAGAGGTTCCGTCAGTATATTGAGCTGATGGAGTTCGTAATAATAATAGACCATTCTAGTCTGAAATGGCTTATGTCTCAGTGAGACCTTAGCGGAAGTTTAGCCAGATGGAGCCTTCAGCTGCAAGCCTACTCGATTACCATTAAGCACAGAAAAGGAGCTCAAAATGTAGTGCCAGATACTCTATCAAGGTATGACATGGATGGTGTGGAACTAGCCAACGACTTATTTGTGGAGTTAACATCGCCAGAATTTAAAACAGAAGATTATCAGAAGTTAATAGAAACAGTAGAAACACATAAAGAGAGTTTACCGGACATAAAAGTTACCAATGGGTTTGTTTATAAGAGAACGTATAGTTATGAAGGGGACATAGCCCGCGAAGAACATGCATGGAAATTGTGGATACCCGCAGGGCTTACTAAAGGATTAATTACTCAAGCTCATAACTCACCAGCTGCAGCCCATGGTGGTGTCGGAAAGACAATAAGAAGGGTCCGAGAATAGTTTTATTGGCCGCACATGAATGTGCAAATACGCGAATTCGTAAATAACTGCGACACATGCAAGGAATGCAAACCGGCAAACAGAATTCTAAAACCACCTATGGGTAGGGAACCCGACGTGAGCCGTCCTTTTCAGCGCATTTGCATCGACTTTCTAGGGCCATATGTGCGATCAAAAAGGGGCAACTGTTTCATTTTCATAGTATTAGATTATTTTTCCAAGTTCGTCTCTCTCAAAGCCATGCCAAAGGCAACCACGAATAGTGTCATCAATTTCCTGATACAAGAGGTATTTTACAAATTTAGTTGTCCGGAGTCTTTAGTGTCAGACAATGGTAAATAGTTCATTAGCAAAGACTTCATGGAAATGCTAGACAACTTCGGGATTAAGCATATGAGGACAGGGAATTATGCACCCCAGGCCAATGAGTTGGGGCGCGTGAATCAGTCGGTGTTAGCAGCGATCAGGTTCTACCTGAACGACAATCAGGGAGATTGGGATGTTCATTTGTGCGAGATCGAATGTGCCTTGCGTTCCGCAGTACACACAGCCACAGGCGTGACTCCATATTTACTGTTGTTCGGAATAACAATAATAGAAGATTCTGAAAACCGAATGGAAAACCGAAACGAATTACTGAAACTAATTAGAGACAAGGTACGGAGAACCTACATATCATATTAGCAAATATGATTTGCTAATATTATAAAGTAACCATGCCTGTGTAGACCCTGGCTCAACAGAAGAAAAAAGTTTTAGTGTGGCAACCACATACTACCATTAAATTGCGACTATGGTTGCTGACCACACCTAAGGTTCTGGCAAAATTTATGTCGATATGACAATATATACTTCCGGTCTTTTTGCTAAGAATCGTGAAGCTGCGCAGACGTGCCAAGTTAATAAAATAAATTAAAAACGAACTGGACCAAAGGATTTAGGTGAGTGTAAATCACAAATTAAATATAACAAATTTTCAAAGGGTGCGCGGTAAATAAAAATAAAACGTTTTTATTAATTTAGAGAGTGAAAAAAGTGCCTGCAGATAAACAAATTTTAGTGGGAACGAGCAGGTGTCGTAGCTAGTGCTGTAGAGATATGCGGATTTTTTTTAAGAGGCCAAATCCCAAATCGGGGTAAGGGAACATTTGAAATATTCCAAGCCTACGCATCCTTAATGGCAGCAGCATCTTAAATAAAAAGTAAACAGAAAGCTGAAAGAACGACACCGAAACCTATAAAAAAAGCCGTCAAACCCAATGAATCCAAGTATAGCGGCAAAACCTTTTACGCCATCCATAAGGTCACCAACCGAAAGCTATAGTACCAAAGTGATTTTTTGGAGAACTGAGTCTAGAGGTGACAATAGCGACGTCCATGAAAAACACCATCCACCATCAATAGCAACAACATCGGCAGCGCCATTTTAAAAACAACATGACCAGCGCCACGTGTGTATGTAAAGCAACGCTACATCAACACCTGTAGCGCCACTACAAAATGAACGCCTGCGTGTTTTTAGCGCCATTTTAGAAATATAGAACACCACGTGTGTAGGTAAAGCAACGCTACAACAACACCTGTAGCGCCATTTTGGAAAATTAACACTTAAAGGCAACAACAAAATCTACCACCTTCTTCGTAAAATAATGAAAAGGCAATCGAATCACCAGGAGCAACAGAACAACCAACCACAGAATCATCGTTAACACCAACGTCATCATCATCAGCTTTAACTTCACCATAACCATCAATATGTCCATAATAGCCTTTTTTGTAATATCAACATTGTTATAAGCACAATCAACTAATTCATCATAATCAGCACCACAACCAGAACTTCATCATCATCACAGACATCAAAAAAATTAACATCAGTAGTAAAATCATCATATAAGTCTCTCCACCAACTACACCAAAAATCATCATCATTACTATAGCCACCAGCAATTTCTCCATAAACACCATCCTCAATAGCATCAACATCCCTGGACCAAAAGATAAGTAATAGTAGTTTTGTTTAATAGTTAAAAAAAATCGTTAGTTATAACTCATTTATAAACCGGTGTAGAGTAGACGTTTACAAACGTAATCGCGTTCGAAAACTTAATCGCGTAAAAAAAGGTCTTAGTATTTTCAATTGTAGTTCGTGTGATTTTTATAATAGTTTTTTTTTTAAATTTTCTTTGCCTATAAAAGAAAATCTTCACCTGATTTGACCACGTATGCACAGGGCATACACGCCAAAGCAGTCCATTTCAAGGAGCCAGTATACCCATTACGGCAGGGAGGACCTAAAATAAAGGGGTACTGGTGAGCTGAAAAGGAAGCGGCGGGAAAAACCCCGTTTATGCTTAATGCATAGCTCAATTTGGAGCAAAATAATAGCCCGGTACCGTTTTAACCAAAATTTTTAAATTCCCAAATTCGTCTTTGTCTCTTTTCAAAACGTTGTCAAAATCGAGTCGCAATTTTTATAATTAGTTTCGAAATCTAGATCGTTTTTTTAGAATCAAAAGTGATCTCAAAAAAATTCAAGATTGTTGTAGTTGTATGTTTTCAAAATCATTTGCCAAATATAGTTATCCATAGCTAATTAGTTCTCAGACTTATAGTCCGAATTTTAAGATTCCTCACAAATTCAAAACTAAATTTCTAGATTGGAGATTGATTTCTAAAGGCAAAACATATGTAATTACAAAACAACACGTCTCATATTTCATAATTTGGATTTAGTTTTTTTGCTATCAGCAGCACATATCGCAAATTTTCAAAATTCAATTATAGAATCCTAATTCATTTACAAAATTCGAAATCAAATTTATTATAAAATTACATGTCCTATTTCAAAAATTCGAAATTAAGTTTTCGTCATTTTAAAATTATTCGTCTGAGGTCGAAATTCAAAACCATTCTGAGATTTGAAAGTAGTTTTCAAAATTTTAAATGTGACAGCTGAAAACGAAAAGTTATTCATGTAAAAATAATAAGAACACTTACCTGTAAAATTTTACTTACCTGAAAGTCGGATCACTAATCTGAAATTTAAAAACCGCAAATAGAAAATACCTGAAAATAAATAAAAGATTTACTTAATTCAAAATAAAAATTGTACTTACAAAAATAAAGTTATATTTACCTAAAAATTATACTTACCTATATAGTTAATTTACCAAATATTTACCGCGTTTGACTTACTAAAAAATATGCTTATATTTATAATCATTTATACATTTACCTGCTTACTTTTTGGAGAATATAAAAATTTTAATTACTCCTAAAGTTAGAATTTATCTACCTGTTTGAAATATATTGTTTATAAGTAATCATATACAAATACTAAGTGTAAACAGAAAATACAGTGTTGGATAAAACTGTGCAGTAAATTAGCAAAAACAAACAAAAATAAACAAAACAGTAATTAACAAAAGTACGAAATAAATTATCAAAATATCTAATAGCAAAATAAGAAAAAAATAAAACTTAAATTTGAGTGTATCCAAATCTAAGGATAAGTTATTTGGAGAAAAATTGGTGAGGGAAGGTATATAGAAAATAATTAATGCAAATCCAAATCCACTAAACACTCTCCAGATGAGTTAATCTTGGTAATAGAGTAACAATAAATATTTTGGTACAAATAAGTAAAACTTTAGGAATTAATGTAAGAAGCTCAAAATTGAAGTTATAGAAAATATACATCCATATGTATATATATATAACATTACAACTTAACATGAGGTGATCGACGATGATTTTTTAATTAGCAGAAAGAAATAAAAGAGAGGTAAGTGTCAAGTGGTGGAGTGATTTAGGGGTATTCTAGATATCTCTCAAAGAGGATACCACGATTAGGGGAGGGATACGTGAGGGCCATACCATCTAAGCCCGAGATGAGAAACTTGTCATTTGAAAGTAGCACTGGCACAACTTTGATGTCACCCTTTTTCTGGACTGCAACTAACCACCACCCAAGCCCGCGAGCCTTAGTCCTGCCATAGAGGCAAAGTTGCCAGTGTGCAGGATAGAAAATGGGGGAAGTTTTTAGGAAATAATTCGAGGGAAAAAAGTCAGTCCGTCTATCCAATGAAAAAGCAGCCAATAAGTAAACGTAGAATAGCCAACCAATAGGTTCCCAGTTGTTCTTCGAAAAGTTTAGATAGTTTGTTAGATTGCTGTTTGTCACTAATATTGTGCTTGCTTTTATTTCCTAACCTCAAACTTCTTATTAAAATAAAATAATAAAGAGAAAACAAAAGGAAGACCTATTTATTATGTTAGTAATAAATATGGCTCGTTTGTGTTATTATCTTTTTTGTTTTTTTTTTAATTGTTATTTTATTATTAAATATGTGACAGAAAATGGCGCCCAACGTGGGGCACGAGACGAAAATAAAACGTAAAAGTACCGAGCGTAAAATTTTTTTATTATAGTAAGATCGGTTTGAAAGAAGTTTTGTTAGCTTTACTAGCAATGGTCTAGACTAACATTATCGAAACAAACCGCACTCAACAGTTCGTTACGATTTGAAGGAATGAAAAGTTTGAAGTAATTGATTTTTGGATTGGATAATACTTGATAGTTTAAAATACGTGAGTCGCGGGAGGAATCCCTAGGATATAGTCCGTTCGTATGCAACGGTTTTTCACTGGATAGCAAGCTAGACTAGCGGATTAGTGTAAGTCTTAGAGACTTTAAATTAAAGTACTCTAATCGCGACATTGATTGCTAGACCAGAGCAGCACGAGAAGACTCAGTGAGTCCAAATAGTTTTGTTGGAAAACTTTTGTAGCCACTAGTCTGAAGGCTGCGCACAACAAAAAGATTCTTTCGTATAATCAGCATTTCGCAAAAACGTATGAGTTTGGCTCTTAGATAAGACAAGTACTCATTGATTTTTTTTCACCACTTGATACACCTCTTAATTATTTTTATTACAATTTATATTTATAGTATTGATTTGATCAGACATTTCAGCAATTAAGAATTTGTCTGGTAACCTGATATTTCTTTTAATATCAGATATTTTTTTTGAGATAATACAAGTGACTAAACTTTCGTGATATTTAATTATTTTTTTCACTTCAGTTTTTAGCTTTAGAATTTATAATTTTGAACATTTCAAAATATTGGTTTTTTATATTTGCAATTATTTTTTTAGACAGTTTGATTACGAATTTAAAGTTTGAGGGTAAGCAAACTTAAGTTTTAAAAAGTAATTCGGCTGTAGTTTGGAGTCCAGATAGAGTCCATCGGCAGTCATTTTACCTTGTTTGTATATTTTTATTAATTTTTTGTAATTGATAAGTTTCGGGAATTTTCAGGAAGTATTCTTTAATAGTTTCACAGATTTGCATAGGTTGCTAGAGGTAGGGACTCGAAAACTTTCAGTTAGAGTTGAGTTGAGTTGAATAAAGTTATTTTGTTTTCACTTGATATTGAGGAACCAATTAACGCACACAGCGCAATAGTTGAACGGGAGAAGATAAATCCAGAAAAATAAAATATGGTGGGAACACGATCAGCAAGTAGAACCGACGAAGTATCGGCGACGACAGCTGCAACCACAACAACTACATCAGCAACAACGACAGCCGCAGGGAGCACAGGAGCTATACCCAAGCGTCTTAGTCAAAACACAACGATGATAGGAGTTCAAGTTCAGGACGACTTAGAAGCTAGTCGTGAAAGCATATCGGAGAATAGCTCCATTGTGACACCACCATATAGTAGTATCAGCGCGCGGGGAGTAATTGATGCTTTCAGACACTCGAACGTACCATTGAGGCCGGTAGATCGCCACGAGCAGATGCGAGGTTCAAGGGCCGTGACTCAGGATGACCTAAGGTGTTTTGAAGACCGATTCCTAAATTTAGTACCAAGGCTTATACAGCAGAACTTGTACCCGCAACTACAACCTTAACAACAACACATAAGCGGTTCACAACCACGGAACAGCAATACTATGCCGGATCTTTCTCAACCTCCACTTCTTTGCCAAATGATCACACTCACCAACTACAAATTCAGCGTTGGCCCGACCAAATGAATAATAACAGGAACCCGAGGAATAATGTTAACAATGCAACAAATACCAACTTCAACGTTAGGAGCAACAACCATAATACGCATGGGGATAATTTTAATAGACCTAACATCAATGACAACTCAGATTTTACTTTTCGGCCAGGAAGTCCTTACTCGGTGCAGTATCTAGAATCGTATAGGCATTCTACTCATAATTCGGGACCGCGTATAGACAAATGGGGTATAACCTTTGACAGTACAAACAAAACAACAAGCATATAGGATTTTGCTTTTAGGGTAGAGACATTACAAGCAGACTATGGCTGCGAATGGAAGGATGTACTCCGCTCATTTCACCATCTCTTAAGTGGAGCAGCTCGAGACTGGTTTTAGGATCATCGCAGGTTCAACAACGTATCGCGTTGGCGAGATCTAAAGGCGGCCCTGATCAGCCAGTTTCACCGTTTTGATAGCGACTTTGATATTCAAAGAAAAATTTTGGACCGAAGACAGCAGAACATGGAATCCTTTGACGACTTCTATAACTCCGTGATTAAGCTGAGGAACCAGTTAGGAACTCCAATCGGAGAAAAAGATCTAGTGAGCATCATGCGGGGACATGCAGTTTGTCAGAGAGTGCCGTAGGGCAGAAAACTTGCTAAACAATCACCGACAATTTAGCGGACGGTTACCACCAAGGCAAATACATGAATTGGAACACTTATCTGTGGAAGCACGTGAAATTGAAGAGCTCGGTGCCATGGGAGGGATAAAGAAGTTAATATGTTGGAATTGCAAAACCGAAGGCCACACATTTTTTGATTGCGCAGAGGAAAAACGAAGGCTTTTCTGCTATAAATGTGGTTTGGAGGACACAGTTACTCCACAGTGCCCGAAATGCCAGGGTAACCAGAACACGAACGTGTCGCGGACAGGGATAGAGAGGCGTTCGCCAATGCGTTATCCCAAAACTCAATAGTAAAGCCAACGAACAGCATTATAGGCAGTAACAAGCACGAAAAAGCACAGGAACCAGGATCGCAAGTAAAAACCACCGGACAAACGCCTAAAGCCATAATAAAGAACCACCAACAGAAAGTTTCAGTTTTATACCAAATCACTTTAAGCCACTCAATATTCGTATTGAGGAGTATGATAAGACGCGGGAGAGGATTTTTGGAACACCCGCACATATTGTAAAAGCACGCGAACGTTTTAAATTAAGAAAGCACACAAGATTAGAAATTTCTGAAGCAAGAATTTATGAAGGACCGGATACCAGGATTTATACGACATTGGAAATCAACGGACAACAAATTCAAGGCTTACTCGATAGCGGAGCCACCGTGACTTGCCTAGGTAAAGATTGTACAAAATTTCGTACAAAAAGCACAAATACTTATCTACCCATATCAGGCTAGGATAAGAACAGCCGATGGTCGGCTTAATTAGGTCGTATAAGAGCGAATATAACGTTCAACAGAGTGACGAAACCAGTTGATTTCTTTCTCGTTCCTACATTAAAACTACCATTGTTTCTTGGAGTAGACTTCATGAAGAAATTTAATTTGTTGAGATTCGAAATAAACGCATTGTCATTGTCACACGAGTGCTGAGGAGCTCATAGATAATAGCTTCCCTCGAATGCATACTTTACATACTCGACAGCAACAGCGATTGGAAGATATAATTGACACATGTCCCTGTTCACCCGCAAAGGCTTAGGGAAGACTTCCCTAGAGGTGCACCACATCGACTCAGGAGAAGCTGTACCCGTAAAAGAGAAGCATTATCCAGTTTCACCCGCAGTGCAGAAGCTGATGTATGGGGAGCTGGATAGGATGCTTTCATTGGGAGTCATTGAGCCGAGCGACAGCCCATGGAACAATAGGGTTACTATGCTGCAGAAAGGAGAAAAAGTAAGGATATGTTTAGATGCGCGTCGGCTCAATGAACTGACCGTGAAGGACGCCTATCCGCTTCCCCATATAGAAGGACTTTTGAGCAGGTTGGGGGACACTCATTATATTTCCAGCATCGATTTAAAGGACGCGTTCTGGCAGATACCCCTGGCAGAACAGAGCCGAGAGAAGACAGCCTTTACCGTGCCTGGAAGACCCTTGTACTATTTTACGGTCATGCCTTTTGGGTTGTGTAATGCGGCCCAAAGCTTATGCCGTTTAATGGACAAGGTGATTCCAGGTGATCTGCTGGTAGTATCGCCAGACTTCGAAGAGCATTTGGAAATATTAGCAGAAGTAGCACGATGTTTGGATAAGGCTAATCTTACAATAAATGTAAGCAAATCAAAGTTTTTCTGCAAGGAGTTAAAATATTTGGGGTATATAGTAGGCGAAGGAAAACTAAAGCCAGACCCAGCCAAAATACAGGCAATAGTGGATATGAAGTACCCCAAAACGCCCAAACAAGTAAGAAGCTTTCTAGGAACAAACGGTTGGTATCGAAGGTTTATTCATGAGTATGCGACCATAACAGCATTTCGGAAACACAAAAAAAATGTAAAAAGTTCACCTTTCCAGATGGAACCAAGATCGCGTTTGACAGGCTAAAAGAGAAATTGACAGCGAGTACCGTTTTAATACACCCGGACTTTAACAAAACATTTTACGTTCAGTGTGACGCTTCCAATGTGGGGATAGGAGCCGTATTATTGCAACAGCATTCAGAAGGCGGTGAACATCCGATAGCGTATTTTTCAAAAAACTGACGTCAGCACAGAAAAAGTACTCAGTGACTGAAAGGGAATGCCTTGCAGTCGTGTTAGCAGTTAAGAGGTTCCGTCCGTATGTTGAGCTGATGAAGTTTGTAATAATAACAGACCATTCTAGTCTGAAATGGATTATGTCTCAGCGAGACCTTAGCGGAAGATTAGCCAGATGGAGCCTTCAGCTGCAAGCCTACTCGTTTACCATTAAGCACAGAAAAGGAGCTCAAAATGTAGTGCCAGATACTCTATCAAGGTATGACATGGATGGTGTGGAACTAGCCAACGACTTATTTGTGGAGTTAACATCGCCAGAATTTAAAACAGAAGATTATCAGTTAATAGAAACAGTAGATACACATAAAGAGAGTTTACCGGACATAAAAGTTACCAATGGGTTTGTTTATAAGAGAACGCACAGTTATGAAGGGGACATAGCCCGCGAAGAACATGCATGGAAATTGTGGATACCCGCAGGGCTTACTAAAGGATTAATTACTCAAGCTCATAATTCACCAGCTGCGGCCCATGGTGGTGTCGGAAAGACAATAAGAAGGGTCCGAGAATGGTTTTATTGGCCGCACATGAATGTGCAAATACGCGAATTCGTAAATAACTGCGACACATGCAAGGAACCCGACGTGAGCCGTCCTTTTCAGCGCATTCGCATCGAATTTCTAGGGCCATATGTGCGATCAAAAAGGGGCAACTGTTTCATTTTCATAGTATTAGATTATTTTTCCAAGTTCGTCTTTCTCAAAGCCTTTCTCAAAGCAATTTCCTGATACAAGAGGTATTTTACAAATTTGGATGTCCGCAGTCTTTAGTGTCAGACAATGGTAAACAGTTCATTAGCAAAGACTTCATGGAAATGCTAGACTACTTCGGGATTAAGCATATGAGGACAGGGAATTATGCACCCCAGGCCAATGCGTTGGAGCGCGTGAATCAGTCGGTGTTAGCAGCGATCAGGTTCTACCTGAACGACAATCAGGGAGATTGGGATGTTCATTTGTGCGAGATCGAATGTGCCTTGCGTTCCGCAGTACACACAGCCACAGGCGTGATTCCATATTTCCTGTTGTTCGGAACTAATATGATAACGCATGCATTGTCATATAAATTAGCCAGGCAACTCGACCTAATAGAAGATTCTGAAAACCAAATGGAAAAGCGAAACGAATTCCTGGAACTAATTAGAGACAAGGTACGGGAGAACCTACATAAAAGTTACGAAACAAACGCCAAGCGCTATAATGTAAGATGTAGAGAAACAACATTCAAGATAGGTCAGGAAGTGTTCAGAAGGAACTTTCAACTCTCCGACTTTACGAAGCAGATCTCTGCGAAGTTGTGCAAAAGATTCGTCAAATGCAGAATTGCTAAGCGGGTAGGGAACAATTTATATCAAATAGAGAATTTGCAAGGTATACCCCTCGGGGTCTTCCATGCCAAGGATTTAAAGGCGTAAAGTTACAACATGCACGTCAGCCAATGACACAAACTTCTCACCCAGGCAAGGAAGTCTAGCGGTTGCACTTTATCATATTAGCAAATATGATTTGCTAATATGATAAAATAACATGCCCACCAAAGGAGGTGTGTACTGTTTCGCCTGTGTAGACCCTGGCTCAACAGTAGAAAAAAGTTTTAGTGTGGCAACCAGATACTATCATTAAATTGCGACTGTGGTTGCTGACCACACCTAAGGTTCTGTCAAAATTTATGTAGATATGACAATATATACTTCCGGTCTTTTTGCTAAGAATCGTGAAGCTGCGCAGACGTGCCAAGTTAATAAAATAAATTAAAAACGAACTGGACCAAAGGATTTAGGTGAGTGTAAATCACAAATTAAATATAACAAATTTTCAAAGGGTGCGCGGTAAATAAAAAAAATGTTTTTATTAATTTAGAGAGTGAAAAAAAGTGCCTGCAGATAAACAAATTTTAGTGGGAACGAGCAGGTGTGGTAGCTAGAACTGCAGAGGTATGCGGATTTTTTTTTAAAAGGCCAAATCCCAAATCGGGGTAAGGGAACATTTGAAATATCCCAAGCCTATTTAAGATGGCAGCAGCATCTTAAATAAAAAGTAAACAGAAAGCTGAAAGAACGACACCGAAACCTATAAAAAAGCCGTCAAAACCCACTGAATCCAAGTATAGCGGCAAAACCTTTTACGCCATCCATAAGGTCACCAACCGAAAGCTCCAGTACCAAAGTGATTTTTTGGAGAACTGAGTCTAGAGGTGACAATAGCGACACGTCCACGAAAAACACCATCCACCGCAGCAATAGCAACAACATCGGCAGCGCCATTTTAAAAACAACATGACCAGCGCCACGTGTGTATGTAAAGCAACGCTACATCAACACCTGTAGCGCCACTACAAAATGAACGCCTGTGTGTTTTTAGCCCCATTTTAGAAAAATAGAACACCACTTGTGTAGGTAAAGCAACGCTACAACCTGTAGCGCCATTTTGGAAAATTAACACTTAAAGGCAACAACAAAATCTACCACCTTCTTCGTAAAATAATGAAAAGGCAATCGAATCACCAGGAGCAACAGAACAACCAACCATAGAATCATCGTTAACACCAACGTCATCATCATCAGCATTAACTTCACCATAACCATCAATATGTCCATAATAGCCTTTTTAGTAATATCAACATTGTTATAAGCACAACCATCTAATTCATCATAATCAGCACCACAACCAGAACTTCATCATCATCACAGACATCAAAAAAAAAATTAACATCAGTAGTAAAATCATCATAAGTCTCTCCACTTGTACCCTATATTGGGTTTAGGATACTTAGGTACCTCCTTACAAAGTTTTGTTAAAATCCATCCAGCAGTTTTTAAGTGATGCGACCGCAAATGAAAAGCAGACAGACGGAATTGAGTTACTATTTAATTATATGTATAGATTAGTGATAAATAATGGAGTTGATCAATTGAATAGTACTTAAATCTCATCTGGTAATTCTTAAATTTTGCTTTTGTGTGTAATTTGGATAATATGTCATGTAAAGTTACTTGCGCCTAATTTTAAAACTCTTAATTTTTGTTTAGGTCGATGAAAACGGAAAAATTCATCGATTACACCGTGAGTGTCCCGGAGAAAATTGTGGAGCTGGTGTTTTTATGGCTGCTCACGAAGATCGTCATTATTGCGGCAAATGTAATTTAACATTTGTTTTTAGCAAACCTGAAGGTAAATAAAATTTCTTCACATAATTATATTTTTTATTTATATGTAAAGTTATTTAATTTATGGGCCATTTATTTAAAAACACGAAGTGGAAGTTTACAGACAATCAGTGTTTTTTGTATGAAAATCAAATATATTTTTCACGTTTTCCGTTTTAACTCGAATCACTTCGTCGTCGCGTTTTTTAGGAATAAGGCCGCCCTATATTTGAATAAGTACTGAGCAAAATAAACAATAAATGCAAAAATAAATTTACAGTACAATTTTAATAAAAAATATCAAAATGATTGCATCAAATAAAATGAAAAATATAATTTCAATAAATATGGGTTATAATAGTTTTGTTGTTAAGTTTTATTTCAAAACAACTTTTTATTTTTATAATTTTATTAAAAAACAAGCGCTAAATGTTCACATTAAATCCAAATTTCAAACTAAAAAACTATTATATATTTTCACAAAATATTTAAATCAAGGCGAATTTATATAAGGTGGTATACCACATACATTTTATCAAGGCATATTAACTAGGTAGACTCATAAGTACAACAACTACAACCACAGGCATTTTGTTTGTGTAAAAAAAGCTTCTTTGTCATAAACAAAATGTTAACCTCTTCAGGGACATTGGCACATATGTGTACATTTAGCTTTTGTTAAATTTTTTAAGAGGAATTAGCAGAAAGTTTTCACAGGATTGCATTCCAATTTCGCACAAAATCAAATTCGAATTCTTTCATTCTTTTTAACTATGATAAGGAATAAAAAGATGTCTCACTAATACAGATAGGTATACGTAACAAAAAACGAGGTATACCCTGTACAATTTCTGAACCATCTAAAAAGTCAAAAACAGGATTAAAGACTAGATTCTATAGAACACCATCCTTGAACATAAAAAACCCCACGTCATGATAAAAACTACGAGACGAACTCACTACACGTGTGAAAACTGTAAAACACCCGTATGCCCTGAGTGCATGGATTCTTTCCATTCATAGATGAATTCAACGTTAAATGGTCATATATGTCGACATTATTTTTGTTAGTAAAATTTACTATTTTTAATTTTATCCTATATTACTGAAATGTTATAAATATGAGGTAAACAACTAGTAATTAAATGAAAAATAAAATCAATGTTTTTATCGTCCCGAAGAGGTTAAAACAAACGGAAAACAAAACAAAAAATTAATTTTTTTTATTTTTTTTCAGAACAATTGAAAATTTTTTCAGAATATTAAATTATACAAGGGAGACCTGGCCGAAGTTTTCTTAAAATTTGATCGGTACAAACACTATTTCAAACACTTAAAAAAATAATTTAAATTAAATATTTTTTTTCACTTTTTGTTTTGTTTATTTCTTTAAAAATAAACATAAAACACAAAACAAATTAGGAATAAGGCGAATATAATTTTGACAATCAAGAAAAACCATATGATGTCGAACTCGGCATTGAGTTTACCTGGTATGAATTTGCCTTGCTAAAAAAACTATTTTATATTTTCACAAAATATTTAAATCAACGCTAATTTATATAAGGTGGCAACGCCGCGACAACAAATACAACCACAAAAAACTCCCACATACATTTTATTGTTGGTTAAATGTACGACAGACGCCAAAAGCACTAATTAAAATATCACATCAAAAAACTAAAAACACTTCTTCCTTACCTTTTCTAGTAGTATTTTGTATTTTTTTTTTAATCTTGAAATATTTTTTTTTTTAAATAATTACAATTTTATTTCTTTTTTTAAAATTTTAAAAACACATTTTTTACAGCTGTAAAATAGATTCGCCTTGATTTAAAAAAAAAAAAACCAAAGATACATTTTATATTTCACGTTTTAAGCCTAGTATTGACTTTTCATATAAATTTTAGATTTTGACGAAATCTACTCAAAATCTAGTAGTACTTAACGACGTAACTACGGTTTTGCCCAAATTGTACTAAAAAATATTACTCAGTACAACAAAAAATTATATTTTAATTAAAAAACATAATAAACGAAAATTAAAATTACTAAAAAAATAAAACATTGCAAAGAAAATTGAATTAATTGGATTGGAATGATAACTAAAATTAAATAAGAAAAAAAATTAAGTGAAAGTTGAAAATAAGAGGTAAGTTAATGAAATATGGTTGATAAAATCTTGCTAGTGTCAAAAAAATTAAATGTAAACGACCTAGATTTCGAAAAAGATTTTGAACGACATCTACTAAGTATCTTAAGATGTCTTATCTTATATATGGTTTGATATGCTTCTACGATGTCCTTTCTTAGAGGCATCTTGAACATGCACTGAATTGTCTTGTTAGTATTAGAGTTATCAATGGAATTAGAGCTATTATGGTATCAAGGTGTGCAACAAAATGGCGGTCGTCAGTTCTTTTTTCATTATTTTCTTTAGTACACTTACCCAAAGGAACCAGGGCACCTCTAACATTTCTTTTGCCAAGATTGGAGCCGGAAGCATTTTTTCCAGAGAAAGTCTTCAAACTAACCCTCATTGGCGCAAAAATATGTAGGGGACGGGTAAACGTCCCCTATTGTAAAGATTTTTTGGCCTATACTTCACCAGATATTGAAAGAAATAGATTATTCCACTTATAGTGCATTTACACTACGTCGAAACGTCGAAGGAAACAACATATATATATAAAAGAATTAAATTTGCTAGATCTCATCGTGGAAGGAATATAATTCAACAAAAACACAAAAGTCTTGTATCTCAACGACAATTTCTGGTTTATACAACTAGTCTTTGGAACACGCTGCCAAATAATATCCAAAAACTTGACAACGCTAATATGTTTAAAAGAGAGTTATTTGAATTACTTCAATGATAATTTAATTTTTTTTTTATATTTTTATATTGTTAATTAATATTTTTTTAATTTATTTTAAACTTTTTATTTTTTGTGCTTGTTTTATTATTTCTTTTTTCTTCATTTTGAACATTGTTTTTATTTATTTTTATTGATAATTTTTTATCTAATAATATTTAATATCTGTTTTTGCAATGACAAACATATGTATTTATCACTAGCACTATCATTTATAAGATATTTAATCTTGTTGTGCTAGATCGCTATCTTAATAAATAAATAAATAAAAATACTTAGGTACCTCCTTACAAAGTTTTGTTAAAATCCATCCATCAGTTTTTAGGTGATGCGAACGCAAATGAAAAGCTGACAGATGGAAATGAGGTACTATTTTATTATATGTATAGATTAGTGATAAATAATGGGGTTGATCAATTGAATAGTACTTAAATCTCATCTGGTAATTCTTAAATTTTGCTTTTGTGTGTAATTTTTATTATATGTCATGTAAAGTTACTTGCGCCTAATTTTAAAACTCTTTAATTTTTGTTTAGGTTGATGAAAACGGAAAAATTCATCGTTTACGCCGTGAGTGTCCCAGAGAAAATTGTGGAGCTGGTGTTTTTATGGCTGATCACGAAGATCGTCATTATTGCGGCAAATGCAATTTAACATTTGTTTTTAGCAAACCTGAAGATAAATAAAATTGCTTCACATAATTATATTTTTTATTTATATGTAAAGTTATTTAATTTATGGGCCATGAAAAACACGAAGTGGAAGTTTAAAGACAATCAGTATTTTTTGTATGAAAAACAAATATATTTTTCACGTTTTGCGTTTTGCGAATCACTTCGTCGTCGTGTTTTTTAGGAATAAGGCCGCCCTATATTTGAATAAGTACTGAGCAAAACAAACAATAAATGCAAAAATAAATTTACAGTACAATTTTAATAAAAAATATCAAAATTATTGCATCAAATAAAATCAAAAATATAATTTCAATAAATATGGCGTCTAATAGTTTTGTTGTTAAGTTTTATTTCAAAACAACTTTTTATTTTTATAATTTTATTAAAAAACAAACGCCAAACGTTCACATTAAATCCAAATTTCAAACTAAAAAACTATTATATATTTTCACAAAATATTTAAATCAAGGCGAATTTATATAAGGTAGCATCGCCGCGACAACAAATACAACATCAAAAAACTACCACATACATTTTATCAAGGCATATTAACTAGGTAGTCTCATTAGTAGAATAACTACAACCACAGGCATTTTGTTTGTGTAAAAAACTTTGTCATAAACAAAATGTTAACCTCTGCAGGGACATTGGTACATATGCGTACATTCAGCTTTTGTTAAATTTTTTAAGAGGAATTAGCAGAAAGTTTTCACAGGATTGCATTCCAATTTCGAATTCTTGCATTCTTTTTAACTATGATAAGGAAAAAAAAGATGTCTTTCTTAAGTGTAAGCCTCATTGGCCAGCTCCCTAACACAGATAGGTATACGTAACAAAAAAACGAGGTATACCCTATACAATTTCTGAACCATCTAAAAAGTCAAAAACAAGATTAAAGACTAGATTCTATAGAACACCATCCTTGAACATAAAAAACCTTACGATGACATAATAAAAACTACGAGACGAACTCACTACACGTGTGAAAACTGTAAAAAACCCGTAGGCCCCGAGTGTATGAAATCTTTCCATTCATAGATGAATTCAACGTTAAATGGTCACATATGTCGACATTATCTTTTGTTAGTAAAATTTACTATTTTTAATTTTATCCTATATTACTGAAATGTTATAAATATGAGGTAAACAACTAGTAATTAAATGAAAAATAAAATCAATGTTTTTATCGTCCCGAAGAGGTTAAAACAAACGGAAAACAAAACAAAAAATTAATTTTTTTTTTATTTTTTTTCAGAACAATTGAAAATTTTTTCAGATTATTTAATTATACAAGGAGAGACCTGGCCGAAGTTTTCTTAAAATTTGATCGGTACAAACACTATTTCAAACACTTAAAAAAAATAATTTAAATTAACCATTTTTTTCACGTTTTGTTTTGTTTATTTCTTTAAAAATAAACATAAAACACAAAACAAATTAGGAATAAGGCGAATATAATTTTGACAATCAAGAAAAACCATACGATGTCGAACTCGGCATTGAGTTTACCTGGTATTAATTTGCCTTGCTAAAAAAACTATTTTATATTTTCACAAAATATTTAAATCAAGGCGAATTTATATAAGGTTGCATCGCCGCGACAACAAATACAACCACAATAAACTCCCACATACATTTTATTGTTGGTTAAATGTACGACAGACGCCAAAAGCACTAATTAAAATATCACATCAAAAAACTAAAAACACTTCTTCCTTACCTTTTCTGGTAGTATTTTGTAATTTTTTTTAATCTTGAAATATTTTTTTAAAATAATTACAATTTTATTTCTTTTTTTTAAATTTTAAAAACACATTTTTGACAGCTGTAAAATAGATTCGCCTTGATTTTAAAAAAACCAAAGATACATTTTATATTTCACGTTTTAAGCCTAGTACTGACTTTTCATAGAAATTTTAGAATTTGACGAAATCTACTCAAAATCTAGTAGTACTTAACGAAGTAACTAAGGTTTTGCCCAAATTGTACTAAAAAATATTACGCAGTACAACAAAAAATGATATTTTAAATAAAAAACATAATAAACGAAAATTAAAATTACTAAAAAAAACAAGTAAAAGTGCTATATTCGGCCGTGCCGAATCTTCTATACCCTTCACCACGGTGATTTTATTTATAAAGACAGGTACAACATTATCCATATTGTTGACTCTTTACTTAAATTAAGTCGTATGAGAAAAAATCATTATTCATGAGTTAAAGAAATATAAGACAAATTCCGTTTGCTACAATTGTCGCCGTGTTGTCAGCTACTTAATGATATTGAAGCCGACAGCTACATCGTAAACTCTGATATTGTTGTAGAAATACTTATTTTGCTTTTATAAAATAAAATAACTTTTTCAAAAAATTATAAATATTTCCTCCAATACTTTTTGTTTGAATATGAATTTGTAATTTACAATTTTGTGACATTTTCTTCTGTTGAATAAAATAGAAATTAGTCTAAGTTGACGACAGCCACAACGGTGGCCGTGTAGCCATGTAGCTTTGCTGACTTCAAAATAATCGTTTTATTTCTGACAGTTTGTAGTCGGTATCCTGATGATGTCTATGTGTTTAATGCACCTATGTTTTAAAACAGAGATATCATCTATTTAAAAATCAAACGCATTTAAAAAAATATGTTACTCTATATACACACATACATACATATCTATATTCTTATATATTATGTTACAGTCATGATTTTCATTTTCAAAGAAATATTGAAATTTTTGTTTTAATTTTTCGAAAATTGTGTGTAAAAATTTTTTGTAAAAATATTTTTTTAAAAATTTTTTGTAAAATTTTATTCGAAAATTTTTTGGAAAATTTTTAAAAAAAATTTTTTTCGAATATTATTATATAAAAATTTAAAAAAATTTTTTTTTTAAATTAAAAAATTTTTTTTCAAAAATATTTACAAAAAAATTTACAAAGCATTTTCAAAAAGAGTTTTTACAGCAAAATATTCGAAAAATATTCGATGTCCTTTCTTAGAGGCATCTTGAACATGCACTGAATTGTCTTGTTAGTATTAGAGTTATCAATGGAATTAGAGCTATTATGGTATCAAGGTGTGCAACAAAATGGCGGTCGTCAGTTCTTTTTTCATTATTTTCTTTAGTACACTTACCCAAAGGAACCAGGGCACCTCTAACATTTCTTTTGCCAAGATTGGACCGGAAGCATTTTTTCCAGAGAAAGTCTTCAAACTAACCCTCATTGGCGCAAAAATATGTAGGGGACGGGTAAACGTCCCCTATTGTAAAGATTTTTTGGCCTATACTTCACCAGATATTGAAAGAAATAGATTATTCCACTTATAGTGCATTTACACTACGTCGAAACGTCGAAGGAAACAACATATATATATAAAAGAATTAAATTTGCTAGATCTCATCGTGGAAGGAATATAATTCAACAAAAACACAAAAGTCTTGTATCTCAACGACAATTTCTGGTTTATACAACTAGTCTTTGGAACACGCTGCCAAATAATATCCAAAAACTTGACAACGCTAATATGTTTAAAAGAGAGTTATTTGAATTACTTCAATGATAATTTAATTTTTTTTTATATTGTTAATTAATATTTTTTTAATTTATTTTAAACTTTTTATTTTTTGTGCTTGTTTTATTATTTCTTTTTTCTTCATTTTGAACATTGTTTTTATTTATTTTTATTGATAATTTTTTATCTAATAATATTTAATATCTGTTTTTGCAATGACAAACATATGTATTTATCACTACCACTATCATTTATAAGATATTTAATCTTGTTGTGCTAGATCGCTATCTTAATAAATAAATAAATAAAAATACTTAGGTACCTCCTTACAAAGTTTTGTTAAAATCCATCCATCAGTTTTTAGGTGATGCGAACGCAAATGAAAAGCTGACAGATGGAAATGAGGTACTATTTTATTATATGTATAGATTAGTGATAAATAATGGGGTTGATCAATTGAATAGTACTTAAATCTCATCTGGTAATTCTTAAATTTTGCTTTTGTGTGTAATTTTTATTATATGTCATGTAAAGTTACTTGCGCCTAATTTTAAAACTCTTTAATTTTTGTTTAGGTTGATGAAAACGGAAAAATTCATCGTTTACGCCGTGAGTGTCCCAGAGAAAATTGTGGAGCTGGTGTTTTTATGGCTGATCACGAAGATCGTCATTATTGCGGCAAATGCAATTTAACATTTGTTTTTAGCAAACCTGAAGATAAATAAAATTGCTTCACATAATTATATTTTTTATTTATATGTAAAGTTATTTAATTTATGGGCCATGAAAAACACGAAGTGGAAGTTTAAAGACAATCAGTATTTTTTGTATGAAAAACAAATATATTTTTCACGTTTTGCGTTTTGCGAATCACTTCGTCGTCGTGTTTTTTAGGAATAAGGCCGCCCTATATTTGAATAAGTACTGAGCAAAACAAACAATAAATGCAAAAATAAATTTACAGTACAATTTTAATAAAAAATATCAAAATTATTGCATCAAATAAAATCAAAAATATAATTTCAATAAATATGGCGTCTAATAGTTTTGTTGTTAAGTTTTATTTCAAAACAACTTTTTATTTTTATAATTTTATTAAAAAACAAACGCCAAACGTTCACATTAAATCCAAATTTCAAACTAAAAAACTATTATATATTTTCACAAAATATTTAAATCAAGGCGAATTTATATAAGGTAGCATCGCCGCGACAACAAATACAACATCAAAAAACTACCACATACATTTTATCAAGGCATATTAACTAGGTAGTCTCATTAGTAGAATAACTACAACCACAGGCATTTTGTTTGTGTAAAAAACTTTGTCATAAACAAAATGTTAACCTCTGCAGGGACATTGGTACATATGCGTACATTCAGCTTTTGTTAAATTTTTTAAGAGGAATTAGCAGAAAGTTTTCACAGGATTGCATTCCAATTTCGAATTCTTGCATTCTTTTTAACTATGATAAGGAAAAAAAAGATGTCTTTCTTAAGTGTAAGCCTCATTGGCCAGCTCACTAACACAGATAGGTATACGTAACAAAAAAACGAGGTATACCCTATACAATTTCTGAACCATCTAAAAAGTCAAAAACAAGATTAAAGACTAGATTCTATAGAACACCATCCTTGAACATAAAAAACCTTACGATGACATAATAAAAACTACGAGACGAACTCACTACACGTGTGAAAACTGTAAAAAACCCGTAGGCCCCGAGTGTATGAAATCTTTCAATTCATAGATGAATTCAACGTTAAATGGTCACATATGTCGACATTATCTTTTGTTAGTAAAATTTACTATTTTTAATTTTATCCTATATTACTGAAATGTTATAAATATGAGGTAAACAACTAGTAATTAAATGAAAAATAAAATCAATGTTTTTATCGTCCCGAAGAGGTTAAAACAAACGGAAAACAAAACAAAAAATTAATTTTTTTTTATTTTTTTTCAGAACAATTGAAAATTTTTTCAGAATATTTAATTATACAAGGAGAGACCTGGCCGAAGTTTTCTTAAAATTTGATCGGTACAAACACTATTTCAAACACTTAAAAAAAATAATTTAAATAACCATTTTTTTCACGTTTTGTTTTGTTTATTTCTTTAAAAATAAACATAAAACACAAAACAAATTAGGAATAAGGCGAATATAATTTTGACAATCAAGAAAAACCATACGATGTCGAACTCGGCATTGAGTTTACCTGGTATTAATTTGCCTTGCTAAAAAAACTATTTTATATTTTCACAAAATATTTAAATCAATGCGAATTTATATAAGGTTGCATCGCCGCGACAACAAATACAACCACAATAAACTCCCACATACATTTTATTGTTGGTTAAATGTAGGACAGACGCCAAAAGCACTAATTAAAATATCACATCAAAAAACTAAAAACACTTCTTCCTTACCTTTTCTGGTAGTATTTTGTAATTTTTTTTAATCTTGAAATATTTTTTTAAAATAATTACAATTTTATTTCTTTTTTTTAAATTTTAAAAACACATTTTTGACAGCTGTAAAATAGATTCGCCTTGATTTAAAAAAAACCAAAGATACATTTTATATTTCACGTTTTAAGCCTAGTACTGACTTTTCATAGAAATTTTAGAATTTGACGAAATCTACTCAAAATCTAGTAGTACTTAACGAAGTAACTAAGGTTTTGCCCAAATTGTACTAAAAAATATTACGCAGTACAACAAAAAATGATATTTTAAATAAAAAACATAATAAACGAAAATTAAAATTACTAAAAAAACAAGTAAAAGTGCTATATTCGGCCGTGCCGAATCTTCTATACCCTTCACCACGGTGATTTTATTTATAAAGACAGGTACAACATTATCCATATTGTTGACTCTTTACTTAAATTAAGTCGTATGAGAAAAAATCATTATTCATGAGTTAAAGAAATATAAGACAAATTCCGTTTGCTACAATTGTCGCCGTGTTGTCAGCTACTTAATGATATTGAAGCCGACAGCTACATCGTAAACTCTGATATTGTTGTAGAAATACTTATTTTGCTTTTATAAAATAAAATAACTTTTTCAAAAAATTATAAATATTTCCTCCAATACTTTTTGTTTGAATATGAATTTGTAATTTACAACTTTGTGACATTTTCTTCTGTTGAATAAAATAGAAATTAGTCTAAGTTGACGACAGCCACAACGGTGGCCGTGTAGCCATGTAGCTTTGCTGACTTCAAAATAATCGTTTTATTTCTGACAGTTTGTAGTCGGTATCCTGATGATGTCTATGTGTTTAATGCACCTATGTTTTAAAACAGAGATATCATCTATTTAAAAATCAAACGCATTTAAAAAAATATGTTACTCTATATACACACATACATACATATCTATATTCTTATATATTATGTTACAGTCATGATTTTCATTTTCAAAGAAATATTGAAATTTTTGTTTTAATTTTTCGAAAATTGTGTGTAAAAATTTTTTGTAAAAATATTTTTTTAAAAATTTTTTGTAAAATTTTATTCGAAAATTTTTTGGAAAATTTTTAAAAAAAATTTTTTTCGAATATTATTATATAAAAATTTAAAAAATTTTTTTTTTAAATTAAAAAATTTTTTTTCAAAAATATTTACAAAAAAATTTACAAAGCATTTTCAAAAAGAGTTTTTACAGCAAAATATTCGAAAAAAAAAATTTTTTTAAAAATTTTCCAAAAAATTTTCGAATAAAATTTTACAAAAAATTTTTAAAAAAATATTTTTACAAAAAATTTTTACACACAATTTTCGAAAAATTAAAACAAAAATTTCAATATTTCTTTGAAAATGAAAATCATGACTGTAACATAATATATAAGAATATAGATATGTATGTATGTGTGTATATAGAGTAACATATTTTTTTAAATGCGTTTGATTTTTAAATAGATGATATCTCTGTTTTAAAACATAGGTGCATTAAACACATAGACATCATCAGGATACCGACTACAAACTGTCAGAAATAAAACGATTATTTTGAAGTCAGCAAAGCTACATGGCTACACGGCCACCGTTGTGGCTGTCGTCAACTTAGACTAATTTCTATTTTATTCAACAGAAGAAAATGTCACAAAGTTGTAAATTACAAATTCATATTCAAACAAAAAGTATTGGAGGAAATATTTATAATTTTTTGAAAAAGTTATTTTATTTTATAAAAGCAAAATAAGTATTTCTACAACAATATCAGAGTTTACGATGTAGCTGTCGGCTTCAATATCATTAAGTAGCTGACAACACGGCGACAATTGTAGCAAACGGAATTTGTCTTATATTTCTTTAACTCATGAATAATGATTTTTTCTCATACGACTTAATTTAAGTAAAGAGTCAACAATATGGATAATGTTGTACCTGTCTGTATAAATAAAATCACCGTGGTGAAGGGTATAGAAGATTCGGCACGGCCGAATATAGCACTTTTACTTCTTTTTTTAGTAATTTTAATTTTCGTTTATTATGTTTTTTATTTAAAATATCATTTTTTGTTGTACTGCGTAATATTTTTTAGTACAATTTGGGCAAAACCTTAGTTACTTCGTTAAGTACTACTAGATTTTGAGTAGATTTCGTCAAATTCTAAAATTTCTATGAAAAGTCAGTACTAGGGTTAAAACGTGAAATATAAAATGTATCTTTGGTTTTTTTAAAATCAAGGCGAATCTATTTTACAGCTGTCAAAAATGTGTTTTTAAAATTTAAAAAAAGAAATAAAATTGTAATTATTTTAAAAAAATATTTCAAGATTAAAAAAAATTACAAAATACTACCAGAAAAGGTAAGGAAGAAGTGTTTTTAGTTTTTTGATGTGATATTTTAATTAGTGCTTTTGGCGTCTGTCGTACATTTAACCAACAATAAAATGTATGTGGGAGTTTATTGTGGTTGTATTTGTTGTCGCGGCGATGCAACCTTATATAAATTCGCCTTGATTTAAATATTTTGTGAAAATATAAAATAGTTTTTTTAGCAAGGCAAATTAATAACAGGTAAACTCAATGCCGAGTTCGACATCGTATGGTTTTTCTTGATTGTCAAAATTATATTCGCCTTATTCCTAATTTGTTTTGTGTTTTATGTTTATTTTTAAAGAAATAAACAAAACAAAACGTGAAAAAAATGGTTAATTTAAATTTTTTTTTTAAGTGTTTGAAATAGTGTTTGTACCGATCAAAATTTAAGAAAACTTCGGCCAGGTCTCTCCTTGTATAATTTAATATTCTGAAAAAATTTTCAATTGTTCTGAAAAAAAATAAAAAAAATTAATTTTTTGTTTTGTTTTCCGTTTGTTTTAACCTCTTCGGGACGATAAAAACATTGATTTTATTTTTCATTTAATTACTAGTTGTTTACCTCATATTTATAACATTTCAGTAATATAGGATAAAATTAAAAATAGTAAATTTTACTAACAAAAGATAATGTCGACATATGTGACCATTTAACGTTGAATTCATCTATGAATGGAAAGATTTCATACACTCGGGGCATACGGGTTTTTTACAGTTTTCACACGTGTAGTGAGTTCGTCTCGTAGTTTTTATTATGTCATCGTAAGGTTTTTTATGTTCAAGGATGGTGTTCTATAGAATCTGTTGAAATTACACATTTTAGTTTTAAATATTGGCAACACGATTGCATAATCTTAAAGATACCATGATTAAATGTATTATATACGAATACTGAATGCTTTGTAAATATTATCTAGTTTAAGAATTTATCCCAAATGTACATAATTTAGCTTTTAAGTTTTACAGTCTTTAATAAACCTTCAAACCGAAAAGTCGTCTCGTGTTTTATTTGTGTACCCGGAGTGAACGATCCTCGGAGGATCAAAGTAAAATAAAAACCTCTAACATAGGTTATGGGCCCAGACCACAAGTGAAAGAAGTGGCTGGCAAAAATATAAAAAATAAAATTTAAAAGAAATTAAAAACATTAAAATAAAAGTGAAAGTGACATTAAAGTTAAAAAATGAGTTTATATCAGATTGATAAACTAAATGAAAAAAATTACGATGCGTGGTGCATACACATGAAAAGTGTGTTAATTCATTCTGGGTTTTGGAACGTCGTGAGTGGAAAAGATGTTCAAGAAAATGCGAAAGATGCCGAAAAATGGTTAGAGCTGGACGAGAAGGCGTTGGCTACAATAACGTTGTGCATTCATGCGTCTCAACTGAACCACATAAAAAACTGTAAGATGGCAGCAGAGGCTTGGAATACATTACAAGAAGTGTTTCGTCCAAGTGGTCCTGTAAAAAAGGTATATTTGTATAAGCAATTGTTAAACACACGCATGTCAGAAGATGGAAATATGTCGGAGCATATCAATAACTTCAGTGGTACAGTCGACAAATTAGCTGAGGTTGGAATCAAGCTGAAGGAGGAGTTGGTAACTATAATATTATTATCAAGTTTGCCTTTCCAATACGAGCAATTCGTGGTTGCCATGGAGACAAGAGACACTTTACCATCCCTCCAAAATCTGAAAGTAAAGCTGCTGGAAGAGTCTGAGCGAAAGACGCAAAAAGAAGGAGATAGAGCGCAACAGTCAGCATTTGTAGCAAAGGTAAGAACGCCAAACAACGAAAATTACAAAAAACAATTCAACAAGAGAGGAGAACGCCAAAATAAGAAGAAAAGTACAGGTTGCTTTATTTGTGGAAAACAAGGGCATTTTGCAGCAAACTGTTACTCCAAGAAAAAACAAGAAAGCAACAAAGAGCACACACAGTTTACAGTTTTGGCAGCGGCAGATGCAAATGCTCTGCATAGTAACATTTGGTGTGTAGATAGTGGTGCAACCGCACATATGTCTGGTGATCGATCGTGCTTTACAACATTGAGAGAACACAGCGAACGTATTACACTTGCTGGAGAGAACTACATACAAGCAGAAGGTATAGGCGATGTCAGCATAGTAACAAGCGAAGGTGATTTGTTGCTACGTAATGTTTTATACGTGCCAAATTTAGTTGGAAATTTTGTGTCAGTCAGTCGAGCTGTTGATAAGGGCATTCGTGTGACATTCAACAAAGAAGGAGCGAAGTTCATCAATAGCAACAACGAGTGTGTTTTAGCAGCGAAGAAACAAAACAGATTGTTCGTGTTTGAAGTTGAAAAGCAGAACCAACAACTATGTCAAATGAGAAGCAGCAACGAAATCATGTGGCACAACAGGTATGGTCATTTAAATTTTGAGAGTTTGTGTGAGTTGCAGCAAAAAGAAATGGTACGAGGCTTGAAAGATGTACGTTTTAAAAATAATGTGAGTTGCATAACATGTATGAAAACAAAAATACATGTGAAGCCGTTTAACCACAGCAATGAGATAAAATCCAACAACATACTAGATCTTATTCATACAGATGTGTGTGGTCCATTTAATACGCAGTCCCTTGGTGGTTCACGTTACTTCATTACTTTTATAACGAGTGATTTTTTAAGAGCTTGAGAACTTTTTTTTAAAAAAAAACGCATAAAATTTGCAAAATCTCATTCGGTTCTTTATTTGAAACGTTAGATTGGTCCATGACATTTACTTTTTGAAGATAATTTCATTTAAATGTTGACCGCGGCTGCGTCTTAGGTGGTCCATTCGGAAAGTCCAATTTTGGGCAACTTTTTCGAGCATTTCGGCCGGAATAGCCCGAATTTCTTCGGAAATGTTGTCTTCCAAAGCTGGAATAGTTGCTGGCTTATTTCTGTAGACTTTAGACTTGACGTAGCCCCACAAAAAATAGTCTAAAGGCGTCAAATCGCATGATCTTGGTGGCCAACTTACCGGTCCATTTCTTGAGATGAATTGTTCTCCGAAGTTTTCCCTCAAAATGGCCATAGAATCGCGAGCTGTGTGGCATGTAGCGCCATCTTGTTGAAACCACATGTCAACCAAGTTCAGTTGTTCCATTTTTGGCAACAAAAAGTTTGTTAGCATCGAACGATAGCGATCGCCATTCACCGTAACGTTGCGTCCAACAGCATCTTTGAAAAAATACGGTCCAATGATTCCACCAGTGTACAAACCACACCAAACAGTGCATTTTTCGGGATGCATGGGCAGTTCTTGAACGGCTTCTGGTTGCTCTTCACTCCAAATGCGGCAATTTTGCTTATTTACGTAGCCATTCAACCAGAAATGAGCCTCATCGCTGAACAAAATTTGTCACATTTGAACATTTCGAACCGAACACTGATTTTGGTAATAAAATTCAATGATTTGCAAGCGTTGCTCGTTAGTAAGTCTATTCATGATGAAATGTCAAAGCATACTGAGCATCTTTCTCTTTGGCACCATGTCTGAAATCTCACGTGATCTGTCAAATACTAATGCATGAAAATCCTAACCTCAAAAAAATCACCCATTAGATGATCATTCTCGACGTATATTTGTGTATTTCATGAAAACAAAAGATGAAGCGTTTGACAAATTTGTTTCGTTTCAAAATATGGTAGAACGTCAAACGGAAAGAAAAATAAAATGTTTGAGAAGCGATAATGGTGGTGAGTTTGTAAACAAACGGTTTGATGAGCACTTAAACAATTGTGGAATAAAGAGACAACTTACTGTACCATACACGCCGCAGCAAAATGGTGTGGCCGAGCGGTTTAATCGTACTCTGGTAGAAATGGCGAGAAGCATGTTAGTTCACGGCGGTATGAATGAAAACTTGTGGGCAGAAGCAGTATCTACAGCAGCGTACATCAGAAATAGAGCACCAACAAAACTTATTGCAAACAAGACGCCCATGGAAGTGTTTTCAGGTTTTAAACCAAGTGTGAGTCATCTTAAGGTTTTTGGCTCGATAGCAGTCGCGCTAGATAAAACACAGCGTAAAAAGTTTCAAACGAAGGGGAAAGTATATAAGATGGTTGGTTATTCGTTAACATCAAAAGCGTATAGATTGTTTGATCCCGAAACAAAAAATGTTGTAGAAAAGCGTGATGTTTATTTTGATGAGTCTGCAGAAAGTAACAACATGATCGATGCTACAGAAAACGAAACTGAGAAAAACAACAACAGTATCGATGTCAGCAAATTCCTGATAGATTTCAAAGAAGGAAAATGTACAGCCAATCAACATCAAGAAAACAACATAAATAGTAACAATGAGCATCAAGAAAACAACGAGAGCGAGCAAAGTGATGATGTCGAATATGAAAGCGTCGAAGAAATGCCAATCGAGGAGGAGCAACAACAAAGAGTTGGACCTGGAAGACCGAAGCTAGAAAGAACTGGTAAGCCTGGTAGACCAAAGAAGAAATTCAACATGGTGAACTCGATGCAAGAAGCAACAACCATAGATATCCCTAATTCTGTCGCAGAGGCGTTAAATAGTAAGTATAAAAATGAATGGAAAAACGCTATGAAAAATGAGTATGATTCTTTGCTAAAAAATAAAACATGGAAATTAGTAGAATTGCCTGCCAGACAGAGAGCGATAGGTTCGAAGTGGGTTTTTAACATTAAAAAGAACAAAGATGGCAGCGTAGAAAAGTTTAAAGCTAGGTTGGTTGCTAAGGGTTGTGCGCAGAAATATGGAGTAGATTACAAAGAAACTTTTTCTCCAGTAGTTAGGTATGCAACAATTCGCATGTTGTTAGCGTTAGCAGTCGAGCACGACTTGTATTTAGAGCAAATAGATGTGTGTACAGCATACTTAAATGGGGAGTTGCATGATACAGTTTATATGCGACAACCAGAATGTTTTATAGACGAAAGGTATCCCGAACATGTTTTGAAGCTTAATAAGGCAATTTATGGTTTGAAGCAGGCAGGTCGGGAGTGGAACATAAAGTTAGATAAGGTTCTATGTTCGATAGGTTTTACCCCTTTAGAAAGTGAGAAATGTTTGTATAAGCATAACGACAAAATTATTTTTATAGCAGTTTACGTAGATGACATAATTATTGCATCAAAGTCAAAAGAAGATGTTTATAATGTTAAGTATGAAATTTCAAAACACTTTGATTGCTTTGACAAGGGGAAACTTAATTATTTCTTAGGTATAGAAATAGAAAGAAAAGGAGAATTAGGAGAAATTTCTATATGTCAGAATAATTATATTGAAAATTTATTAAAAGAACACAATATGGAAAATTGTAGAAGTGTTGGTACTCCATTAGATGCAGGTTTTCAGGTTAAGTGTGAAGACGAAAACTGCAAGAAAGTAGACGCTAACGAATATCAGTCGTTAATAGGTTCGTTAATGTATTTGGCTTTGTCAACAAGACCCGACATTTTGCATTCGGTTTCAAAGTTGGCACAGCGCAACACAAACCCTCACCAAGAACATTTAAGTGGTATAAAACATGTACTTAGGTATTTATCTGCAACCAAAGGGCTGAAGATAACATTTAGAAAAACAGGACAACCAATTGTTGGTTACGTTGACGCAGACTGGGGAAGCAACACGCTTGACAGAAAGTCGTACACAGGTTACGCATTCTTTATGGGTGGTAGTGTTTTTTCGTGGGAGTCAAGTAAACAACAAACAGTTGCGTTAAGTAGTACAGAGGCGGAATTCGTTGCATTGTCAACCGCAGCTAAAGAGGCAATTTATCTGAAAAAGTTATTAAAAGAAATAGGTTTGACGAACAGTGACGAACCAATAGTTATTTATGGAGATAATTTAAGTGCGCAGCAATTAGCAAAAAATCATACATACCATTCACGTACAAAGCACATAGATATCAAATATAACTTCATTAGAGATATTGTTAATGATAATTTATTAAAAATAGAGTACATTCCTACTAACGAGATGATCGCTGATGTACTAACAAAGAATTTAGTTAAAGTCAAACATTGTAACTTCGTAAGTAAGTTAGGGTTGAAATAAATAAAAACAAAATGTTTTCTTTATTGTTTGTAATTAGTACATAAGTAACGATCATTACCATGAATTTAATTTGAATGTAATTATGAATTTTATTTTTGATTTTTGTTCTTATGCACTCGTGTTGAGGAGGAGTGTTGAAATTACACATTTTAGTTTTAAATATTGGCAACACGATTGCATAATCTTAAAGATACCATGATTAAATGTATTATATACGAATACTGAATGCTTTGTAAATATTATCTAGTTTAAGAATTTATCCCAAATGTACATAATTTAGCTTTTAAGTTTTACAGTCTTTAATAAACCTTCAAACCGAAAAGTCGTCTCGTGTTTTATTTGTGTACCCGGAGTGAACGATCCTCGGAGGATCAAAGTAAAATAAAAACCTCTAACAGAATCTAGTCTTTAATCTTGTTTTTGACTTTTTAGATGGTTCAGAAATTGTATAGGGTATACCTCGTTTTTTTGTTACGTATACCTATCTGTGTTAGTGAGCTGGCCAATGAGGCTTACACTTAAGAAAGACATCTTTTTTTTCCTTATCATAGTTAAAAAGAATGCAAGAATTCGAAATTGGAATGCAATCCTGTGAAAACTTTCTGCTAATTCCTCTTAAAAAATTTAACAAAAGCTAAATGTACGCATATGTGCCAATGCAGGGACATTTTGGTTAACATTTTGTTTATGACAAAGTTTTTTACACAAACAAAATGCCTGTGGTTGTAGTTATTCTACTAATGAGACTACCTAGTTAATATGCCTTGATAAAATGTATGTGGTAGTTTTTTGATGTTGTATTTGTTGTCGCGGCGATGCCACCTTATATAAATTCGCCTTGATTTAAATATTTTGTGAAAATATATAATAGTTTTTTAGTTTGAAATTTGGATTTAATGTGAACGTTTGGCGTTTGTTTTTTAATAAAATTATAAAAATAAAAAGTTGTTTTGAAATAAAACTTAACAACAAAACTATTAGACGCCATATTTATTGAAATTATATTTTTCATTTTATTTGATGCAATAATTTTGATATTTTTTATTAAAATTGTACTGTAAATTTATTTTTGCATTTATTGTTTGTTTTGCTCAGTACTTATTCAAATATAGGGCGGCCTTATTCCTAAAAAACACGACGACGAAGTGATTCGCAAAACGCAAAACGTGAAAAATATATTTGTTTTTCATACAAAAAATACTGATTGTCTTTAAACTTCCACTTCGTGTTTTTCATGGCCCATAAATTAAATAACTTTACATATAAATAAAAAATATAATTATGTGAAGCAATTTTATTTATCTTCAGGTTTGCTAGAAACAAATGTTAAATTGCATTTGCCGCAATAATGACGATCTTCGTGATCAGCCATAAAAACACCAGCTCCACAATTTTCTCTGGGACACTCACGGCGTAAACGATGAATTTTTCCGTTTTCATCAACCTAAACAAAAATTAAAGAGTTTTAAAATTAGGCGCAAGTAACTTTACATGACATATAATAAAAATTACACACAAAAGCAAAATTTAAGAATTACCAGATGAGATTTAAGTACTATTCAATTGATCAACCCCATTATTTATCACTAATCTATACATAATTATAATAAAATAGTACCTCATTTCCATCTGTCAGCTTTTCATTTGCGTTCGCATCACCTAAAAACTGATGGATGGATTTTAACAAAACTTTGTAAGGAGGTACCTAAGTATTTTTATTTATTTATTAAGATAGCGATCTAGCACAACAAGATTAAATATCTTATAAATGATAGTGCTAGTGATAAATACATATGTTTGTCATTGCAAAAACAGATATTAAATATTATTAGATTTAAAAAATCAACAATAAAAATAAATAAAAACAATGTTCAAAATGAAGAAAAAAGAAATAATAAAACAAGCACAAAAAATAAAAAGTTTAAAATAAATTCAAAAAATATTAATTAACAATATAAAAATATAAAAAAAATTAAATTATCATTAATTTAAATAACTCTCTTTTAAACATATTAGCGTTGTCAAGTTTTTGGATATTATTTGGCATATTATTTACATGACATATAATAAAAATTACACACAAAAGCAAAATTTAAGAATTACCAGATGAGATTTAAGTACTATTCAATTGATCAACCCCATTATTCATCACTAATCTATACATATAATAAAATAGTACCTCATTTCCATCTGTCAGCTTTTCATTTGCGTTCGCATCACCTAAAAACTGATGGATGGATTTTAACAAAACTTTGTAAGGAGGTACCTAAGTATTTTTATTTATTTATTTATTAAGATAGCGATCTAGCACAACAAGATTAAATATCTTATAAATGATAGTGCTAGTGATAAATACATATGTTTGTCATTGCAAAAACAGATATTAAATATTATTAGATTTAAAAAATCAACAATAAAAATACATAAAAACAATGTTCAAAATGAAGAAAAAAGAAATAATAAAACAAGCACAAAAAATAAAAAGTTTAAAATAAATTAAAAAAATATTAATTAACAATATAAAAATAAAAAAAAAAAAAATTAAATTATCATTGAAGTAATTTAAATAACTCTCTTTTAAACATATTAGCGTAGTCAAGTTTTTGGATATTATTTGGCATCGTGTTCCAAAGACTAGTTGTATAAACCAGAAATTGTCGTTGAGATACAAGACTTTTGTGTTTTTGTTGAATTATATTCCTTCCACGATGAGATCTAGCAAATTTAATTCTTTTATATATATATATATATGTTGTTTCCTTCGACGTTTCGACGTAGTGTAAATGCACTATAAGTGGAATAATCTATTTCTTTCAATATCTGGTGAAGTATAGGCCAAAAAATCTTTACAATAGGGGACGTTTACCCGTCCCCTACATATTTTTGCGCCAATGAGGGTTAGTTTGAAGACTTTCTCTGGAAAAAATGCTTCCGGGTCCAATCTTGGCAAAAGAAATGTTAGAGGTGCCCTGGTTCCTTTGGGTAAGTGTACTAAAGAAAATAATGAAAAAAGAACTGACGACCGCTATTTTGTTGCACACCTTGATACCATAATAGCTCTAATTCCATTGATAACTCTAATACTAACAAGACAATTCGGTGCATGTTCAAGATGCCTCTAAGAAAGGACATCGTAGAAGCATATCAAACCATATATAAGATAAGACATCTTAAGAAACTTAGTAGATGTCGTTCAAAATCTTTTTCGAAATCTAGGTCGTTTACATTTAATTTTTTTGACACTAGCAAGATTTCATCAACCATACTTCATTAACTTACCTCTTATTTTCAACTTTCACTTAATTTTTTTTCTTATTTAATTTTAGTTATCATTCCAATCCAATTAATTCAATTTTCTTTGCAATGTTTTATTTTTTTAGTAATTTTAATTTTCGTTTATTATGTTTTTTAAATAAAATATAATTTTTTGTTGTATTGTGTAATATTTTTTAGTACAATTTGGGTAAAACCGTAGTTACGTCGTTAAGTACTACTAGATTTTGAGTAGATTTCGTCAAAATCTAAAATTTATATGAAAAGTCAATACTAGGCTTAAAACATGAAATATAAAATGTATCTTTGGTTTTTTTTTTTAAATCAAGGCGAATCTATTTTACAGCTGTAAAAAATGTGTTTTTAAAATTTAAAAAAAAGAAATAAAATTGTAATTATTTAAAAAAAAATATTTCAAGATTAAAAAAAAAAATACAAAATACTACTAGAAAAGGTAAGGAAGAAGTGTTTTTAGTTTTTTGATGTGATATTTTAATTAGTGCTTTTGGCGTCTGTCGTACATTTAACCAACAATAAAATGTATGTGGGAGTTTATTGTGGTTGTATTTGTTGTCGCGGCGTTGCCACCTTATATAAATTAGCGTTGGTTTAAATATTTTGTGAAAATATAAAATAGTTTTTTTAGCAAGGCAAATTCATACCAGGTAAACTCAATGCCGAGTTCGACATCATATGGTTTTTCTTGATTGTCAAAATTATATTCGCCTTATTCCTAATTTGTTTTGTGTTTTATGTTTATTTTTAAAGAAATAAACAAAACAAAAAGTGAAAAAAAATATTTAATTTAAATTATTTTTTTAAGTGTTTGAAATAGTGTTTGTACCGATCAAATTTTAAGAAAACTTCGGCCAGGTCTCCTTGTATAATTTAATGTTCTGAAAAAATTTTCAATTGTTCTGAAAAAAAAAAATAAAAAAAATTATTTTTTGGTTTGTTTTCCGTTTGTTTTAACCTCTTCAGGGACGATAAAAACATTGATTTTATTTTTCATTTAATTACTAGTTGTTTACCTTATATTTATAACATTTCAGTAATATGGGATAAAATTTTTTGGAAAATTTTTAAAAAAAATTTTTTTTCGAATATTTTGCTGTAAAAAATCTTTTTGAAAATGCTTTGTAAATTTTTTTGTAAATATTTTTGAAACAAAATTTTTTAATTTAAAAAAAAAAATTTAAAAAAATTTTTTTTTTAATTTTTTTTTTTAAATTTGATTGAAATTTTTTGTTAAATTTTGGACCTTTCTCCAATCTATATTGAGTTAGAATGGTCAGACTAAAGCAAAAAGAAATCCTTACAAAAAAAAATTCATCATATTGACACATGGGGGGTCCTTTTAACTGCTCCTATTTGTCAGTGGGTACCCTGTGGGTCCATTGGCTACCTCTATGCGTATTGCCTTCTATTAAGGTCTCTAATACAAATCAAAGCAGAAAAACCCTACCAATCTAAAAACAAACAAAAATTGCCCCTCGCAGGGGGTTATTGATCCCCCTAGATCTGTATGCACTCCTTGCGATCTACCTGTCGCAGTCTAATATTTATTTGACAAAAAAAGGCAAAACAGAATCATTAAAGCCGAAAAAAATTAAAAAAAACCTAAAAAAATATAGGTGGGCGTGGTTTTTGGCCCGTAGCCTCCAAAGGAATGATCCGATATTGCTTAATTGCAATACAAAAATTTTCGAAACTATGCCTGATAGATTGGTGTGCTTAAATTTTTTGTATCTCTTCTGGTGCCTTGGCAAATGACAGTACCACACTAACACGGACAGACGGACAGACGGACATCGCTTAATCAACTTCTCTATGTATAAGGATCCAGAAAATATATACTTTATGGGGTCGGAAATGAATATTGTAGAAATTACACACGGAATGACAAACTTATATATACCCTTTCCACCTGTGGTGAAGGGTATAAAAATATGTTACGTTTACCCGTCCCCTACATCTTTTTGCGCCAATGAGGGCATATGGTATTTCAACTTCGTGGGAAATAACCAAAGTTGGATGTAATTTTTATTGATTAAAAAACTGATATTTTGCAATTAGAACCAATTTATTTAAATTTTGTAAAATCTTAGATCTTTAAATTATTATCAGTGATTTTAAATTCTAATGTTTTAATTGTATATAACTTTTAATTATGCCTTTTTAACCGACTTCAAAAAAGAAGGAGGTTATCTATTCGTCTGAATGTTGCTTTTTTTTTATGTATGTAACCGCAGAACTCAGCCATTTCTGAACCGATTTTAAAATTTTTTGCTTTATTTGAAAGGTTATGCTTCATGGTTGGTCCCATTTTAAAAACAGTTTATTATATTAAAAATTAAAGGGTGTCCCCATACAACATACATGTTTTTTACGTGTATTAAGAACCGTAAAGGGCAGCAAATTAAAATTTTAAAAAACTGCGTGCCGCTATAGCTCCCAACAGCAGAAATTAATAAAAAAATAAATTTAAAATTTAAAGGGTGTCCCCATAGGTGACATAATATGACCTATTTGGGTCTATTATTTGAACCGTTATAGACTAAACCTTGAAAATTTGACAGAATGTCTACTACTATGACCGTTATAATAAAATGTATAAATACTCAAAATTTTAAATTAAAGGGTGCTCCAATAGTTCATTTAATTTGATGTATATGGCCATACTTTTGAATAGTTTTTCACAGACCGCTGAAATTTACAAAGAACCTGTAGTGCTAAGTCAGCTATAACAAAAAGTATAAAATTTTGAATTTAGAACTTAAAGGGTGTCCCAATAGTTAATGTAATTCTATGTATGTGGCCAAACTTTTGAACTGTTAGAGACAGACAGCTGAAATTTACAAGGAACCTGTATTGCAAAGTCCACTATAGCAAGTATACAATTTGAAGTTAGAAATTAAAGGGTGTCCCCATAAATTACGTAATTTGATCTATATGACGCTATCTTTTGAACCGTTAAACACAAACACTTGAAAATTAGGCAGAATGTCCACTACTTTCTCTGGTATGATAACAAATATAAATATTTGGAATTATAATGTAAAGGGTGTCCCAATAGTTCATGTAATTTGATATATATGGTTAAACTTTTTAACCGTTATAGACAGATAGTTGAAATTTACAAAGAATCTTTGTGACCAAGTCCTCTATAACAACAGGTCTTTAATTTAACATTGTAAATTAAAGGGTGTCCGAATAGGTGATGTTATTCGATCTGTGTGCCCCCATCTTTGAAACCGTTATAGACAGAGGCTTGAATGGTGTCCCCATACAAGACGGATGCTGGTGAAAATAACTTAACTTTTAAACAGTAATAGGGAGAGGCTTGACATTCAATAGTCTTTATTTTTTCCCTCTAATTTTGGCGCATCTTTTATTTGGTTTATATATAGTTCTTACAGATTACTTCTTACATTTTTAGTTTAGAATTGGTGCCCTTCTATCTGTTTTGAAGTCGGTTTTTTTTTGCAAGAATTATTTAGAAATTACAAATAGAACCTTTAAATTATATCAGTTAAATCTAGAATATTTAGGTAACGGTCATAAAATGGAAGTAAGACTATATTCTATAGGAATTTTAAGAGTCAACAACAACATAAATAGTAAAATTACATCTGCATAAGAAAATAAAAAGCAATGCTGGCTTTGTTTCTTTTGTTATGTGCGATGTTAATATGTTTATAACTTAAAAATGCCAAATGCATTATTCTAGGTAAAAATTGTAAAACCAAATGTGAGTTATTTTTGGTTATATACCTGTTTTGTATTTATCAAGAATGTTTATGATTTGATGACTTTAAGAATGGCGTTTTTTTTAATGAAAAGTACACAAACTTACTTTTTTTACCTCTTTACCAATAGCAAATAATACCTATACGGTACTTATACAGCAGCCGCGTTAATTTACCTGAATGAATGACATGGTTTAACCCATTATGTGCCATTACCACAATTCTTAGGAATTTTTAAAACTCCTTTTTTATTACGTATGGCTTTTAATGTAAACTTACTGCTTTTTATAGATTTTTTAATACCGTGAAATTCATCAAAAAATCTGGTTTGAACTGTGACTTAAATACGTCTGTAAAAAGTTTTACACCCACAAGATGGAATACAGTATATCTAACGTTATTCTCAATAAAAGCTAACTTCTTCGATATCAAAAAAAAACCTAATGAGAAAAATTTGGCTGAGAAATACAGCTCTATAAAAGAATATTATTTGGATAAAATAATAGAAATTTTAAAGCCTTTCAAAAGAACTTGAAGGCAGCTCGTATGCAACTATTCATTTAGTTTATCAACATATAAGAAAGTTAAAAACCACCAATGATGAACCTAATTTTATCTTAGAATTTAAAAAAAAGTTACACGACACTTTAATTTCATTAGTAGACAGCCACATCACAGTATATCATAAATTAGAAATATTTTTATTTCCCCCAGCTAATCAATTAACACAATTTATCGCAGAAGAACAAGAAGAAGTTATAACAAAGTGCAAATCGCTGTTGATGTCTTATTCTAATGAGACAGATATTACCACTACAAATATTGATACAAATTCGTCAAAAATGTATTCATTATTTGAAAATTATGTACAGCCAATAGAAAATGCTAACTCTATCCAGACCATAATTGAAAATGAGATAATTAAGTATAAAAATACTAATGTGCTCCTGCAGAATGATTTTAATATCCTGATATGGTGGCACGATAGAAAAAATGATTATCCATTGCTTTATAAATTAAGCTGTCGAATATTTGCTATACCAGCATCAAGTGCTCCTTCAGAAAGGATATTATCCGTTACCAGGGCGCTAATAACAGATAAAAGATCAAAGCTAGGTTATAATGAAAAATCGTTTAACAAAATTTTATTTGTACATATAAATTCTAAGGACTGATTTTCAATTAATTTTTACTTATATACTTGTATTTACTTTATAAACTTTATTATTATTTTATTTATTTTAACTTTAAATAAACTGACATGAAAAGACTTATGTTGTTTTTTATTTAGTTATAGAAACATACAAAATTTTACAAACTTATTTATTTTATTCTTTTTTTAACGAAATGATAGAAGTAACACATATTATTTTAACTTCGTAGGTAACAACGAAAATTTGATGTAATTTGTATTGATTAGTTGAAGTAATTATTTCATTTTGAAGAGAAAATAATTATCGTATAACCTATAAATTATTCTTATTAGGTACATTATTATTTTTACTAAATTATTTTAATAAAATAAGCCAGTGTTTTGCAAATTAAATACTGAAGTTTTGCCAATAGAAGCAATTTATTTAAATTATGTAAAAACCAACGTCAGAAAGATCACAAATGATCATCAATATTCAATACATATTTTTTCGTTAGGTAATGAATTAACTCTAATATAAATAAATACTTATTTGTAGATTTAGGGCAAAATTAAAAAAAAAATTTTTTTTTATAAAACAACAATATATTTTACATTTATAATTAAATATTTGGTCTTAATAGCACGCTAATAAAATATAATTAAAAATATAAATTTAAGAATTCACTGCATTTAACTTCAATGAAGCATTTTCTTTATAATATGCATACATATGTATGTTCATACATTTAACTTAAGACAATATTGCACTTTTAGATAAACTATTTTGCCGTATAATACACACATACGCATCAACGCATATTTATTCACAGCGTACAACAGGTACTTGTGGTACAACTATTAATATCTGTTTTCGCGTATCATAGGCAAACAGATAACGAGTGATTTTTTAAGAGCTTGAGAACTTTTTTTTTAAAAAAAACGCATAAAATTTGCAAAATCTCATCGGTTCTTTATTTGAAACGTTAGATTGGTCCATGACATTTACTTTTTGAAGATAATTTCATTTAAATGTTGACCGCGGCTGCGTCTTAGGTGGTCCATTCGGAAAGTCCAATTTTGGGCAACTTTTTCGAGCATTTCGGCCGGAATAGTCCGAATTTCTTCGGAAATGTTGTCTTCCAAAGCTGGAATAGTTGCTGGCTTATTTCTGTAGACTTTAGACTTGACGTAGCCCCACAAAAAATAGTCTAAAGGCGTCAAATCGCATGATCTTGGTGGCCAACTTACCGGTCCATTTCTTGAGATGAATTGTTCTCCGAAGTTTTCCCTCAAAATGGCCATAGAATCGCGAGCTGTGTGGCATGTAGCGCCATCTTGTTGAAACCACATGTCAACCAAGTTCAGTTGTTCCATTTTTGGCAACAAAAAGTTTGTTAGCATCGAACGATAGCGATCGCCATTCACCGTAACGTTGCGTCCAACAGCATCTTTGAAAAAATACCGTCCAATGATTCCACCAGCGTACAAACCACACCAAACAGTGCATTTTTCGGGATGCATGGGCAGTTCTTGAACGGCTTCTGGTTGCTCTTCACTCCAAATGCGGCAATTTTGCTTATTTACGTAGCCATTCAACCAGAAATGAGCCTCATCGCTGAACAAAATTTGTCACATTTGAACATTTCGAACCGAACACTGATTTTGGTAATAAAATTCAATGATTTGCAAGCGTTGCTCGTTAGTAAGTCTATTCATGATGAAATGTCAAAGCATACTGAGCATCTTTCTCTTTAGCACCATGTCTGAAATCTCACGTGATCTGTCAAATACTAATGCATGAAAATCCTAACCTCAAAAAAATCACCCATTATAATACTCACGTTCTCTCTTTACTCATTCGCACTCAAACAGTGAAAAACAATATGAATATCAACTTATATCAGAAATACAAAAACAAGCATCTGTATGCACTCAAAAAAGTAGGCATACAAAACAGATGCAAACAGATATATCTGTGCACGTCTTTAGTGGATTATAACAAAATGATGAAATAAGAAAGAGCTTGAGACGAACAAGGCCTCACACTCTCATGACCATCGAACGAACTAGACCCTTTTCCTACTTGGCGTTTGGACAAACTAGAAACGCGATGTAAACGTTCTGGAACTTGATTAATTTTTTTATATTATCGACTAACGCCACAATACATTATTTAGGTGGAAAGTCAAAATACAGGTGTCCACGTAATTTTGGAGATACGGCTTAAATAAATACTTTTGATTTTGGCTTGTTTGGTAGTTGTTGTGCAGAATGCTGAAATCATAACCATATCTGGCGTACTTGTACGCTGAGGTGTGTTGCGGGTGGAAAAAGTTGTTATAATTTTATGCTAAAAATTTCGACCTGTGTATGTTCTTCTTTGTTGATTGTAATGTATTTTTTGTTAGATTCTTGTTTTGTCTTTTATTGGTATGATATTCTGTTTTATGTTATTTGTTTGACAAATTGATTATTTAAATATATTGTTTGTTTATTTAGTTGTTTCGTTTGGTTTCACTTAGTGTTGTTTGCAGATTTTATTTGGTTTGGTTTCTTTTGTTGTCTCCTTTTGTTTATCAATCTGTAGAAAAATATTTTATTAATATAGTTTTCTATTTTATGGCTTTTGTTTTGTACCTACCTTCATAGTATAAATTTTATGTTTGTTGTCCGCTGAAATATAAAAAAATAATTAATTTGTAAATAATTTCCTTATCTGTTTGTTTTTCCGTCTTCTTCATGTTATCATGTACATATTTGTTTGTGAATGTGTGTATGCATGTAATGTGAAGTGTTGTATTTTGTATTAAAATTGTAGTAATTAACACAGGGTTGCATTTCATTCAAAAAGAAGTGGTTACAATTTAAGTGGATTATAACAAAATGATGAAATATAAAATAAAGTTTTATCGAAAAGATGGCGAATTGGCGGTTATTAAGCAAGTATATAGTGAATTGGGGAAAATGAAACAAGTAGATAGGATAGTAATAAAACAAGAGGTCGGAAGAAAGCCATTTCTGTTCGTCATTAAATAAACTGAGTCCGGCAAGAAAGCACGAAATTGCAAAAACATACAATTAATGTTAGTAATAAGTAACTTTTTGTAAATAAATTAGGAGTAATTTAAATTTGTGTGTGTGTAGTTAAAAAAAATTTACGTAAGGGTTATAAATATGTACATGTGTAAAAATTGTGTGTTTTAAAAATAATTTGCTCTTTTCAGCTAGCTATTTTTTGGGGAGTAAAAACTGACGTGATCAGTCCCCTAAAGCTCGGAGGAAAATAGCCAGGTAAGATTAACATCCAAGATTATTTTTATAAGTAACAACATAAATATTTAAAAAATACAAAATATGTTGTGTACAAAGGATGGAAATTGGCTTAAAAATATATACATATATGGTTCTGTTCTAAAGTTCTTGCCGTTGATACACATAATATAATTCCTAAGCCATAAAAAGGGAATAATCAGAAAAAAAGACAAATTAAAAAAAAAATTCTTGTTTTTCATATTTTATTTATTGAATCTTCAAATATATTTTGGAACTAATAATAATTACTCATATCTTAAGCCTAAACTAAAAATAAATATACTTGTTATGTCCAGCCAGTGCTAGACAAAAAAGCTGGATGTTTCACGGTTGCTTCTATCATTTGCGGGTCATCCTCTAATGTTGGGATGAGAGAAGAAATGTCCCTCCTTCTTAGACGAATGTAACCACGTTCATTTAGCATGTTGCGAGTCAGCGGATTTGGATGTGTTTCAAGCTTCTTCAAATCATTACTGCATATTTCGCCATTTCTGCTTTAACTGATAGCACGTTTAGATATTTGTGGATGTTCGAGTTTCTTATGTACCAGGGTGCAACTGTGATCATCCGTAGAATCTTATTTTGGCGCCTTTGGATTATTTCTATATTGCTAGCTGAGGCAGTGCCCCATAATTGAATGCCATAGCACCAAATTGGTTTTAAAATTGACTTGTACAATAAAAGTTTGCAATCTAAAGCGAGAGTAGAATTTCTGCCGATAAGCCAGTTTATTTGGACTGCTTTTAACTTCATTTGTGTTAACTTTGATTCTATGTGGCGTTTAAAAGTAAGGCGTCGGTCGAGAGATATTTCACGTCTGAAAGCTGAGGTATCATTTGGTTATTTATGTGAATAGGAGGGCACGATTCCCTACGCAGTGTAAAAGTTATGTGAGTACATTTTTGTTCATTGACTTTAATTTTCCATTTATTTAACCACTTTTCTAAAATTAATATGTGGTCTTGTAAATATCGTGATGCTACTTCGGGACTTTCGTGAATGCTTAAAAAAGCTGTGTCGTCAGCAAATGTCGATGTGTGGACTCGGTCGCTAGTTGGCATATCTGAAGTATATAACAAGTATAAAACCGGCCCTAATATACTACCCTGGGTAACTCCGGCTTCAATTGGCTCTGGTGAGCTTAAAAAATTGCCTTCTTTAACAATGAATTTCCGATCAGTTAAATAAATATCTAACAACTTATATAAGTTTTCGGGCAAATTAAGTTTTAACTTATATTTTATGCCATCGTGCCATTCCTTATCGAATGCTTGGGAAACGTCGTTAAAAAGCGCAGAGCAGTATTTTTTTTCTTCAAAGGTCTTCTTAATTACGTTAACTAACCTGTGAGTTTGTTCGATTGTACCATGTTTTTTTCTGAAGCCAAATTGATGGTTCGGAATACATCCTTTGCGCTTAGAATGGGGTTCAGCTTGTTTATTAACATCCTCTCAAACAGCTTTGACATATTTGATAAAATACTTATAGGTCTGTATGATTCAACTTTTGTGTGGTCTTTTCCTGGTTTAGGAATCATAGTTATTAACGAAACCTTCCAACCTGAAGGAAAGTATTCAAGGCGTAAAATGGCGTTAAAAACAAAAAGAATAATTTTGCGAGCTGTATGGGGCAACTCAAATAACATCTTGTTACTGGTTTTATCAAAGCCAGGGGGCTTTCTTGGTGTTTAAATCTGTTATTACCCTTTCAATGTCACTAAAATGAAATCTTAAGGGTACTGCACCACTAGCTTCGACAGTTGGCAAATCAACTGCATTAGTCAATACATTTGGAGTAAAGACCTTTTTCAAATGTTCAACAAATAATTTGCCTTTTTCGGTATCATTCCTTGCCCAGTCTCCAGACGAAGTTCGCAAGGGAGGCTTATGTACTATTGGCCTTTTAAGGTTTCTACACGCACGCCATTATGAATAATCTGATTGAGGAGTTGTGTCAAGGTCTTTTAAATAGTTTTTCAGAGATGCTGCTCTTCGGGATTATAGTAAATCTCTTAGCCGTTTCGTGCATTCCTTAAGTCTGCTTTTAAGTTGAGGAGATCTGTGCGATTGCCACTCTCTGCGAATTTTTCTTTTCTCAGCCAAGAGCTTCTCGACGTCAACAGAATAGATTTGATTGTGTCTTATTAGTTGTCGGGTTACTGTTGCGTTGGACAGCTAATTTTAGGTTTTGATTAAAATCAGTGAGACTTTGCTCTACGTCTTCTGGAGTTCTTAGCGGGATATTTTCCGAACTGAGATATTTTTTATATTTCAACCAATTTATGCTTGTGCTAGTTCTTGGTGACACGATATTTTGATGGTTCCATATATAGACAATAGTGGGTGAATGATCTGAGGAAAATTCAAGTGACGCTTCAACTTCAATCATTTCTTTTGAAATACCTTTAATTACGCCAAAATCAATACCATCAGGTATTTTTTGCTGATCAGTAGGTCAATAGGTGGGTTGTCCACTCGATATCACGTTTAGACTCATTTTTGAAATCGTGTCAAACAAAAAACGACCTTTTGGAGTAATTAGTCTTGATCCCCAAAACGTATGTTTAGCGTTGTAGACGCCTGATGCTATGAAACAGGGACCTAGCGATTTGAAGAAATCGTTGTATTGACTCTCTGATATTTGAAAACTAGGAGGTGAATAAATCGAAGAAATAACTAAGCTTTGATGAAATTCTTCAATGCAGATGTTTGTTGCTTGAAGGTAATCATCACAAAATCACACAGTAAATAATGTTTGATTCGAGCCTTTATTAGTATTGCTGAACCACCACATGCTCTGCCACGGGGGTCTTTGGTGTCACATAAGATATAGCCATTTATTTTAAAAAAGCTATTTGTTAAGTGAGTTTCAGCATGACGTCAATTTGTTCCTTCTTAAGGAAGTATTCGAGTTCATTTTTGTGTTGGCGCAAGCCGTTTGCGTTCCAGAAACATATTTTTAAACAGTTCATGGTTGGTTAAGTAACGCCTGCAACATAGTAGATTGCATGCGTACCATTTCTTGTATCAAGCTGCTCATAGAGCTCATAAAACTGTTTAACGAATGTCTCGATGCTTGCTTTGAGACGATTAAAATTACCAGGTGGTGTTTCTTCTTTAGGATGCGATTGCAAATTTGGAGCAGAATTAGTTGTCGGTGTCGCTTTGTGCACTGAAATATGGTTGGATTTTAACATATCCACGTATGAATCATGTTGGGTTGTTGGTTGATGTAACTGGGGGTAATGCGCATTTGTTCGATATTGTGGCTGCTTAGCAGGAATATTTAATTTTTGTGTTGACTTCCTTACCATAGAGAAAACTGGACAGCCTCTGTAATTAGCAGAGTGGCTTCCACCACAATTACTACATTTTTAACATTATTGACATTCTTAGGTTTATCGCATTGAGCGGAACAATGTAGCTCGCCACATACTACGCAAACCGGAGGCAACTTGCAGTAAGCCCTTGTATGACCATATTCTTGACAATTTAAACACTGGGCGGGTCCTGATCGCTTATGTAGTTCCTCTACGCTTATTTTGCGGTGTAGCAGATATTTTAAATTATAAATAGGCTGCGTTTCGTTCTTTTTCAATCACCAGGTTCCAGTTCAACGCAAAATAGTGGTTGGGGACACGTTCTCGATTTATGAGATTATCTACTCTTTTTACCTTAAATCCTGCTTTTTGGAGGCTATCTTTGATTTCAGCTGATTCAACATAAGAGTCTACACCTTTAATTACTACCTGTAGACCTTTGGTACTCTTCAGCTGATAGGTATAAAAGTTCTTTTTACAGCTTTCAAACTCGTTTACTGCTTTCCGATAAATTGAATTTTTGTCTCATCAATGTTACCTCGCTTGATAGGAATTACAAAAAATGTGTTCTCCCCAGTAACGGAAATTAACTTTTTTATTAAGACATCTGAATTTTTCTCCCTTAAATATATTGAAGGTGGTTTGAACGACTTGGGTGCCGTTTTACGTTCACTTGCTTCGCTATCTAATATAGCAAAACGATTTTGGGAATTTATTTCGTTATAGTCCTTTTCTTCATGTACTTTCGACTTTGGTGCTAACTGCGAAGATTTAGGGCTTCGACCTCTTTCATTACAGTCACGTATCTATCCATTCCCACTTGAGTCTTATCCATTATTGTTTTGGTCGTTCTGTATTCAGAAGACGACGACGATTTATTCACATTTATTTTAATGTCACTACCTAGCAACAACGGTGAACATGGATGTGTGCGGTAATTGGCGCAGCATTTAAAAACACATCAGTTTTTTTGCTTTTATTTATTTTGGTATTTTCACTATTTTCATCTGCATTTAGTATTACATAAGCATTTCTACTTCTTATGTTTTTACTTTTCCCAGAAATATTTATATTTAAATTTGAGTGACTCATAAATAAGCCCTCGCACTGTACTTTGGTTTTCTCTTATTACTCAAACAATAATGCCGTTGTAAAAAAGAAAAAACGAAATACAACAACTTTGTTGTTGTGTAAAAACAGGTTTTAATATTGTTTGTTTGTTTATTTAAAAAATTAATTCACTCACTAAATTTTGTTTTCGTTTTTAAACTAAGGCCCATTATTATAACTTGCCTTTAAAGTACGTTTTAGTTAGCGATAAGGTAAACACTAACTTTAAATAAACTGACATGAAAAGACTTATGTTGTTTTTTATTTAGTTATAGAAACATACAAAATTTTACAAACTTATTTATTTTATTCTTTTTTTAACGAAATGATAGAAGTAACACATATTATTTTAACTTCGTAGGTAACAACGAAAATTTGATGTAATTTGTATTGATTAGTTGAAGTAATTATTTCATTTTGAAGAGAAAATAATTATCGTATAACCTATAAATTATTCTTATTAGGTGCATTATTATTTTTACTAAATTATTTTAATAAAATAAGCCAGTGTTTTGCAAATTAAATACTGAAGTTTTGCCAATAGAAGCAATTTATTTAAATTATGTAAAAACCAACGTCAGAAAGATCACAAATGATCATCAATATTCAATACATATTTTTTCGTTAGGTAATGAATTAACTCTAATATAAATAAATACTTATTTGTAGATTTAGGGCAAAATTAAAAAAAAATATTTTTTTTATAAAACAACAATATATTTTACATTTATAATTATTTGGTCTTAATAGCACGCTAATAAAATGTAATTAAAAATATAAATTTAAGAATTCACTGCATTTAACTTCAATGAAGCATTTTCTTTATAATATGCATACGTTCTTTCTTTACTCATTCGCACTCAAACAGTGAAAAACAATATCAATATCAACTTATATCAGAAATACAAAAACAAGCATCTGTAGGCACTTAAAAGAGTAGGCATACAAAACAGATGCAAACAGATATATGTATCTGTGCACGTCTTTAGTGGATTATAACAAAATGATGAAATAAGAAAATAAAGTTTTATGGAAAAGATGGCGATTTGGCGGTTAATTAATTGGGGAAAATGAAACAAGTAGATAGGATAGTAATAAAGCAAGAGGTCGGAAGAAAGCCATTTGTGTTCGTCATTTAATAAACTGAGTCCGGCAAGAAAGCACAAAATTACAAAAAATACAAATAAAGATAGTAATAAGTAACTTCTTGTAAATAAAAATTACTTAAGGATTATAAATATTAACATGTGTAAAAAATGTGTGTTTTAAAAATAATTTGCTCTTTTCAGCTGGCTATTTTCTGGGGAGTAAAAGCCGACGTGATCAGTCCCCCAAAGCCCGGAGGAAAATAGCCAGGTAAGATTTAACATCCAAGATTATTTTTATAAGTAACAACATATATATTTAAACAACTACAAAAAAATGTTGTGTACGAAAGATGGAAATTGGCTTAAAAATATATACCTATATGGTTCTCTTCTAAAGTTCTTGCCGTTGATACACTTAATATAATAAAAAAAATGAGTAACCTAGAATTAAGAGTAGTTGTGTCTGTTCGTGATTTTTTGCATCGTAAGAATTACGTGAATGTGATAGTTTTTCTTTGGTTTAGTTTTAGTGTTTGTTAGTCCTAAGAAAATTAAACATGATATAAAGCTTATATCTCAGGTGCAAAAAAAAACATCTCCATAGAGCTTAAGCGAAGCACGACAAATTTAATAATATCTCTGTACAGTGGCAGACAGAACAAATATAAGCCTCAGAGAGCTCTTTTAGGTATAAATATAATAGAATCGGTAATTTTTTTATATAGCATAACAATAGCTTGAGCCACAAAAAAAAAACAAATATTTGAAATCGAAGATATGAGCGTAAAAATTATAAAACGAAATATATAAAAAGCAGAAACAAATAATTGGGCCTAAAAGTTATTAAACTTATTTTTGTTATCAAGTTTCTGTATTTTGATAGTTAATTTAGTAAGTTTACACATTTGTTTATTAGTTTTAGTATATTTTTATAGAATTTAAAAAATTGTATTTAGGAAATGCTACGACAAGGTTGGGAGGGCCAACCAGATGATCATCTGTCTCGGGATTCTTTGTGTGGTATAATTTTTGTAGTGTCAGTTTATTTTGTTTTGTGTTTTTTTTTTTATTAGTTCGGATACGCGGCTGGCGAAAAGGGTTCGGACCCCCTGTAGAAAAGAAAATAAGAGCTAAACGGAAACCTCGCCCCTCCAACCGGTCCGTAACAGGTGTCATGCATCGTCGGCCCGAAAAGTTCCCAAACATTTACGCCGCCGGCCTAGTTCGTCCAAACGCCAAGTTCGTCCAATAATCCAGGCCTCGTTCGTCCGATGGTCATGAAAGTGTGAGGCCTTGTTCGTCTCATACTCTGTTTCTAAGCACTTCGGAGAACCGATACACCAGCCGGGGATGTATCGGAGATTATAGAAAGAAGAACTGCCTCGCTACCATCGTATGTTATACGAGAGTCTACTTTGCTGAAGTCCACTTCGATTGTAATACCATAAGGTTTAGTCAGTACGGAACCTATATATTTATATATTTCTTTGTTGTAATATTATGTATTACCATAAATTCAGTTTCTTTTTAATTTTTATTTAAGTTTTAGCTACATTGTTGGATGGCTGATGTATTTTCGAATTTTAATGGATTTTCTGCAATAGCTATTATAATTTGGATATAATAAATAGATTTTGAATTTTTGGATAAACACTCGCTTTTTTATCTTCTTTAGTTCTTTCTTCTTCAGTTTAATTTTTCGTTTTTTTAAGATTTACTTACATATGAAAAAAGTATTGCTCTATATAGAAAGAAATATTGTTTTCGTTGTTGAAGTCGTGCTTTTTATCTTTTATAAAATCAAAAAATCACTTAAAATAGTGAATAATAAGTTGAACAATTCAATAATCTGATATTGGCTTCATATATGTACAGACAGACTGACTGTCAAGGAAATGTTTTTACATAGTGAAAAAGTTTTGATTTTGACTTTTATAACTGAAAATATTGTTCCCTTTTTATTTTTATTAATTTTTTTTTTAACAAAATAACTTTTTTCAACCCCGAGATTATAATAAACCAATTGAATCAGATCAGTCGATGTTATTTTACCAGGCATTTTAAATTCTCGTTCCGAGTTATATACGTTTTTTGAAGGAAATCTCAACAAAAATTTCAATAAAATATAAAAATTATTAATAGGAGTAAAAACTAAGGTAGCTAGAGCAAAACTAGAAGTTATATATAGATCAAATTAATTAAGCTGATAAATGTGAGTGGATTGGATTATAACGCAAGTGATAACTATGTAATGATGGTAGCAAGTGATCTTCGATATAATTCTGCAACTAAAAGTTATATGGAGGGTTCAAAATATAAAAATAACATAGACTGTACATAGACTGCAGATTATAAGCTGCATTTTGTATTTTTTACTTTATTTTTGGCGCTTGTTGAATCTTGCAGCTTATAACCTGCATTATATATTCATACATATGTATGTATGTATATTGAAATTAAAATTCGGTTTGTGGTACCTGTTATCGGTAAAGTATAGGATTAGCAAATCAAGTCTTATATTATTATAATTTTAATTGAACTGTAAATTTAAAAAGTTCTGAAGGGTGGCCAGCTTTATTTTCTGGTAGTTTTGTGGTTTTTGTCTTGTTTGGGTTTTTTAAAAATTTGTTGGTTAATTACTTATTGTTAATATTTTTGTTAATATTATTGTTAATATTTTTAAACTTCAATTTAAGTTATTATTTGGATTTGATTGGTAGCAAGTTTCGCTTCACTAACTCTTGTTTTTTTAAGTTTTCCAAGGTTTGTGTAGCACGTTGACTGCAGAATGATATGTAATAATTTTCTACATTAATGCAGCGCCCTCCTTCGCCGGTATTACCACGTAGCGTAAATAAAACAATTGGATATGCTAAATTCAAACTAATGCACCTAAATAAAATAACACCATTTGCGCTGCAGTACTGTTCTATAAAAAATCATAACGTGCACTTGCAGTCAGTGTGCCGTAACTGAAGCTGTCACATGAACCATCTTCGATTTCTCCAGTTCTTCTTTTTACAATCTCCGATTTCTTAGATCTACGTCTCGGCTGGTATATCAGTTCGCCGAAGTGCTTAGAAACAGAGCTTGAGACGAACGAGGCCTCACACTCTCATGACCATCGAACGAACGAGGCCCTCTAGCTGGGATATTGGACCAACTAGGCCCTTTTCCTACTTGGCGTTTGGACAAACTAGAAACGCGATGTAAACGTTCTGGAACTTGATTAATTTTTTTATATTATCGACTAACGCCACAATACATTATTTAGGTGGAAAGTCAAAATACAGGTGTCCACGTAATTTTGGAGATACGGCTTAAATAAATACTTTTGATTTTGGCTTGTTTGGTAGTTGTTGTGCAGAATGCTGAAATCATAACCATATCTGGCGTACTTGTACGCTGAGGTGTGTTGCGGGTGGAAAAAGTTGTTATAATTTTATGCTAAAAATTTCGACCTGTGTATGTTCTTCTTTGTTGATTGTAATGTATTTTTTTGTTATTTGTTATTTATTTTTGTTATTTATTTGTTTGACAAATTGATTATTTAAATATATTGTTTGTTTATTTAGTTGTTTCGTTTGGTTTCACTTAGTGTTGTTTGCAGATTTTATTTGGTTTGGTTTCTTTTGTTGTCTCCTTTTGTTTATCAATCTGTAGAAAAATTTTTTATTAATATAGTTTTCTACTTTATGGCTTTTGTTTTGTACCTACCTTCATAGTATAAATTTTATGTTTGTTGTCCGCTGAAATATAAAAAAATAATTAATTTGTAAATAATTTCCTTATCTGTTTGTTTTTCCGTCTTCTTCATGTTATCATGTACATATTTGTTTGTGAATGTGTGTATGCATGTAATGTGAAGTGTTGTATTTTGTATTAAAATTGTAGTAATTAACACAGGGTTGCATTTCATTCAAAAAGAAGTGGTTACAATTTAAGTGGATTATAACAAAATGATGAAATAGAAAATAAAGTTTTATCGAAAAGATGGCGAATTGGCGGTTATTTAGCAAGTATATAGTGAATTGGGGAAAATGAAACAAGTAGATAGGATAGCAATAAAACAAGAGGTCGGAAGGAAGCCATTTCTGTTCGTCATTAAATAAACTGAGTCCGGCAAGAAAGCACGAAATTGCAAAAAAATACAAATAATGTTAGTAATAAGTAACTTTTTGTAAATAAATTAGGAGTAATTTAAATTTGTGTGTGTGTAGTTAAAAAAAATTACGTAAGGGTTATAAATATGTACATGTGTAAAAATTGTGTGTTTTAAAAATAATTGGCTATTTTTTGGGGAGTAAAAACCGACGTGATCAGTCCCCTAAAGCTCGGAGGAAAATAGCCAGGTAAGATTAAACATCCAAGATTATTTTTATAAGTAACAACATAAATATTTAAAAAATACAAAATATGTTGTGTACAAAAGATGGAAATTGGCTTAAAAATATATACATATATGGTTCTGTTCTACAGTTCTTGCCGTTGATACACATAATATAATTCCTAAGCCATAAAAAGGGAATAATCAGAAAAAAAGACAAATTAAAAAAAAAAATTTCTTGTTTTTCATATTTTATTTATTGAATCTTCAAATACATTTTGGAACTAACAATAATTACTCATATCTTAAGCCTAAACTAAAAATAAATATACTTGTTATGTCCAGCCAGTGCTAGACAAAAAAGCTGTATGTTTCACGGATGGTTCTATCATTTGCGGGTCATCCTCTAATGTTGGAATGAGAGAAGAAATGTCCCTCCTTCTTAGACGAATGTAACCACGTTCATTTAGCATGTTGCGAGTCAGCGGATTTGGATGTCTTTCAAGCTTCTTCAAATCATTACTGCATATTTCGCCATTTCTGCTTTAACTGATAGCACGTTTAGATATTTGTGGATGTTCGAGTTTCTTATGTACCAGGGTGCAACTGTGATCATCCGTAGAATCTTATTTTGGCCAGGGGGCTTTCTTGGTGCTTAAATCTGTTATTACCCTTTCAATGTCACTAAAATGAAATCTTAAGGGTACTGCACCACTAGCTTCGACAGTTGGCAAATCAACTGCATCAGTCAATACATTTGGAGTAAAGACCTTTTTCAAATGTTCAACAAATAATTTGCCTTTTTCGGTATCATTCCTTGCCCAGCCTCCAGACGAAGTTCGCAAGGGAAGCTTATGTACTATTGGCCTTTTAAGGTTTCTACACGCACGCCATTATGAATAATCTGATTGAGGAGTTGTGTCAAGGTCTTTTAAATAGTTTTTCAGAGATGCTGCTCTTCGGGATTATAGTAAAGCTCTTAGCCATTTCGTGCATTCGTTAAGTCTGCTTTCAAGTTGAGGAGATCTGTGCGATTGCCACTCTCTGCGAATTTTTCTTTTCTCAGCCAAGAGCTTCTCGACGTCAACAGAATAGATTTGATTGTGTCTTATTAGTTGTCGGGTTACTGTTGCGTGTTGGGCAGCTAATTTTAGATTTTGATTAAAATCAGTAAGACTTTGCTCTACGTCTTCTGGAGTTCTTAGCGGGATATTTTCCGAACTGAGATATTTTTTATATTTCAACCAATTTATGCTTGTGCTAGTTCTTGGTGACACGATATTTTGATGGTTCCATATATAGACAATAGTGGGTAAATGATCTGAGGATAATTCAAGTGACGCTTCAACTTCAATCATTTCTTTTGAAATACCTTTAGTTACGCCAAAATCAATACCATCAGGTATTTTTTGCTGATCAGTAGGCCAATAGGTGGGTTGTCCACTCGATATCACGTTTAGACTCATTTTTGAAATCGTGTCAAACAAAAAACGACCTTTTGGAGTAATTAGTCTTGATCCCCAAAACGTATGTTTAGCGTTATAGACGCCTGATGCTATGAAACAGGGACCTAGTGATTTGAAGAAATCGCTGTATTGACTCTCTGATATTTGAAAACTAGGAGGTGAATAAATCGAAGAAATAACTAAGCTTTGATGAAATTCTTCAATGCAGATGTTTGTTGCTTGAAGGTAATCATCACAAAAATCACACCGTAAATAATGTTTGATTCGAGCCTTTATTAGTATTGCTGAACCACCACATGCTCTGCCACGGGGGTCTTTGGTGTCACATAAGATATAGCCATTTATTTTAAAAAAGCTATTTGTTGTTAAGTGAGTTTCAGCATGACGTCAATTTGTTCCTTCTTAAGGAAGTACTCGAGTTCATTTTTGTGTTGGCGCAAGCCGTTTGCGTTCCAGAAACATATTTTTAAACAGTTCATGGTTTGTTAAGTAACGCCTGCAACATAGTAGATTGCATGCGTACCATTTCTTGTATCAAGCTGCTCATAGAGCTCATAAAACTGTTTAACGAATGTCTCGATGCTTGCTTCGAGACGATTAAAATTACCAGGTGGTGTTTCTTCTTTCGGATGCGATTGCAAATTTGGAGCAGAATTAGTTGTCGGTGTCGCTTTGTGCACTGAAATATGGTTGGATTTTAACATATCCACGTATGAATCATGTTGGGTTGTTGGTTGATGTAACTGGGGGTAATGCGCATTTGTTCGATATTGTGGCTGCTTAGCAGGAGTATTTAATTTTTGTGTTGACTTCCTTACCATAGAAAAAACTGGACAGCCTCTGTAATTAGCAGAGTGGCTTCCACCGCAATTACTACATTTTTTAACATTACTGACATTCTTAGGTTTATCGCATTGAGCGGAACAATGTAGCTCGCCACATACTACGCAAACCGGAGGCAACTTGCAGTAAGCCCTTGTATGACCATATTCTTGACAATTTAAACACTGGGCGGGTCCTGATCGCTTATGTAGTTCCTCTACACTTATTTTGCGGTGTAGCAGATATTTTAAATTATAAATAGGGTGCGTTTCGTTCTTTTTCAATCACCAGGTTCCAGTTCAACGCAAAATAGTGGTTGGGGACACGTTCTCGATTTATGAGATTATCTACTCTTTTTACCTTAAATCCTGCTTTTTGGAGGCTATCTTTGATTTCAGCTGATTCAACATAAGAGTCTACACCTTTAATTACTACCTGTAGACCTTTGGTACTCTTCAGCTGATAGGTATAAAAGTTCTTTTTACAGCTTTCAAACTCGTTTACTGCTTTCCGATAAATTGAATTTTTGTCTCATCAATGTTACCTCGCTTGATAGGAATTACAAAAAATGTGTTCTCCCCAATAACGGAAATTAACTTTTTTATTAAGACATCTGAATTTTTCTCCCTTAAACATATTGGAGCTGGTTTGAACGACTTGGGTGCCGTTTTACGTTCACTTGCTTCGCTATCTAATATAGCAAAACGATTTTGGGAATTTATTTCGTTATAGTCCTTTTCTTTATGTACTTTCGACTTTGGTGCTAACTGCGAAGATTTAGGGCTTCGACCTCTTTCATTACAGTCACGTATCTATCCATTCCCACTTGAGTCTTGTCCATTATTGTTTTGGTCGTTCTGTATTAGAAGACGACGACGATTTATTCATATTTATTTTAATGTCACTACCTAGCAACAACCGTGAACATGGATGTGTGCGGTAATTGGCGCAGCATTTAAAAACACATCAGTTTTTTTGCTTTTATTTATTTTGGTATTTTCACTATTTTCATCTGCATTTAGTATTACATAAGCATTTCTACTTCTTATGTTTTTACTTTTCCCAGAAATATTTAAATTTAAATTTGAGTGACTCATAAATGAGCCCTCGCACTGTACTTTTGTTTTCTCTTATTACTCAAACAATAATGCCGTTGTAAAAAAGAAAAAACGAAATACAACAACTTTGTTGTTGTGTAAAAACAGGTTTTAATATTGTTTGTTTGTTTATTTAAAAAATTAATTCACTCACTAAATTTTGTTTTGTTTTCGTTTTTAAACTAAGGCCCATTATTATAACTTGCCTTTAAAGTACGTTTTAGTTAGCGATAAAGTGAACAATAACTTTAAATAAACTGACATGAAAAGACTTATGTTGTTTTTTATTTAGTTATAGAAACATACAAAATTTTACAAACTTATTTATTTTATTCTTTTTTTAACGAAATGATAGAAGTAACACATATTATTTTAACTTCGTAGGTAACAACGAAAATTTGATGTAATTTGTATTGATTAGTTGAAGTAATTATTTCATTTTGAAGAGAAAATAATTATCGTATAACCTATAAATTATTCTTATTAGGTGCATTATTATTTTTACTAAATTATTTTAATAAAATAAGCCAGTGTTTTGCAAATTAAATACTGAAGTTTTGCCAATAAATTAAATTATGTAAAAACCAAATTAAATTATGTAAAAACCAACGTCAGAAAGATCACAAATGATCATCAATATTCAATACATATTTTTTCGTTAGGTAATGAATTAACTCTAATATAAATAAATACTTATTTGTAGATTTAGGGCAAAATTAAAAAAAATATTTTTTTTTATAAAACAACAATATATTTTACATTTATAATTATTTGGTCTTAATAGCACGCTAATAAAATGTAATTAAAAATATAAATTTAAGAATTCACTGCATTTAACTTCAATGAAGCATTTTCTTTATAATATGCATACATATGTATGTTCATACATTTAACTTAAGACAATATTACACTTATAGATAAACTATTTTGCCGTATAATACACACATACGCATCAACGCATATTTATTCACAGCGTACAACAGGTACTTGTGGTACAACTATTAATATCTGTTTTCGCGTATCATAGGCAAACAGATATGATACTCACGTTCTCTCTTTACTCATTCGCACTCAAACAGTGAAAAACAATATCAATATCAACTTATATCAGAAATACAAAAACAAGTATCTGTATGCACACAAAAGAGTAGGCATACAAAACAGATGCAAACAGATATATCTGTGCACGTCTTTAATCAATATCAACTTATATCAGAAATACAAAAACAAGCATCTGTATGCACTTAAAAGAGTAGGCATACAAAACAGATGCAAACAGATATATCTGTGCACGTCTTTAGTGGATTATAACAAAATGATGAAATAAGAAAATAAAGTTTTATGGAAAAGATGGCGATTTGGCGGTTAATTAATTGGGGAAAATGAAACAAGTAGATAGGATAGTAATAAAGCAAGAGGTCGGAAGAAAGCCATTTGTGTTCGTCATTTAATAAACTGAGTCCGGCAAGAAAGCACAAAATTACAAAAAAATACAAATAAAGATAGTAATAAGTAACTTCTTGTAAATAAAAATTACGTAAGGATTATAAATATTAACATGTGTAAAAAATGTGTGTTTTAAAAATAATTTGCTCTTTTCAGCTGGCTATTTTCTGGGGAGTAAAAGCCGACGTGATCAGTCCCCCAAAGCCCGGAGGAAAATAGCCAGGTAAGATTTAACATCCAAGATTATTTTTATAAGTAACAACATATATATTTAAACAACTACAAAAAAAATGTTGTGTACGAAAGATGGAAATTGGCTTAAAAATATATACCTACATGGTTCTCTTCTAAAGTTCTTGCCGTTGATACACTTAATATAATAAAAAAAATGAGTAACCTAGAATTAAGAGTAGTTGTGTCTGTTCGTGATTTTTTGCATCGTGAGAATTACGTGAATGTGATAGTTTTTCCTTGGTTTAGTTTTAGTGTTTGTTAGTCCTAAGAAAATTAAACATGATATAAAGCTTATATCTCAGGTGCAAAAAAAAAACATCTCCATAGAGCTTAAGCGAAGCACGACAAATTTAATAATATCTCTGTACAGTGGCAGACAGAACAAATATAAGCCTCAGAAAGCTCTTTTAGGTATAAATATAAGTAACAACATATATATTTAAACAACTACAAAAAAATGTTGTGTACGAAAGATGGAAATTGGCTTAAAAATATATACCTATATGGTTCTCTTCTAAAGTTCTTGCCGTTTATACACTTAATATAATAAAAAAAATGAGTAACCTAGAATTAAGAGTAGTTGTGTCTGTTCGTGATTTTTTGCATCGTGAGAATTACGTGAATGTGATAGTTTTTCTTTGGTTCAGTTTTAGTGTTTGTTAGTCCTAAGAATATTAAACATGATATAAAGCTTATATCTCAGGTGCAAAAAAAAACACATCTCCATAGAGCTTAAGCGAAGCACGACAAATATAATAATATCTCTGTACAGTGGCAGACAGAACAAATATAAGCCTCAGAGAGCTCTTTTAGGTATAAATATAATAGAATCGGTAATTTTTTTATATAGCATAACAATAGCTTGAGCCACAAAAAAACAAATATTTGAAATCGAAGATATGAGCGTAAAAATTATAAAACGAAATATATAAAAAGCAGAAACAAATAATTGGGCCTAAAAGTTATTAAACTTATTTTTGTTATCAAGTTTCTGTATTTTGATAGTTAATTTAGTAAGTTTACACATTTGTTTATTAGTTTTAGTATATTTTTATAGAATTTAAAAAATTCTATTTAGGAAATGCTACGACAAGGTTGGGAGGGCCAACCAGATGATCACCTGTCTCGGGATTCTTTGTGTGGTATAATTTTTGTAGTGTCAGTTTATTTTGTTTTGTGTTTTTTTTATTAGTTCGGATACGCGGCTGGCGAAAAGGGTTCGGACCCCCTTTAGAAAAGAAAATAAGAGCTAAACGGAAACCTCGCCCGTCCAACCGGTCCGTAACAGGTGTCATGCATCGTCGGCCCGAAAAGTTCCCAAACATTTACGCCGCCGGCCTAGTTCGTCCAAACGCCAAGTTCGTCCAATAATCCAGGCCTCGTTCGTCCGATGGTCATGAAAGTGTGAGGCCTTGTTCGTCTCATACTCTGTTTCTAAGCACTTCGGAGAACCGATACACCAGCCGGGGATGTATCGGAGATTATAGAAAGAAGAACTGCCTCGCTACCATCGTATGTTATACGAGAGTCTACTTTGCTGAAGTCCACTTCGATTGTAATACCATAAGGTTTAGTCAGTACGGAACCTATATATTTATATATTTCTTTGTTGTAATATTATGTATTACCATAAATTCAGTTTCTTTTTAATTTTTATTTAAGTTTTAGCTACATTGTTGGATGGCTGATGTATTTTCGAATTTTAATGGATTTTCTGCAATAGCTATTATAATTTGGATATAATAAATAGATTTTGAATTTTTGGATAAACACTCGCTTTTTATCTTCTTTAGTTCTTTCTTCTTCAGTTTAATTTTTCGTTTTTTTAATATTTACTTACATATGAAAAAAGTATTGCTCTATATAGAAAGAAATATTGTTTTCGTTGTTGAAGTCGTGCTTTTTATCTTTTATAAAATCAAAAAATCACTTAAAATAGTGAATAATAAGTTGAACAATTCAATAATCTGGTATTGGCTTCATATATGTACAGACAGACTGACTGTCAAGGAAATGTTTTTACATAGTGAAAAAGTTTTGATTTTGACTTTTATAACTGAAAATATTGTTCCCTTTTTATTTTTATTAATTTTTTTTTAACAAAATAACTTTTTTCAACCCCGAGATTATAATAAACCAATTGAATCAGATCAGTCGATGTTATTTTACCAGGCATTTTAAATTCTCGTTCCGAGTTATATACGTCTTTTGAAAGAAATCTCAACAAAAATTTCAATAAAATATAAAAATTATTAATAGGAGTAAAAACTAAGGTAGCTAGAGCAAAACTAGAAGTTATATATAGATCAAATTAATTAAGCTGATAAATGTGAGTGGATTGGATTATAACGCAAGTGATAACTATGTAATGATGGTAGCAAGTGATCTTCGATATAATTCTGCAACTAAAAGTTATATGGAGAGTTCAAAATATAAAAATAACATAGACTGTACATAGACTGCAGATTATAAGCTGCATTTTGTATTTTTTACTTTATTTTTGGCGCTTGTTGAATCTTGCAGCTTATAACCTGCATTCTATATTCATATGTATGTATGTATATTGAAATTAAAATTCGGTTTGTGGTACCTGTTATCGGTAAAGTATAGGATTAGCAAATCAAGTCTTATATTATTATAATTTCAATTAAACTGTAAATTTAAAAAGTTCTTAAGGGTGGCCAGCTTTATTTTCTGGTAGTTTTGTGGTTTTTGTCTTGTTTGGGTTTTTTTTTTTAAATTTGTTGGTTAATTACTTATTGTTAATATTTTTGTAAATATTATTGTTAATATTTTTAAACTTCAATTTAAGTTATTATTTGGATTTGATTGGTAGCAAGTTTCGCTTCACTAACTCTTGTTTTTTAAGTTTTCCAAGGTTTGTGTAGCACGTTGACTGCAGAATGATATGTAATAATTTTCTACATTAATGCAGCGCCCTCCTTCGCCGGTATTACCACGTAGCGTAAATAAAACAATTGGATATGCTAAATTCGAACTAATGCACCTAAATAAAATAACACCATTTGCGCTGCAGTACTGTTCTATAAAAAAATCATAACGTGCACTTGCAGTCAGTGTGCCATAACTGAAGCTATCACATGAACCATCTTCGATTTCTCCAGTTCTTCTTTTTACAATCTCCGATTTCTTAGATCTACGTCTCGGCTGGTATATCAGTTCGCCGAAGTGCGAACGAAGTGAGACGAACGAGGTCTCACACTCTCATGACCATCGAACGAACGAGGCCCTCTAGCTGGGATATTGGACGAACTAGGCCCTTTTCCTACTTGGCGTTTGGACAAACTAGAAACGCGATGTAAACGTTCTGGAACTTGATTAATTTTTTTATATTATCGACTAACGCCACAATACATTATTTAGGTGGAAAGTCAAAATACAGGTGTCCACGTAATTTTGGAGATACGGCTTAAATAAATACTTTTGATTTTGGCTTGTTTGGTAGTTGTTGTGCAGAATGCTGAAATCATAACCATATCTGGCGTACTTGTACGCTGAGGTGTGTTGCGGGTGGAAAAAGTTGTTATAATTTTATGCTAAAAATTTCAACCTGTGTATGTTCTTCTTTGTTGATTGTAATGTATTTTTTTGTTATTTGTTATTTATTTTTGTTATTTATTTGTTTGACAAATTGATTATTTAAATATATTGTTTGTTTATTTAGTTGTTTCGTTTGGTTTCACTTAGTGTTGTTTGCAGATTTTATTTGGTTTGGTTTCTTTTGTTGTCTCCTTTTGTTTATCAATCTGTAGAATAATTTTTTATTAATATAGTTTTCTACTTTATGGCTTTTGTTTTGTACCTACCTTCATAGTATAAATTTTATGTTTGTTGTCCGCTGAAATATAAAAAAATAATTAATTTGTAAATAATTTCCTTATCTGTTTGTTTTTCCGTCTTCTTCATGTTATCATGTACATATTTGTTTGTGAATGTGTGTATGCATGTAATGTGAAGTGTTGTATTTTGTATTAAAATTGTAGTAATTAACACAGGGTTGCATTTCATTCAAAAAGAAGTGGTTACAATTTAAGTGGATTATAACAAAATGATGAAATAGAAAATAAAGTTTTATCGAAAAGATGGCGAATTGGCGGTTATTTAGCAAGTATATAGTGAATTGGGGAAAATGAAACAAGTAGATAGGATAGCAATAAAACAAGAGGTCGGAAGGAAGCCATTTCTGTTCGTCATTAAATAAACTGAGTCCGGCAAGAAAGCACGAAATTGCAAAAAAATACAAATAATGTTAGTAATAAGTAACTTTTTGTAAATAAATTAGGAGTAATTTAAATTTGTGTGTGTGTAGTTAAAAAAATTTACGTAAGGGTTATAAATATATACGTGTGTAAAAATTGTGTGTTTTAAAAATAATTTGCTCTTTTCAGCTGGCTATTTTTTGGGAAGTAAAAACTGACGTGATCAGTCCCCTAAAGCTCGGAGGAAAATAGCCAGGTAAGATTTAACATCCAAGATTATTTTTATAAGTAACAACATAAATATTTAAAAAATACAAAATATGTTGTGTACAAAAGATGGAAATTGGCTTAAAAATATATACATATATGGTTCTGTTCTAAAGTTCTTGCCGTTGATACACATAATATAATTTCTAAGCCATAAAAAGGGAATAATCAGAAAAGAAGACAAATTAAAAAAAAAATCTTGTTTTTCATATTTTTTTTATTGAATCTTCAAATATATTTTGGAACTAACAATAATTACTCATATCTTAAGCCTAAACTAAAAATAAATATACTTGTTATGTCCAGCCAGTGCTAGACGAAAAAGCTGGATGTTTCACGGTTGCTTCTATCATTTGCGGGTCATCCTCTAATGTTGGGATGAGAGAAGAAATGTCCCTCCTTCTTAGACGAATGTAACCACGTTCATTTAGCATGTTGCGAGTCAGCGGATTTGGATGTGTTTCAAGCTTCTTCAAATCATTACTGCATATTTCGCCATTTCTGCTTTAACTGATAGCACGTTTAGATATTTGTAGATGTTCGAGTTTCTTATGTACCAGGGTGCAACTGTGATCATCCGTAGAATCTTATTTTGGCGCCTTTGGATTGTTTCTATATTGCTAGCTGAGGCAGCGCCCCATAATTGAATGCCATAGCACCAAATTGATTTTAAAATTGACTTGTACAATAAAAGTTTGCAATCTAAAGCGAGAGTAGAATTTCTGCCGATAAGCCAGTTTATTTGGACTGCTTTTAACTTCATTTGTGTTAACTTTGATTCTATGTGGCGTTTCCAAGTAAGGCGTCGGTCAAGATGTATGCCGAGATATTTCACGTCTGAAAGCTGAGGTATCATTTGGTTATTTATGTGAATAGGGGGGCACGATTCCCTACGCAGTGTAAAAGTTATGTGAGTACATTTTTGTTCATTGACCTTAATTTTCCATTTATTCAATCACTTTTCTATAATTAATATGTGGTCTTGTAACGTCAGCAAATGTCGATGTGTGGACTCCGTCACTATTTGGCATATCTGAAGTATACAATAAGTATAAAACCGGCCCTAATATACTACCCTGGGTAACTCCGGCTTCAATTGGCTTAAAAAATTGCCTTCTTTAACAATGAATTTCCGATCAGTTAAATAAATATCTAACAACTTATATAAGTTTTCGGGCAAATTAAGTTTTAACTTATATTTTAGGCCATCGTGCGATTCCTTATCGAATGCTTGGGAAACGTCGTTAAAAAGCGCAGAGCAGTATTTTTTTTCTTCAAAGGTCTTCTTAATTACGTTAACTAACCTGTGAGTTTGTTCGATTGTACCATGTTTTTTTTCTGAAGCCAAATTGATGGTTCGGAATACATCCTTTGCGCTTAGAATGGGGTTCAGCTTATTTATTAACATCCTGTCAAACAGCTTTGACATATTTGATAAAATACTTATAGGTCTGTATGATTCAACTTTTGTGTGGTCTTTTCCTGGTTTAGGAATCATAGTTATTAACGAAACCTTCCAACCTGAAGGAAAGTACTCAAGGCGTAAAATAGCGTTAAAAACAAAAAGAATAATTTTGCGAGCTGTATGGGGCAACTCAAATAACATCTTGTTACTGGTTTTATCAAAGCCAGGTGGCTTTATTGGTGTTTAAATCTGTTATTACCCTTTCAATGTCACTAAAATGAAATCTTAAGGGTACTGCACCACTAGCTTCGACAGTTGGCAAATCAACTGCATCAGTCAATACATTTGGAGTAAGGACCTTTTTAAAATGTTCAACAAATAATTTGCCTTTTTCGGTATCATTCCTTGCCCAGCCTCCAGACGAAGTTCACAAGGGAGGCTTATGTACTATTGGCCTTTTAAGGTTTCTACACGCACGCCATTATGAATAATCTGATTGAGGAGTTGTGTCAAGGTCTTTTAAATAGTTTTTCAGAGATGCTGCTCTTCGGGATTATAGTAAATCTCTTAGCCGTTTCGTGCATTCCTTAAGTCTGCTTTTAAGTTGAGGAGATCTGTGCGATTACCACTCTCTGCGAATTTTTCTTTTCTCAGCCAAGAGCTTCTCGACGTCAACAGAATAGATTTGATTGTGTCTTATTAGTTGTCGGGTTACTGTTGCGTGTTGGGCAGCTATTTTTAGGTTTTGATTAAAATCAGTAAGACTTTGCTCTACGTCTTCTGGAGTTCTTAGCGGGATATTTTCCGAACTGAGATATTTTTTATATTTCAACCAATTTATGCTTGTGCTAGTTCTTGGTGACGCGATATTTTGGTTCCATATATAGACAATATTGGGTGAATGATCTGAGGATAATTCAAGTGACGCTTCAACTTCAATCATTTCTTTTGAAATACCTTTAGTTACGCCAAAATCAATACCATCAGGTATTTTTTGCTGATCAGTAGGCCAATAGGTGGGTTATCCACTCGATATCACGTTTAGACTCATTTTTGAAATCGTGTCAAACAAAACACGACCTTTTGGAGTAATTAGTCTTGATCCCCAAAACGTATGTTTAGCGTTATAGACGCCTGATGCTATGAAACAGGGACCTAGTGATTTGAAGAAATCGCTGCATTTACTCTCTGGTATTTGAAAACTAGGAGGTGAATAAATCGAAGAAATAACTAAGCTTTGATGAAATTCTTCAATGCAGATGTTTGTTGCTTGAAGGTAATCATCACAAAAATCACACAGTAAATAATGATTCGAGCCTTTATTAGTATTGCTGAACCACCACATGCTCTGCCACGGGGGTCTTTGGTGTCAAATAAGATATAGCCATTTATTTTAAAAAAGCTATTTGTTGTTAAGTGAGTTTCAGCATGACGTCAACTTGTTCCTTCTTAAGGAAGTACTCGAGTTCATTTTAGTGTTGGCGCAAGCCGTTTGCGTTCCAGAAACATATTTTTAAACAGTTCATGGTTTGTTAAGTAACGCCTGCAACATAGTAGATTGCATGCGTACCATTTCTTGTATCAAGCTGCTCATAGAGCTCATAAAACTGTTTAACGAATGTCTCGATGCTTGCTTCGAGACGATTAAAATTACCAGGTGGTGTTTCTTCTTTAGGATGCGATTGCAAATTTGGAGCAGAATTAGTTGTCGGTGTCGGATTTTAACATATCCACGTATGAATCATGTTGGGTTGTTGGTTGATGTAACTGGGGGTAATGCGCATTTGTTCGATATTATGGCTGCTTAGCAGGAGTATTTAATTTTTGTGTTGACTTCCTTACCATAGAAAAAACTGGACAGCCTCTGTAATTAGCAGAGTGGCTTCCACCGCAATTACTACATTTTTTAACATTATTGACATTCTTAGGTTTATCGCATTGAGCGGAACAATGTAGCTCGCCACATACTACACAAACCGGAGGCAACTTGCAGTAAGCCCTTGTATGACCATATTCTTGACAATTTAAACACTGGACGGGTCCTGATCGCTTATGTAGTTCCTCTACGCTTATTTTGCGGTGTAGCAGATATTTTAAATTATAAATAGGGTGCGTTTCGTTCTTTTTCAATCACCAGGTTCCAGTTCAACGCAAAATATTTAAAATGGTTACTATGTTTTTTGTTTAGAAATTTTGAATTTTTTCTTGATTTCTAGATTTAATAAACTTCTCATTTGGTTTATTAAATTTTGAGCATAAGAATCTGGGTTTTTATTCAGAAAATTTAAAAAAGTCCACTGACGATCTGGGTAAGCACCAGTGAAATAGCTATATGCTATATGGATATGCTTTCCAATAGTAATCTGTTTGGATTACTATATAATAATAAATTTAAAAAAGGAATTATGCGTTATAAGAAATAAATAATATTATAAAAAACATTCCAAATATAATTTTTTAAAAGATGATGGTGAATTTTACTTTTTTACTTAAAGCAATATTTACAAAGAATGTATGTACGTCTATATCACAATATACAAAAATTAAAATTTTAATTACATATGTATTTCTCAATACTGATAATTTCCTTTTTGTTTTGCTATCGTAAGGCTTTAATTAATGCAAAATAGTAGTCTAATAAATTTGAACATTTTTAAATATGTAAAAATAGCAAACGAATATTGTTTAATTTTTGTATCTCAATTTGATATCAAATTTGCATTTAGCGACCCAAATAACTTAAGAGACAACATTCAGTTCATATGCATATACATATGTACTTGGTTTTAAATTTAACATACATATGAACTTGGTTTTTAAAATACTATCTTCCATTACCCTTTTTTCGTATATAAATGAACACAGCATTGCCACATTTTTTCTTATATTTTTTTGTTAAATAACCGTATAATGGTAAAATCCAAATCGATAACCGTCGGTTATATAGTGTCTGTTAACCAAACCGACAGTTAGTTAATATAAATTAAGATAACCATACATTGTTAACCATACATATAAAATATATTTATATTATTTTATATACACAAAAATTATAATATTTTATAATATATTATAAGAAAGTAATTATTAATGTCCCTATTGTGGTTTTTTGAATCAATTTGATCGTCGTTTATAAATTCGCATTGCCATTCTCAACTTAACTCAGGGTTGACATCACTATTTTTTTGTGGTATTGTCGTTTTCAACTATGTACAAGTTTGGTTGACAAAAACGTTAAATATACACAACTGCTTATTAGTAGTTTGGTTACAGTTTACTTCCACATAAAGTCCAGAAAAATGGAGAGATCGTCAGTATAAAAATTTATTGTGATTTGCTCAGTCGGAAATAGCTAATAAATCTCAAAAAAGAAAAATTACTTTGATTATAAGTTATAGTTTGAATATTTTTACTTTGCAGTTAGTAGTTCAAGAGAGTTAGATCCAACACGAATTTTCCTCCTTGTACGTAGTACATCTATATTAGCATCTTCCTTTACTTCTCCAGAAAATAAATGTACACATATATCCATTTTAAATTATTTTCTTAAATTTTTACATTAATTTGTCGGCTTTTCTGTAAAAGTGGATATTTTATGTTGATGTTTAAGTCAACTAAAAACAGTAGTGTCTCACAATACCATATAACAATTTGGTTGTGTGAAAGTTGGGCCGACTCGTAGACAACCAAACTGAGTTGAGAACGACAATAGGGGTATAAATAGCTTCTAGGTAAAGCAGCGAGTGGCATTTAAGAAGTTCTTCCGGCTAAAGTTGTAAGTATAAATTTTGCACTTGTGGTTCAGCTTTGTTTTTTGTTTTTGTATTATTTTTGGTAATACATATTACAACAAAGAAATATATAAATATATAGGTTCCATACTAACTAAACCCTTATGGTGAACATGCTTCCAGTATTGCATTCGCAGTGGGTTTTAACAAAACAGACTTATAACATACGATTAGCGAGGCGATTATTCCAGTTCTTCTTTCTACAATCTCCGACTTCTTAGATCTACGTCCCCGGCTGGTGTATCGGTTCTCCGAAGTGCTTAGAAATAGTACACTTTCTTTAGTTTAGCTTTTCGTTTTTAAGATTTACATATGTACATGGGTAATTCCATGTCAAATCAACCAAAAAAAAATTATTTTCAAATTTACCACTTCCGATTTTATTGAAACTTTTGTTGTTTATATTCTTCGCCTTTCTGAAGCCAAATATCATTTTAATATCAAATATCAGTTATCAAAATAAATAAATAAATTCTTAAATATATTCTTATTCCAGTTCTATAAGCCCTAGAAAGTTGAAAAATAGCTCATTTCATTCGATTTAATTTGATATCAATCATGAAAAAAACTAATTTTTACAAATTTTTTTCTTATATTTAAAAAAAATTTTATTAAAATCTTTGAGATAGTGTCATGATTTTTTTTAAACTTACATATGTTTTTAAATGTGGCATGGTGAGTACACCACAAAAATTTCAGAGTGGGACCATGGTGGCATTTTATATATATTTTATTATATATATATATATATATATATATATATATATATATATATATATATATATATATATATATTATATATATATATATATATATATATATATATATAATATATATATATTTTAAAACTTACATGTATATGTATAGATTTAACTTCTGTTCTATTAAAAAAACTTCATTTTGACTCATTACCAACTGAACAAATAGAAATTTGTTAATAAACTGGGTAATAAAGGTAAGAAATATTCCTTAAAACTGAAAAATATGTATATTCTTTTTCATAAATGTACATATACATGCGAACGTTCGCATACTAAATGTTATTTTTCGTGTTATATTAAGAAGGATTATCTACTTATTTCTTTGGTTTTTAACCCGTGCCCAAAAAGCAATTTAATATAGAAAAATTAGTCTCGTACGATGCTTTATCAAACACATATGTACATACAACGTACATACATATTAACTTAAAATACAATGTTCAATATTAAAAAAAAAAAATTTATTATT